>BMAU01021353.1:585000-1185000 GCA_019973935.1 Trichonephila clavipes | reverse complement strand
GTTAGCATGAAAAAAAAAATTTAAAATTTTTTATTTAATAAATTATTTTAAAAAATTGTAATAAATTAAATTTTTATGCAAAGAAAATTTTACCATTTAATGAAGCTAACCTTAAAACTTATTCCGTACTTTCAGAAAGAATTTTGTATTCTTTCAAATTGTGTTTGAATATGTATAAGGAGAACAAAGCTTCGTAAAACAACTTCCGCTTTGTGAATAATATTTTTATTCCTTTTAATTAAACCCCCGTGCAAAGGAACTTGAAAATGTACAGACGCAAGTGATACAAAAACGTAAATAAATATGAAAGGGAACTTGAATTGTCGTTGGGAAATGCTTTTTCAATTTCTACTATTAGTTCATTCTCTCCTTATATATATATATATATATATATATATATATATATATATATATATATATACACTGCTGGACAATTGCTAAGGACGGATAACACTATCATCCATAGCAACCACAAAATGAAAGGAAGCAAAATGTGGAAAATTAGAATAAGTGCGGGATATTAGTAAGAAGAAGTATGAGTATGCAAATTTTTTTTCCACGTCTCTTCTTCACGTGATAGCGTTCATAAGAGCTTTAAAGGTTTTGACGCGTGTGGACAGTTGTTGTTTCAAGTCAAAGTTTTACAGGAAAGATTTAATAGACGAACTTAAACTTTTTGACATGTCTTCCCGACATCACATAGATGATTTTATGCGTGGCCGAATTATTGGAAAGATCGAAGAAGGGCGAAAAATAACAGATGTTGCTAGGGAGTTCAACATCACTCACAGCGTTGTTTCATGGCTGTGGAAGTCATTTAAAACTACTGGAATGTGTGTAGTAGACGGCACGGGGAGGTCGTGTTAAAAGTACGACGCCTGCAGAAGACAGATATGTCGTCCTATCAGCAAAAAGGAACAGGCGCACCACAGCTCAGCAGGTGGCAAATCAGTTTCTTGCTGCCTCAGGAAAGCAGATCTCCCGAAAAACTGTTGCCAGACGTTTGAGGGGAGGGAGGACTATACGCACGCAGACCTGTTGTGTGTGTCCCATTGACCAGACAGCACCGTACTGCCCGTTTGCAATCGTGTTGTGAGCATCACAATTGGACTGAACAGGACTGGGCATGCGTACTATTCTCAGATGAGAGTAGGTTCAGTCTGTCATCGGATTTCGGATTGAAGACGCCAACTGATCTGGCGCGAGAGTGGTACTGCTTATCGTCCAGAAAATATCCAGGAAAAGGACCGATATCCGACATGCAGTATCATGGTGTGGGCCGGCATCATGATCAATAGCCGCACGTGCCTACATGTGGTTGCGAATGGGACTATGACGGGCCAACGATACATTGATGAAGTTCTACTTCCTCATGTTCGTCTTTTTCCGTGGTGCTGTCGGTGATAAATTTGTTTTTATGGACGACAACGCAACATGTCATCGAACACTCGCTGTTCAGGATTGTCTAGACAGCGAGGGTATTCAATGTCTCGTATGGCCAGCGCGTTCTCCAGATCTAAACCCCATTGAAAATGTTTGGGATGCTTTGGGAAGGCAAGTTGCTGGTCGAAACTATCCTCCGACAAACAAGAACACCCTCATCCGTGCACTCACAGATGAATGGGATAAATTGCCTCAACAGCTGCTGGATAATGTTGTGCAAAGTATGGTACGACGTGTGGAATGTTGCATCACACTCCACGGTGGACATATCCCGTACTGATACCTTTCTTTAAGCTGCCTGCTGACTTTTAGATGCATTGTTCCATTTCTCCGTACGCATATCAAATGAACCTTTTTTTTTTTTTTCAGATGTTTCACAGCTTTTGTACTTTCCAGAACAATAAATATTCTTTATTCTAATGTCTGAACAGTGTGGCAACTATATTTTATCCTACTAGGCCTCATGTCTCGCTTAATGTTATGCTATATATCAATTTGTGATCCGTCCTTAGCAATTGTCCAGCAGTATATATATATATATATATATATATATATATATATATATATATATATATATATATATATATATATATATATATATATATATAGTTCAAATTTTCAATCGTTAATAAAATACTTTTTATTCATCCACTGAAGTTCAAATACATTTTTTACAATTGTAGTGGATGACACTTGATGTTAATACAGTTTTTTTCAAGTATTAATTCATTAATTAAATTTTGTTTTTTTAATTTTAAATTTGGCCTGCGTTATTTCTGACGAAGTTTGATTAATGGCGCGAAGTTATAGATGTGGCCAGTACGTTTTTCTAACGAATTTTTTCTTGGCTTCAAGTATGTTTTTTTCAAATTTCTTGTGGATTACACTTGTTGTACAAATGGTTTTTTCAAATATTAATTCATTAATTAAATTTAATTAACTAAAATAAAATTTGTCATTGTTGACCAAAGTAAGAGTTGACTTTAAAAAAAAATATTTATATTACTTTTTTGTAGTATAATTGTTGCTGTAATTACTCAAAATTACGTCAGTTGATAGTAATACATATTTCAAAGTGTTAATAGACTGATCAGCGTGCAATTTCAAAAATACGAAGTATTTTTCACTCGCGTGCAACCACAAAAGACATTCAAGAGACAAAATTTTCCACAAAGTATACAGGACTCTCATGAATGATGGATTTTACTCTCAATCTTTCTTTGAGAAGGTAAACAAAGCTCGATATTTGTCACGATGCTGTTGGCACTTGTAAAAAAATGCTGTAAAAAAATAATACATTTTTAGTCCTAATTATATGTAAACTGCGTACAAAACTTCATTGTAATCTATTTATGGGTATTAATCTTTGTGTGAATTGACTCTGTACTTTTAAAAATGAAAAATTATGGATTATATTTGAAGTGGTGGTTATGCGGAGGACAGAACCCGTGACCTATGGATCCGAAGCTCAGTAACATGACCACTAGACAAAAGTGATCATTCTTGTCCGGAGGCTGTTATTGGCTTATGTAGATTATACCGCTAAATATTCATAAGTAAATACTGAATTTCATAGCCAACAAGTTTCCTCTTCCAATTTATACAGTATTATAGGTTGAGCAGAAAATAGTTAAAAATTCCAGAAGTTGACAATTGTTTTGGCTGGAGGACCACATTGTGGAAACAGCGTCACACCTTTTAAAAATAATTGCAATCATTAGTTAACTTTGCATGTAAGAAAAGATATAAATTGTGTCATAAAAATAAATAATAAGTTAATAAAATAGGGGCAGTTTTATGCAGATTATTTACTGTACTTATATCATATTATTTGTAGTGCAACCCAATTAAGATGACTAACTACGTTCAAAACCGGGATTTTGAAAACAAAAATTTAAAGGAACAATTTTTTGATATTTAGTGGGATTAGAATAGATATATTGTTTTCCGAATATTATTACAAGAATAATTTTCCGTCGGTTTTTTTTTTTTTGACAAAAATGAAGACAGAATAAAAATTCTTTCGAGACATTCTTCTTTTATGAAAAATGTTTCTATAAGAATAACATTTTATTATATAGCTGGGACTTCTATACTGGAGACGAACTATAAATTTTGAAATACAAGGTCTATTTTTAAAGTAAGATCCGTTGGCGCGTATATTTCCCTAGTTTGCGCGTGTGCCGCAACGAGTTTCTGCTTCAAAGACCAGCATCCTTTGCAAACACATATATACGCCATTTTCAATTCCGTAGCAGTCGTGTAAGATTCGATGTGCGTCTTTAAGATGTTTAAGGTGATTGAATCGTCCGCCAAGTGTGAGATGCGGTCAGTTATCCGTTTTTTGACAGCAAGAAACATGTCGGCTGCTGACATTCATCGCCAGATAACAGAAGTTTATGGCACAGAAGCAATGAGTGACAGAAAAGTTCGAAAATGGGTCAAAAAGTTTAAAGATAGGCGAACAAACGTCCATGACGAAGAACGCTCTGGCCGGCTATCTGTAATCACTGATGATTTGATGCAAGCAGTTGAAACAAAAATTCGTGAGAACAGGAGATTCACGATAACCACTCTTTCAAAGGAAATTCCCGACGTTTCTCGGTTGGTGGTGTACAAAATTGTGACTGAAGACCTTAACTTTAAGAAATCGTGCTCTCGGTGGGTACCCAGACTACCACAGTAGAACACAAAGAGAAGAGGTTTGCCATTTCATTGGACTTTTTGATTCGTTACGAGGAGAAGGGGATAACATGTTGAGTCGAATCGTTACTGGAGATGAAACATGGGCAGTAGCGCACACAGAAATTTTTCAAGGGGGAGGGGGATCCGGGGTCGAAAGTTCACCATTCTTGTATGATGCTCCTTTTGATTTTGTCGATTTTCGGGAACAAAACACAATAAAAAACTAATTTTTGAATAAATAATTAGCATTGATTAATAAAATTAATCATTTAAAACAAGTAATTAATTAAATTTTACTTAGAATCATAATCAATCGGGAAAAAAATCAAGGGCTTTGGGGGGTCTGGACCCCCAGGACCCCCCCCCTTGTGTGCGCCACTGAACATGGGTATGCCATATCACCTCGGAATCAAAGCAATAGTCGATGGAATAACGACACACATCCTCTTCCGTCAAGGTCAAAGCCAAACAAACGCTGTCAAAGCGCAAGATTATGGCATCAGTGTTCTGGGATCGGCACGGCGTTTTGCTGGTGAACTTCATGCTTCAAGGAACAACGATCAACTCAGCAACTGTACGGAAGCTCCGAAGAGCATTGCAAAACAAACGGTGCGTCATGCTGTCAAAATATGTTTTGCTCCTCCACAATAACGCAAGGCCTCACGAACGACGTGGGAGTTGTTGTCGTGTGTTTTTTTTTATCCTGAGAACATATGAAAGACAAGTGAAGAAGAACAGAAAGCATACAATACAACAGAAGAAAATACAAATTTATTACAGATGATGATCCTAGCATATAAGAAGAGGTGCGCTGCTTTCCTTTCGAGACGGGAATCCATTACAGGTGAAAGACCGACTTCTTTCTCGAAAAAGATACAACCATGTCTTACTCGGGATTGGAACCCGAACTCACTCGGTTACAAGCCGAGGATCACAGCCACCATACTGGCTGGGCGACGACGCGGAAGTTAATCGAATGTTTTAGCTGGGAGATTTTGGACCATGCATAAAACAGCCCTGACCTTGCTCCGAGCAATTTCCACCTTTCCCGGTACCTCAAACACAGTCTTGAGGGGAAACGTTTCAATGACAACGAAAAAGTGAAAGTAGTCGTGAAATCTTGGCTGTCCAACCTGGCGGCAAATTTCTTTGAAGAGGGTTTTCAGAACTTAATTCTAAGGTATGACTCATCAAAAAACTCGGCAAGTTAACTATGTAGAAAAATAGGCAAAAGTATATACAATCTTAAAATAAAGGGGTTTTTTTAAACAAAATATTGCAGCGCTATTTTTTAAACAAACGGACCTTACTTAAAAAACAGCCCTCGTATATAATTTAGAAAAGGATTTATTGGTATTTTATCACATCAAAGCTTGGGAAGTTTGAACAAAAACACAGGTTATTATTTCGTTGGATCGTAACTTTGAAAAGTTTGTGAACTTTTCAAAAATCCTAGTTCAGCCCTTTTATAGTAGTCTGAGCTACATATAATTAAAATATTATTATTACAGAAGCATTTTTCAATAAAAGAGAATGTTTTGAAAATATGCCATTCTGTGTCTTCATGTTTTGTCAAAACATTGAATTTAAGTAAAGTTTTCTTGTGATAATATTCTTAAGATAATTTTAAGTGTCTGTTCTATAATTTAACTATATTTCTTTAAAACCAAAAAATATTCATTTATACGGTTTCTCAAAACCCCCTTAATTTAAGAGCCAGTTGGTGAGATAAATTTACCCTATCGGATTTTTCTACAACTTTTTTTAAAATAAGGAGTGAGATTACATGTTAAATTTTTCATCCACAGCCGATTAGTTATTATGCGTCAACGTGTATCTACATTTTACTCTTGTTGATCTCTATGCCGGAAAACTTTGCTCACAACGATAAGTCGACCCAAATATGGAGAACAGTGTTTTTATATTTGGTTCTCTGTCTGTCTTGAAAAGCCGCTATTTACCCACCCTTGATGTATTCAATATATATATATATATATATATATATATATATATATATATATATATATTGAATACAATGTAATAAAAGTTCCGCATTGGGAGAGTAATGTACATATTTCTATATTCAGAAATATTGTTATTAATTATATACAACGCAATAAATTTCTAGTGTCAAAAAAATCAGAAATAATAAATGACTATACAAACATTTTACTAAATATTGCTTAAATAAGAAATACCCAATTCATTTTATTGATAGTTATATGAATAAAGCTATTCAAATTTGTAAGGATTAAAAAAATTCTTAGTTTAATTTCTGTAAATTTACACATTTCATGGTTATAGTTATCTCCATATTCTATTGTTAGTTAAAATTACTTAATATCATTTAATTCATATATACTATAGTGTCACTAAAGTTATGGTTTTTTGTAACTCTTTTATTAATTTTTGTTTCTATTCTTTTTATACTTTTGTTAAGTGCTACATTTCAGCCACTCATATGCTTTGAATCTGCATTAGGATCCAGAATCTGGCAATAACTTATTTATTGCACTCAGATTTAGCGCTGGCTCTGCATTTTCAAGTGCAATTTTTAGGTAAGTTACCTGCCTCTATTTTGTAATGGATTTAGATATTCCTATCCATTACTTTCAATAGGTTTTTGCTCAGTATTATTTACATAAAGGGGAAGGTTGGCTGGCCAAAAAACATGTTCAACCCCACTTTTATCTAAAAAAAAATTTTATATATTAGCTGTCCTAAGTCAGCAATGTTTATAATACTGCAGCATCCATTTTATAATTTTAATTCTAGTGTGCTTCACTGTATGTTCTCTTTACTGTCTCTGTGTTTTTTCGAATGTGATTGATGTGAAAGTTTATCTCTTGTTTGTAGAGAATTAGACTATATATATATATATAAGTTATAAAAATTTGAAATCCAATATTTTGGGAGCTTTTCTAAATGGAAATGTATATTCTAAAAAAAAAATGTGATTATAAAGTTTTTTATGTGTGAACTGCGAACAATGTAATAATGATTTTTTTTCTCATCAATCTAGCTTTTGGGAACGCAAAAACACATCGGAACGACAACTCTTCAAGATTTGTAAGTAAGCAATGGTATTTTTGTAACATTTTTTTTTTTTTTTCAAAATAAGTTTTCATAAATTGTACAGTATAACTTTTTTTTTTTTTTTAACATTGAAAGAAATGCATAATTCACACACAAATGAAATTTTTAAATGACCTTAGTAGTCAGAAAAGTTTTCACAAAATCAAAAAACAATTTACTGTAAAACATTAAAACATAAAATAAAATTGTGAATGTTTTCTGATTAATTTTCCCGTTGATCATGATTTAGAAACTCAAACTCAATAGTCGGTGTATATTTACAAGATGACCATTGGTGTTTATGCAACTATGGCTCATAAATATATATTTTTTTTCCTCAGCCCAACAGTAGATCATGAATACCCTTTTCAAGCTCGGTATCCCTGAATAGTATTCTGAGAGGGTAAAACAATGGTTATTGTGCCTATTTTCACGTAGCTTATCTGTTAGAAGTCAGAAAGTCGTTAGATCGAATCTTGGGATCGCTTTCCCTTTCTGATTTAGTGTGCACTGCGAATCTTTTTTTACCTTTCTTTTCATGCCAAAATGATAGTATGAAAATGGGCTGTCGAATCGTCAAATTTCGCGACTAAAATATATGTACTTGAAAAAATCCAGAAAAATGTACGATGTTATTTCATGAGAAAACTCCAAAACCTCCTAAAATGCTTTTAAGCTCTTTATAGTCTATGCAAGGTGTATCAGTACAACGATTAAAATCAGGACAGATGGAATACACCCTGAGATGAAAAATCGCATAGCTAGCAATGCATGTTCGGAAATGCTTTCCTGGCGCAGTAGTACATCACCCGCGCATTGAAGATCGAATAACAGTGAAAATAGCGAGCGTGAAACGGACTTTTCCAATAGCTGCCACGATGTGGGCAATTAGGTCCTTAGCACTGTTAAGGCGAGTTTCGTTCACTAGTTACTTGGTTTATTCCCTATAAGAAGTAATCAAAGTAATTGAGGTCTGGTGATCGAGTAAGCCATTGCATTCGACAAACAATGATGTGGTTTATGTAGCACCATCTTTCGCAATTTCACAATTCCCGCATCAGAAAACGGTTTCATATGATTGCCAACAATATAACAAATTTCGTAGAGTGCCTTTGTTGTCGCTGTGACATTACCACTGACAAAATACTTCTTTTCTGTTGTAAAGATTATTAAATAAAACCTGTTTATCACCTCTTGAAAAAGATTTTCGAGGAAAAGTGTCATTGAAGTATTCCTGTTTATTAGTATTTTTAAATACAACACTTTTGTGACAAATCAGACAACTATACCAAACTATGTTTGTTTTTCCCTACCAAATGGTTAACTCCCCAATCATCTTGAAACAATATATTTCCTTCGAATATTTTTCGCTTGCAAGATATGAATGGTAGTTAAAAATTAGTTCCACTCATAAAATGGTCGCTTCTCCACTGTCATTTATTATCACTAATCAAAAAATATATATATCAACTTGCACCCATACCACATCGACAGTAAAAAGCAAAATGAATATATTTGATTTTCCACCAAATTTTCATAAATAAATGAATTTCTCAGAGCAAAGGGCTCTGACTGGGCCACTTAAAAAAATCCGGTGGGCCGCAGGCTGAGTATAGCTGGTCTAGGTATACTCTATTCCTGAAAGTAACTCATACACCCTGTATAAGTATAATGTACAGTCAAGCGAACTTGTAGTAAAACATTTGCCATTGACTATGTGTTTCATTTGCGTTATGTGAAATTGGAATTATTGTATTCAATATTTCTTTGATTTTTGAATCTGTGTTATTATGGATGTATAAGTTTGTGTACATTCTTTTCTGTTTGAAGAAAAATCTACTGTAATTATGAAATAGTGTAAGGGTGAACCCCTCGGGTGCCCTTCTTCTTGATTATCAGCGTGAGCTAGAGGTGTAGGAATAAAGGAAGAACTAGAAGCAGACATGATCTTAATAAGACTTTATTAAGATCTTAAACGTCTAGCAAATTAGATAATAATAATATATGTGAGAGAATCTACGGTGGCTAAACACACACAATATATATATAATACCGAAATAACATAACCCGGACCACTATCAATACTAACTCGCCTAAGCTTTACTCCTAGACTATCACAGATCCGAATATTAAATAGTCACTCCTACCTTTAATGTAATATGAAGTAGCGATCCCAATAATCCTAGATAATGTTGCTTATTTACTACAGTGCAATGGTATGCGCCTTGACTTAAGGGTTCTATATCACGTATAATTTCTGTTTGCTGTCACTTAACGTTTCCAAAACCACTTCACGCTTGAACCACGGATTATCTTTACATTCCTCAAATTGCCACACCGCTTACTCTAACTTCTAATATTTAAAAGCTTCCTAATCTTCATCTTACCTTCACGCTTCACTTCTTGGGTTTGGTTGGTAAAGAGTTGGCATTAATTCTGGCCCTAAAGAACCCAAAGGACATGTTAATGAAAAGACGCGTGAGCCCATCACAATCGTTCAGGAATAAATTATGATAATACGGGGACTTTTCTTACATTTGGAAGACAGTTCACCACTCAAAAATATTATTAAAGCTTGTTTTATCTATTAATTTTTTAGTTATAACATCATTTCTTAGGCAGAGATTTTTGTTATTTACATTTCCGTCAGATGAAAAGTTAATTGGAGCAGAAAAATTACTTTTTATATAGGTGACATATTTTCCTTAGAACTCTTGAACAATACAACGAGTAAATTATTTTTCTTGAGTCTCCTCAGCCATCCATACTAAATGAAATCGTTTTTCCAAACTTTCTGTAGAGAACATGCTGAAGTATCTGTCCCATATCTAGAAACGCATGCTGAGAAACAAATCCTTGAATATTGCGTCACGTTTAAGAATACCTTTAAAAGAGAAAGTTATTATCTCTCTTTGCATGTACTAAAATTAGAAACTAAATTAGTACTTTGAATTCAAAAAATTAGTACAGCAGTACCTCGACTTACGCGAACCTGGAGTTGCACGATTTTCAAATCTCGTCGACCCCTCTTTTGCTTGAAGAAAAAACATGGTGAAATCGGTAATGTGATTGAAAAAGTTGTCGATCTTTCCAGGCAAGTAAATTTAGAAGTAGATAATGATAAGTTCAAGAACTGTCCACAATCAGGAGCTGAGAATTGATGAGCTCATAGAAATGCATGAGCAAGATATTGAAGGGGACTTGAGTCTTTAGACCCAGTTCAGTTAAAACGTAGATTCTCAACGTGGGCGATAACTTCCCCTTGTGGGCGTTTGAAGCTTTCAGGGGAGCAGTAAAAGACCCAGAATAAGTTAGGGAGTTTGGAGGTTGGAGAGGGACATGGCCCGATTAAGTAAAAATAGTCTTTTTTAGAGACTAAAAAAAATACACACTGTGATTATGTATTAACAAAAGCAAACTTTAATGCTGGTTACCTTATGTTGATTGTATGTATTTAAAATTGTATATTCGTGGTAATAGCTATTTCCGACTGCAAGTAAAAAAATGGGTGCTTTAGAAAAAAACTAAATTAAAAACATATATTTTATTAATAATAGAATAGAAAAGATCAAAAAAAGTTGGAAACCTATGAGTTAGAAGATCAAATGACGGTTCGTAATTCGACAGAAGACTTCAGTTTAATTGAAAAAGGGTTACAAATTTTTAGAAGTTATTGACTTCAACGATAAGAGTACTTTTTCTAAAAACAAGGGATAAAAAATATGATGGATGCTACGAAGAAATTTTGCAAGAAAAAAAAATCTTTGAGCCGGTGGACTACTTTGTTATACTTTATGAAACCTTCTCTATATGTATCTTTATAAGCGATTTTGAAATAACTCTGTTCACCAGTATACTTTTTTACACAATTTTTTTTGTTCTAGTACGAATCCCATTTTTTTTATTCTAACTTTAACGGTGTACTCAGAAGGTCGATTTACGTCCACACATGTGTGAGTGATTTGGTCTACTTTATGGCTTGTTTACTTTGTATTCAGGAGTTACGGAGAACACCCAAATACAGCTGATACAATTCACGATGGCCTGAAATTTGTAACAAGTATGGAACAACATCTTACTTATGATACTGACAATAGAGTGTGGCAGGGATGGCGAACCATAGGCACGTGACACAATATTTTGGGCACGCCAGTGATCAAAATGGCTTGCATTTTATTTCAAAATAACAAAGTTCACTATGAAGTATTACGAACAAGTGCGAGTGATTGGTTTCGGTGCGGTGCGGTGAAGAGCACACTCGTTTGTTATTGTCTTGCCTTAGCTACGTCTTGGACTACAATTGCTTATGATGCAAAGTTTGTCTACACATAGCATAGTAAATTTCATTGATACAACTATATTTTAAAGTTTGTGTTATGTTTACGATTTTTAAGTGTTACTTAACTGGCTAGTTCAGCAAGAGATTAAAATGGCAAGATAGTAAGTGCAACACAGAGAATTTCAAATTTGGTGAATCTAGAAATATGGCATTATTAATAAAGGCACATAGGGGGTGTTATATGCTCTAGAATAGTGGTATGCAGAATATCCTCGGTAAAACGGCACTTATAAACCCTTGTCAAAAAAGTGAGCCTCGGCAAAAATAATTAATTGCTTAAAAACCGACTGGCAGATTATTCCAATTGAGCATGCATTCTACTAAAAGTAATATCTTACAATCCTAATATAAGGTATTTGTCATCCACACACACACAATCTGCAATAATAGAGTTCACACTAATGTTACTTCAATTTAAATTACGCTTATAATTAAAACATTTACAACTATATAATGCAAAAGGTATTTTTTTTTTGTAGTAAATAAAGAGTTTTGTGTTTTATCAGTATTTAGTTTTATTAGTTTCCCAATAATCACAAGTCAAAATTATTTGCCGACACGTCTATGCCTCATTAAACACTTCTTTAGAAAAAATGGCACGTTGATCCATAAAGTTTCACCTCCCCCCCCCCTGAATTATGCATTAAAATTTATACGTTATCTTAAGTTTTGTGCAGCAGGATATTACGAATTACATAAGCAATTTGAGAAACCAAAAAACAGTCACTGATAACTGACTTGGTAACACCAAAACTCCAACAGAGGCTGTTGATAACGAACGAAATTCTTCATTTGAATCAAAGCTAACAGTTGCGCTAGACATATCTGGCACATCTACTGATGATATCAATTTTGATCCAGATCGTAATAAACGTGCACGCTTGTTATCAAGTAGCGATGAATAATTGTTAGTAGTTTTATTCCCTAATTTCAATTTGAATATTTCGTATGATGCATGTACTTATAGATTGAATTTTCACTGTATAGTAATTTTATTTTTTTTTCTTTTGTGTAAAGATGACCTGTTTTTGTTTTATAAATATGTAACATGGATTTCATTATTACTTTTTTTACACAGTTTTTTTAGGAGTTTTTTCATTTTACGCGATTTTTTAAAGTTGTGGAATGTATCTGCAAATTTGCCATAAGCACATGTATTTTTTATTTGATTTTTTTGCATGGTTTTCTAAGGACCGTGTATACACACAGTGTAAAAAGGAGTTAAGTATAATGGAATTTAAGTGGGTTCACCCATATGACAGCCTATTTTTTAAGCATTCTTAGGGAGTTTTCTTATGACAAGTAAAAAGATAGAATTTTAAGATTTATCATTTATTTATATGTATTTTAAGAGTATATATATAAATGTTTAGCCAAAAATATCCAATAGAACGCGAGTTATAACGCTCTGAACACAGCCGCCTCGAAAAAATGGACGCTCATTTCCTCTGCGATTCTGCCTGATTGGCTTATTTGGAATAAAAAAAAGTGAACGGTGTTTTAATCTGTAAGCTTAAATGCACAGAATGAGCTATATTTAATTTAAAATATCAAAAATTGGATTATTGGCAGACCTCTGAAGAAAAAGTTCCGGATTTCACGGGTTTTTAATGTTATGTTTTTGTTATAAAAATGAAAGTATTCTGAATTTTGGAATGATCGTAGACAATTTGGTGCGTATATATATGCTGAGACTATCCTTTAAATTTGAAGTCATTCGGTCAAACTTCTCTTGAGATATGATGGAAGAAAGTTTGAAAACACAGTTTTGAGAAAAACGCGTTTAAAAAAAGTTTCAAGTTCGATTAAAATAATGAAAATCTTAACTTAGCACTACGAACAGCTGCTCTTCTTAGACCTGCTTTTTTATAACGACTTCGAATTTTAAAAAATCACTTTTCCACCATATTCTAGAAATGTTAAAAAAGCAATTTATTAAAAAAAATTTGATTTTTTTTTAACTTATCACGTTGGGGAACCCTTTTAAAAAATAAATTTAATTAAAGTTCCATAATTTCCACTTTATTTCGAATATTTTTTGTTTTTCTCTAATAAAATTTAAAGAATGACTTTATTTCGGTTTTTATTAGACATCCGGTTTTTGTTTAATCCATCCCCATGGCAACATCCTTAAACAATTCAATCCTGCTAAAAAAGCAATTCCTAATACCTGAGAAGAATCAGTGAAGCGAAGTGATTCCTTAGTTAAATGTTGGCGAAAATCTAATGAAGTATTTGTTTATATATATATATATTAGCTTCAATGTATTCACCAATCAATAAGCTCTACATTTCTCTTTTTAGGGAAAGTATATGGAAATAGAATTCGATTTCAAGGGATGCCCCATCGGGGGGTCGGTCACAAATTGTAAGTAATCATTTCTTTTTATTTGAAACTCAATAAACGTACGGTAAACAGAATTGTCTACAAGTCAAATAACATTTACCTAAAAAAATTATCTTTTTTTCGTAATTTAAAGAAATTTTGAAAAATAAAAAAAATAATGAATAATAATCCCTCTCTTAAACCAGAAATTCCCCAAAACGAACTTTATTATAAAGGATGAAATTAAATTTTATTACAAACTGAGGCGTAGTCAGCAAATCAACTTCCTTCAAGGTATCTGACTATATTCTGAACCGAGGTTGTAAAAAAGTATATAAATAAATATTTTTTTTCAATATTTAGTGTCACCTGAATAAGAATATTTGCATAACACTGTTTTAAGAACAATATTACAATAAAAAAAATTTTCAATGCACATTTTTGCCAAAAAAATAGGAAGAAAGGATGACACATATTCATAACCTTCTTCTCTCTTTCACGAAAAATGATTCTAAAATAATTATATTTCGTCTAAATGTAGCTAAGACTTCTGTATGACGCCTGAATAAGGACTTTTTAAGACATGTAATTTAGAAGTAGATTTTTATTCATATTTTAATACTAGCTGGTATACCCTTTCTTGGTACGGGTGAATTGATAAATTAAATAATACAGATTGAAGGATAAAGAAGTTTTTAATGTTACTTTTACGTGAATTGCAAATTAAACAAAAAAACCCAACTTTTTGCATATCTCAGTTTAACAAAAAACCTTTATTTGTTAAATTTTAAGTCTGTAGATCTAATCGGTGATAAAAATGATTTTTTTTTATTTATTACGCCCCGTAACTCGCTTGTGGGTCGATTTTTGAAACCGCCTTCCTAAGCTGATCTCTGCTCAGCAAAAGTAACACATTGTTACACATTTTGTGTAATGAACGCATAAAATTGTTAAATAATTTATATCTGGATGTGTAATACGTTAATATTACTTTGCGTTGTATTTATTTTATGTTAAATTTGTAATATTCACTTGCAACACCGTTCCTTACATTATAATGGCGATTTAATAGAAACTTATCGAAATGTTGGCGATAGAGTCGAGTTGACATTATTTTTAGTTACCATGTAGGCAACTTGGCTATTGATTGAACGGGGTAGAAGTTGATATGATGTCGTGCCACCTGGTGGGGAGCTACAACAAAGAGCCTAGCACAAAAATCTTCTGCACAAAAATATACATATGCATGCTACTCTTCATGGTGATCGGTTGAACGCTGTTGGAGTGATGCGATTTCACATATACAAACATCCATTTATATATATATCGTCGGCCTAGTTATCAGACTGCGTAACTCCACCGGTGTAACTGATTTGATATAGGAGTGCAACGCTCCAAGCGCTTTTTGGCGCGATTCCTTAATCCTTTTGTTTTGTCTACGTCATGTGTCAGTGCGCGCTCAGCTTTTCATTTATTCCTCGATCAGTGTAATCACTACTTTTTTTATTTCATAATAAAACTAGATTTCGAAGAGAGAGGTGGTGGCAAGATTTTAACATAAAATAAATACAACACAAAGTAATATTAATGCGTTGCACTTCCAGATATAAATTATTTACACTATTTTAAGCGTTCATTACACAAAATTTGTAACAATGTGCTACTTTTGCTGAGCAGAGATCCCCCGCGGGGAGAAAAACCAAAACAAAAACTAACACTAATATACGTTATCCCAATGGCAACCACATTATCGCACGATAAAAATATCATAGTAAACCATATTGTAATATTATCGCCTATCTTGGCGAACATAAACAGCAACTTGGCGCCTAGCCCTACTGTATCAAATTAGCATCCCAGATGGAGTTACGAAGTCTGATAATTAGACCGACGAATATAACTATTAAAGGAGAACATATCAAAACGAAATTTTTTTGTGCTTGGCGACCATGTAGGCAACTTGGCGATTTATTGAACGGTGCAGAAGTTGATATGCTGTAGTGCCACCTTGTGGGGATTTGCAACAAAGAGAATAACACTAAAACCTTCTCCACAAAAACATACATATCCATGCCAATTTTCATAGTGATCGGTTGAACGGTGTTGGAGTGATGTGATTTCACATATACAAATATCCATTTTTATATGTATAATTGTAAGAGTAGAGATAAATTTTATCAGAGAAAACTCCAATTATTATTATTTCTGTTGATAGTAACTGTGAAAACAATGGAAATTCTTCCAAAATGCTTGTTCAGGCTCTTTACAGAAGTCTCAGCTATATATAGATAAAATATTATAACTATAGAAATATTTTCCATAAAAGAAAAACATTTCAAAAATAGAATTTTTTTTCCTTAAAAGATTGGATTTAAAAATTTGTTATTGTAATAATGTTCTTAAAACAATATTTTATATGTATATTATAATTCAAGAATACATTAAATATCATTGTAAAAAATAATTCACATTTATACGCTTTAGCAAAATTGCGGATCAGAAAGTAGTCGGATACCTTAATTTGTAATAAATGTTAAAAGCAGTAAACTTAATGATGCTCCTTAATCAAGAATTCATTCTTTGGTTCTTTTTCTGCATAATTCTACCCTTAGTGGAAGATAAAACAAATAAATTGCCCTTTGCTTAAGAATGAATTGCTTATCACAAACACGAGTTTAAAACAAAGTGCCTTTTAAAATGAATTACAAAATATTTTCAGCTACATTTTTTTGCCTAATGCTATTTCTGAAATATGTATGAAGATTTCCGAGTAGGAAACATCAAAAATTAATAATTTCTAATTAATTTTTACTCTTATAGATTTATATTACTCTTCATTCACGTGAGAGTTCTAGAACTTTATTTAATACCTTATAAATAATTTGATTCATTTTCAATTCGGTGTTTTTTAATAAGGAAATCTTCAAATCTAAAAAAAAATGCTCTAACATTGCAACAAATTAATCTTAACTTTTAAATGTTGCATTATTTTTAAAAAAATCATTGTATTGTTACTTATATTTTGAGGTATAAGTAAAATCTAAACTCTTTCGTCATTTCATTAATTTAAGTAATGCTTTAAAGATAATTACTACGTCAATTAAATGTGTTTTTCCTTTGTAATAACTTAGTGTTTTGGATTTTTCGTTTCTTTAAAGTTATTATTCAATAATGACTAAAATAAATTCCTTTCTTGTTGTTTCAGACCTCTTGGAAAAGGCAAGTATTAAAGTTTAGTTGATAAAAATACACTTTTATACGTTATGTGTAACTTATTTTCCATCTTTTGTAATGCATTACCAAAATATTATTTTAATAAACTTTTTAAATTGTTATTCTTAAGTGCAATATTTTCTAGAAACCATTTCATTTTATATTTTCCATGTTACGGAATAGGTTTGTCATTGTAACCATGAATTTTTATTTGAGAAACTAAAACTTGTACTTTTCTATTTCTCCTACATTTGAGAACAACTGTTCTAGAGTTTTTCAATCCATTAAGAGAATGACACAAAATCTTAAATCAATGGCAGTACACATTTAATAATAAAGTATCTAAGCAGAATAAATATTGTAAAGAATATTTGAGATCTGATATTAAATGCAAATATTGAAAAATTCCTCTACATTATATTAGGTTCATTCAAATGAAACCCAGTCAGTGCGTCTAACTTAGCATTACATGTAAGGTGGCACCCCGTAATTGTGCGTATGATGGCACTTTCAATCAATAGATATACTGACTCGTGCGTAACGTTTGAGGTTCCATAGCGACATTGTGTTTTCACGCCGAAGAGAAGGTGGTCACACAAGCTATCGTCCACTACTGAACATGCTAGCGAGTAAGAAGGAACAATGAGGAGTGATTTGATTTTTAGCGGTGGAGAGAGTTGGAGGCCGTGAAATGCGTCCATGGATGAATGCTGTGTACGGTGAGTTCAGTCTGTGCCGTGTTAAAATGTTGTGGAATGGAGTAAAAGATTCCTTGGAAGACGATGCTCGACCTAAACAGACTCATCGTGTCATCACACCGGAAATGATTGCGGAAGTGAATGTTTTAGTCTTGGACAACCGCAGAATCACCATGGACGAAATCCATCTGTTATTAGGCACCACTCATACCATAATGCATCAACACTTGAACTTTCGAAAAATTTGGGCCCGACGAACAGCGCAATACTCGAATGTCACCGTCTTTGAGTCATTTGCAACGCTATCATGAGGAGGAATACGGCTTTCTGTTGCAAATTGTTACTGGTGACGAAACATGGGGTCATCATTTTGATCCCGAAAGCAAGCAATGGAAACGTGCGACTTCTCCACCTCCAAAGAAATCAAAGGCCGTGCACACAAGTTCTGGTAAGGTCTTGATGTCCTTTTTTTACCACAAGGGCCCACTGCTTATCGAGTTTCTGAAACGAGGAACCACCATCAATGTCCAACATTATCAAGCTACTTAACAGAACCTTAAACTAGCCATCAAGTCGAAATGCCCAGACATGTTGTCCAATGGCGTTATTTTCCTGCATGATAAATGCGCCAACAGTTTTGGCGACTATTTTTGACTATGTTTACTGTGTATAACTATATTTTTAATAAAATCGTTACCGTTACTTTCCATGACTGACCTGGTTTCATTCGAATATCCCTTATATTTTCATACATTTCATCTTATTATTTTAATTATATATATATATATATATATATATATATATATATATATATATATATATATATATATACACTCTGTCATAAAAAATATATGCACCCAGAAGAAATCAAGCTACAATCACGAAACTCGGCAAGAATGTAGTCTGGTAAGAGATATGCAAATGATTAAAATTTCGAAGCCAATGAGACAAGGCTAAGTGTGCTATGCGCATATTAGTTGCGCAACTGGGAGAGTTTAAAACATGCGTACGAGCGCCGTACGGCTATCCAAACGAATCTGATTTTGATAGACGATATTGAGACTTAGGATGCCTCTAAGACGTAACCGGCGGCAGTACGAGCAGCTGACGGACTTTGATAGGGGCCGTATAATAGGCCTCAAGAAGCAGTCTAATCAGACGTATCGGCCGCCACCTCGGTCGGAGCGATATGGTAGTTGCTCGGTGTTGGCAACAGTGGATCACAGAAGGTAGAGTGTACCGTCGCGGAGGGTCAGGACGTCCCAGGAACACAAATGATCGCGAGGATCGTGCAATCAGAAGAGTGGCTACTTCGGCACCAACAACGTCGCTAATCGATTCAACGCCACTTACCTCCTTCCAGACATCCAGTGCCATCAAGAGAAACCATAAGGAGACGACTGACCGAAGTTGGCTTGAGGAGCCGACGTCCGCTAAGACGCTTACCACTGACCCCACATCAGGCAGTGTCGACTGGATTTTTGCCGACCTCGGGCAACTTGGAGTGTGACAGACTGGAGACGTGTCATCTTCAGTGATGAATCCCGATTCAGTCTCAGTGCTGATGACCACCGCACACGTCTCTGGAGGCGCACCGGCCAGCGGTCCGATCCGGCATTTATTGTCGAGCGGCATACAGCAATTTCACAACAGTGTTTTCTTGGGACACACGATCATCTTTAGTGGTCCTTCAAGGCACTTTGACAGCTCGCAGATACGTGGACGATATTTTAACGCCGATTGTGCTACCCATGCTATCAAGTCGCCCAGGTGCCATTTATCAACAGGATAATAACCACATACTGCGCGACTCTCCCAACAATGTCTTCAAGGATATGACGTCCTACCATGGCCTGCCAGGTCACCAGATCTTTCGCCAATAGAGCATGTCTGGACGCGCTGGGAAGGCAACTGCAGCCGTCCCGAGATATTAACTGCGCAGATGCAAAGACTATGGCAGGATCTTCCACAGGGGGTCATAAGTGATCTAATTGAATCGATGCCACGCCGAATTTCGGCTTGTATAGCTGGCTTTACTACTTACTGATTTTTAACCTTTTGCAAGCTGTAACCGCTTAATAAAATGATATTTTGTTCTGAATTTTTAATCATTTGTTTATTTTCGTATACACTACATGCATACCAAATTTCGTGAATGTAGCTCAATTTCTTCTGGGTGCATATATTTTTTTGCGACAGAGTGTATATATAATCTCCTCAAGAAAGGTTAATTAAAAATATGGATGCTTCAGTATCATAAACAAGGCTGACTAAGGACAGCTTTCAATTTTATATAAAGGGAGATTTAACCAGTTGTGTGACTAGCCAACCTTCTCCCTTTGTGTTTACAACACTGAAAAAACCCTTTAAGAGTAATGGATAGAAGCTTTAAATCTATTTATAAAAAAAAGTAACCTTACTTAAAGTTACATTTAAAAATGCTTAAATCGCAATGAATCCATGAACAATAAACAAGTTATTCCTAGATTTAGAATCCAAATACATATTCAAAGCCATAATTATTATTGACCACATTGAAGCAGAGCAATTAATACAATGATTTTGACTAAAATATATTAAAAACTAAGTAAATCCTCCCCAAAAGTCACATTTTTGTGAAACAAATATTTTCAGATCGTTTCAGGATTTTGAATTAAATGTTAATTTGATTTCCTGTTTCACACTTAATATGTAAAAAGATTATTTAAACTACCTTTTTTCAGCAACCCGTATTCTTGTAGAGAAAATTTTATAAAATAATTTTATGTTCTATGTTGTTATTACTATTTCGTCGCAGTTTTAGTTCGGCTGAGCAAATTATAAGCTGCATTTTATATGCTGGATTCTTACATCATTTAGTCCCTAAAATTAAACTAAAAAATTAAATTGTTTTTTCTACTGACCTCTTGCATTGTTGAAGCTAAAGAATAAAGGTGATAGGCAAACAACAATCTTTATTAAAGATCCTATGAGAGGTGCAGGACGAACTGCCTCCGAATCCAAATTAGAATTCAATTTTTATTAAAAATGATCAGATATATCTTAATTATTCCTTTTGATATTCGAAGAAAGTTTCTTAAAAGTCATATAATGTTAGAATTTACTCACTCAAAACTCGTTCAGATTTTAATATCATTTCTGACTCGAAAACAATTACATTTTAAATTACGCCAAAAAGGTTTTAATTGAGGAGTCCTTGTTTTGAAAAAAAGCAGAAATAAAAAATAATCAGTCATGAGTGTCATATTCTGCATTATTGCCTTTATGTTGGTGAGAGCTCATTTGTGCCTCGGGGATATTTTTGGCTTTTGTCCAATGTAATTACATAAGTATCCTTTCTTTTTCCCTTTTTTTTAAATTAGGAGCTACGAAATTTTACGTGCTAATTTTCCATCTTGGTAATACAGAGATTTATTATACGCAGAGTATTAAAGTAGAGAGAGAGGTATTAGATTTAAATTAAGTAAATGAAAAAAAATATCTAAATTTAATTAGTGTTTGCTTGTAGAGATGATGTGTTAGATAATCAAAAATTATCCAAACCAAACTTGGATTAATAAAAAATTATGCGATAAAAAAATTAAACAAAAAATTGAGGTAATAGTTTTCTAGAAGAAAGGTTTTGTACTCAGTTTTTTCTCTCAAAGTGCATTATAAGAATTAAAACTGACTATTTTCATCGAATAAATTAGTAAAATGTTTCTGCACCCAAACGATCCTGGAGTAATTTTTATTAACTAAGATTTCGTATGGTGTGACTTTCGTTACTAGTTTTTTTAATGTATCTTATCACTTGTAGATTTGAAAATGTATTTATGTATTATCGGTGAAATTATGTATTATAAATGTGTTAATTATAACGAATCAAATACATTTGACCTGATTCGAATTGCATCGTAGATCGACCACCCCTAGCTTTAGATCTACTCTTGTTTCAGAACTTCCGATTTTAAATTCTTTCATTTTTGGTACACAAGTTTAAGTAAGCCCTGTTATACGTGATACTTTCCCATTTTTACTAACAAAAAGGCGCCCTGTATCCATTTTCATTTTCTTCTGTCAATCTTCAATTATAAGAAAAACGCCAAATGGCAGGATTACAAATTCCGCAGATGGTAGCCATAAAGAGAAGTTTTCATTTCTTCCAGGAAATAATTAAATTGTTTATCGAGAAGGCTGAGGCAGGTCTATGTACATGATCCATGTATATCATTAATAACTATCATACCCCTCCACCCCCAAAACATAATAGCACATTTTCGCCGTTATAATTTCCAAGTCTCATTTGTAGCATATTGTTGTTGTTGTTTTTTTTGGTGAAATTGTTTGGCTTAGTGAGAAATACTCGTTGGTTATTTTATAGAGTACTTAGTCCTGACGAGCTCTAACCTACAGTATTGAATTTTGATTCTGCTTGGATAGCTTAAATACTTGCTCTTTAGTAAAAGTTATACTTTAAAATAAAAATTCACTGCCCAAATCGTAAGAATTACTTAACATTAAAGATTTAAATTAAAATATCTAAAAAGAAGCTAAATATATTGAGAAAATGCCAAAAAATAAGTAAAATTAAAAAAGAATTTTAAGTCAATTCCTACTTAGATCAACAAAGAAAAATTTTACTTTAGCTACTTTTTATTAAATAGTTGCAATTAATATACATATGCATATACATATGACAGAATTATAACATTAAGTGGTAATTGATTTTTATTAAAGTATCGTATTGTTATCCAAAGCAATCGTGTATATAAAATTTCTGTTCAACTGAATGCTCTAAAACGTGAGAAAAAAAAATCTTTTAAAGTTTTGACACAAGTCACCAAAAATGATGCCAACGTAGCTGAATTTGTAATTCTTTAAATAATTAGTTTTAATCAATTAATTTTTACTAATTATGATTAAATTACTGTATTGTCATCCAAAATAATCCTGTATATAAAATTTCAGCTCAATTGAGCGCTTTAAAATGTATTTTATTAACGATTGAAAATTCCACCAAGATAAATAAATAAATAAATATAGAGAGAGTGTGAGTTAATAGTAGGAAATGAAAGAAAAAAAACAAAAAAAAGTAATATAAAAAAGAATTTTAAGTCAATTCCTACTAAGATCAAAGAAAATTTTTATTTTAGCTACTTTTTATTAAATAGTTACAATTAATATAACTATGTATAACATCTGATAGAATCACAACATTAAGTGGTAATTAATTTTTATTAATTATCATTAAAGTATTGTATTGTCATTCAAAACAATCGTGTATATAAAATTTCAGTTCAACTGAATAACTGAATGCTTTAATACGTGAGAAAAAGAACCTTTTCAAGGCTTGACACAAGTCACCAAAATGGTTGCCAACGTGGCTGTAATTCTTTAAATAATTAGTTTTAATCAATTAATTTGTATTAATTATAATTAAATTATCAATTGCACGCTTTAAAATGTATTTTATTAACGATTGAAAATTCCGCCAAGATAAATAAATAAATTAACAAACAAATAAATAAATAGATAAATATATAGAGAGTGTGAGTTAATGGTGGGAATTGAAAAAAAAGCTTAGATTTTTTTTTTTAGTCGTTGATGAACTGGATGGAGTGCCTAGGCCTGTCGGCCTCTAACCTCCTATCAGGTAATTTTGAGATGCCTTTGACGAGTTCTACCATTGCCCAGTTTTAGGAATAAATCAGTTTAATAATGAGAAAGTTCCGTAGATTTTAAAAATTTAAGCTACTTGGATGTGAGATTAAAATAACTATTAAAAATTTAACTTTAAAAAACAGTGAAAAAATCATTGAGAAATGCGAGAAAAGTGGGTGGAGTTATCCTATCCAATCCGAGTGCAGCAAAAACTGACTATCAGAAAAGGCGGGAAAGTGATCTTGGGGAAAAATAAATAAAGTAAATAAATTAATTGAAATCTGGATTGACCAAGATGTCTCTTGGTCTTTTTACAGAAAAGTGGGAGAAGTAGGGGGAGATTTCATTAATAGAAGCATTATCTGAGTCGTCTATATTATTGAAAAAGTTGATAGCAAGTTTTCGTATGGTCTGTCGAATAGTTGGTATATTGCAAGCTATTCTTAGATCTTTATTTCGCATATACCAATGAGCATTGCAAATTTGTCTTATTATTAAATTTTGAGCAGTTTCAAGTAAATTTATATTAGTTTTTGCTGCATGTCCCCATACTTAGAGCTTAGATTGGATCAGGAGAGTGGTAGCGAGAGGAAAGAATCTGATTGGGCGATACAGAGTTGGCCATTGCTATGAGTTACACAGAAGTAGAATTCAATGCGAAAAATATTAGAAAAGTACAGTTTTGAGTTTGAAAATTAAATAATAAGGTAGAAATGAACTATTGAGTGATTTAAATAAAAGTTGGAGGAGTTAAGATATTAAGTCTATTAAAATCTAAAATAAGGTTATATTTCTCAACACCCGAGGGAGTTGAAATCTTTGCGTGAAGCAAGAAATAAATTACCGACAAAGTATATATACAACAACAAATATTTGTTCTAAAGTTTTTTGACAAATAATGTGCTATGTATATGTAATGTGAAAGTTGCGTTGAGAGGATTTCTTGGGTTTAGTCTAGGGTTGTGGTTCAAGCTCCAGGGGAGAGAAACTTCCATATTTTTTATCAACTGCTCAGCGGTGCCGATGTACATCTGTTGAGTAAGTCACCTTTTTCTTTCTTCTTAATCATTATTGTTAAATAATTAGTTATCTCGAATACACTAAGAGTAAAACTGTTATCTTAAAATTATGGGATTTTCCTCATTTCTAAAATGAAGAATACTTCAGGAAAGAACAGGAAAGTTTTCTGAAAAATATTAAAAGTACTTCACAAAATAGTATTATAATAATCTTATATTTAGCAATATCATTTCCCAGTATAATAGAATTCTGCCTAATAATTCTTCTCGAATAGATTTTTTTTACATATTATGTATCATCTAATTTAGTAATATTATTTTTTAAATTATAAACAAGGTAAAACAAATGTCAAAGGCTACAAGTTCCCTTTCTTTGGTGTTCAGACTTTCAGTTAAAATGCAGTGGTTCTGTTTCGAAATTTCCATATTAATGGAATGCAACCCATCATCTTTTCCACTTACTTTCGTAACTGCCTTGTCAGTCTGTTTCGATAATTCTCCGCAATTTGTAGTGGAATTTACGCGTAATTTAATACCTTTATTTCGTTCGATGAAACGTACTTTTTCTCTAATTTTATATTTATATTTTATCATTTCTTTAATAATCTCAAAGCCAAGATTTTTCAGTTCCTGTAGGTTTATTTATTCAAGAACTCTTCGATAAAAGATATTTAGTCCCCAAGAATCCCAAAACATATTTAATTCTGCTTGGTATATAAAATGAATTAACCTATGAAGGAGGAGAATATAATTTTGCGATACTTACGCGTTATACCGTCGGATTAAATTTTGTCAAATTCAAATGCGTCGCCAAATGCCACGATATCCAGCCAACAGCAGAAAAACTGTTCAGGCGTATGTTAAAACATAAAAATAACGATGGCAGCATTTGGCGACATTTTCTGAATTATCGTCGTTTTTTGATTTGTGGAATGTGCTTGACGGTATATCGCGTAAATACCAATTTTACTTATATTCTAATGCTTTAGTAATTTTTTCAGTTTCAATATAGATGTGAAATAAATCAGTGTGAAAAATTTTTACTAAAAAGTACTTTTGAACTTGCTAGAAAATGGTCACAAAACAAAATATGACTTGTTGTTATTGAAAGCTGTAATTAATAGAAAGAGAGGAAATACTATTTATTTGATTATAAAATTATTATTTATAGCAAAAAAAAAAGTCTTTATAAGTATGGTTTGGAAAGAAACCTATAAATATAGTCAAAATGTCGGAATTGTGAAGTGGCCATGGTGACCATGGTCATGACAGTGTGGACAGTGAGGACAAAGCCAAAGTGTTTATCTCATCACTTGACTATACTTTAAAACTACGAGGTCCATCCCCTTGTAACTTTAAAATGCGAGGTTAATGTAACAGTCAATCTATTACTATGAATTGTAGCAATACAATTTTAAAAAGTAGTTATTGTTTTGACTGTGAGCAATTTTTTTCTTGTTTTAGTAAAAAAAAATCACGCTATTGAAAATTCTTTTTAAGATTTTAATTAGAAATAATTACATTTCTGCTTAATAATCATTAATAATTGTGTTATTCCTCATTAACATACGTCGATAAACTTCGCATTAAAAAGAGTCCACATGTAATGTTTAAGAAATAATTCACACACACAAGGATTTTTCAGAAATTATCTACGGGATCTTACTACTATATACAGAATTGATGTCGTGTTGTACTTTTCCTTCCAGAAAGTCTGAAGCTTCAGCGTAATGCAGACAAGTACCAGTTCTTGCATGAGAGCCGGTGTCTTCATGCCAATAACGTGGACGACAAGTCCTCCTTCATCACCACGAGGGTAAGGTGCCATTGTGCTTGCAGTGGTAATGAATTTACATACGAGTTGAGTCCATTCAATTTTTGAACCTTTGATTAAATACTCTGTTCTCTAAATTAGGCATATTGCTATCTATTGCTTTCTATAGGAATCTATTAATTTGATTTAAGAAAATTTATTTATTTCATCTTAAAAGATTGTTAAAATATAATTAAGTAGAAGATTTAATCGGAAATCAAATCGTAATTTTAAGTTCTTATTCATTATAAAACACCATCTGTCTTTATTTTGTTATCCCTTTGTATGTACAATTATATCTTTATATATAAAATTCTCTTCTGTGGGTGTGTATGTTACTAAAGTCCTCCAAAACGGCTGGACCGATTTTGATGAAGTTTGTTCTGTGGGTTCAAGTGGATTCGAGAATGGTTTAGATTCACAATTCGTTCCGATATCGCAATTAGTTAAAAAGATATTAATTAAAAACATTCAATTCAATATTCATCTGCATTGTTGTAACAAAGTTATTGTTATAAAAATGACGTAAGTTGGCGTTGAACATCGATTTTCAGCAAAACTGACCAAACCGGATCTTTATTGTTACAAAAATGCAGAGGAATCATGTTTTTTAGCGTTTTTAATTAATATCTTTTCAAATAATATTTATATGTGTAACTCTTCTGTGCGTGTGTATGTGACTGACTCCTCCTAAACGGCTGGACCGATTTTGATGACATTTTTTTGTGTAGGTTCAAGTGGATTCTAGAATGATTTAGATTCACAATTCGGTCCAATATCGCAATTAGTTAAAAAGATATTAATTAAAAACCTTAAAAGGCATAGTTGTTTTACCCCTGTGTGCTGTTTATTCTGCTAATGGGCGGCAAGAAAAAAAAGAAGCGGGAAGAATTTTCCGATATCTTCACCGTTTTTAAAATTTCAATCTAATTTTTCTATCAAAATCAGACAAAAAATAATTACAGTATCGGAAAGATTATTCATTTCTCGCCACGATACGGCATATATCTTTATATACTGTATAATTTTTATGTTCATGTGTAGGGGACTGAATTCCTCCTAAACGGCTGGGCCGATTTCGATGATATTTTTTGTGTGGGTTCAAGTGAATTCGAGAATGATTTAGATTCACAATTCGGTCAAAAAAATGCATACTTAAAAATGCGCCAAAATTATGTAAGGGCGCGCAATTGTTCATAAAAAATCGTGGGCAATTATCTTGAGGCCACTATTTTGAGCGGAAAACTTCAAGGTGAAGTTGTCCTTCCACCACAGATGATTCTTTCAGACTCCCCTACTCATTCAAATGTTTACAATTTCCAATTAGCTTGGTATTTGCTATGACCATTAATAAAAGTCACAAGGTCAAACAATGACAATTTGTGGTTTAGATTTAGAAAACCCTTGCTTTTCGCACGGCCAATTATATGTTGCATGTCCGAGGTTTGGCAAACCATTGCATTTGTTTGTTTATACCCCTTAAGGATTAACCAAAAAACATTGTACAACCAATGTTATTACGATAAATTTATTTTTTGTGCATTCAAAAAATATACCTGTTATGAAAATAGCTCGAGTTTTATCTTTTTTATCCTTTAATCAAAACAAGTTTAAGTTTCTATTCAGAATAGGTTATATATTCAACTTAGTTCATAGTAAATACATACTCACACGCAATCGATAGGTCGAATTGTGGTAACTGTACATGTGATAATGTTAGGTATTGTAATAACTTTCTTTGTAAAAAATTTCATCAAAACGGTCCATACTGTTACACCTTATTCAAAAAAAGTTTGTAATCTTCGGATTTAAGACGTGTGTACAGGACAACGTCTGTCGGGACCGCTAGTATTGTATAATTATCTTATCATCAGTACTATTATATTTTGTTCGTAATTATTTGGTAGTTATTTTTTTTGTGTTGGGAAAAACGAATCAAATTACATACACCTTAAAAACTTATGAATTAGCAGCTTATTTAGTATTTGAAATGTGTATATATATATATATATATATATATATGAATATATATATATATATATATATATATATATATATATATATATATATATATATAAAAGCTTTTTGTATGTTTAACTTGAAACAATTCATATTACTCATCAAATCGTCGACCAATTTCGTCTAAAAAAAAACGTTGTTAAATATGACGATATACACTGCTGGACAATTGCTAAGGACGGATAACACTATCATCCATAGCAACCACAAAATGAAAGGAAGCAAAATGTGGAAAATTAGAATAAGTGCGAGATATTAGTAAGAAGAAGTATGAGTATGCAAATTTTTTTTCCACGTCTGTTCATCACGTGATAGCGTTCATAAGAGCTTTAAAGGTTTTGACGTGTTTGGACAGTTGTTGTTTCAAGTCAAAGTTTTACAGGAAATATTTAATAGACGAACTTAAAATGTTTGGCATGTCTTCCCGACATCACATAGATGATTTTATGCGTGGCCGAATTATTGGAAAGATCGAAGAAGGGCGAAAAATAACAGATGTTGCCAGGGAGTTCGACATCGCTCACAGCGTTGTTTCACGGCTGTGGAAGTCATTTAAAACTACTGGAATGTGTAGTAGACGGCACAGGGGAGGTCGTGTTAGAAGTACGACGCCTGCAGAAGACAGATATATCGTCCTATCAGCAAAAAGGAACAGGCGCACCACAGCTCAGCAGGTGGCAAATCAGTTTCTTGCTGCCTCAGGAAAGCAGATCTCCCGAAAAACTGTTGCCAGACGTTTGAGGGGAGGAGGACTATACGCACGCTGACTTGTTGTGTGTGTCCCATTGACCAGACAGCACCGTACTGCCCGTTTGCAATGGTGTCGTGAGCATTACAATAGGACTGAACAGGACTGGGCATGCGTACTATTCTCAGATGAGAGTAGGTTCACTCTGTCATCGGATTGTAGACGCCAACTGATCTGGCGCGAGAGTGGTACTGCTTATCGTCCAGAAAATATCCAGGAAAACGAACCGATATCCGACATGCAGTATCATGGTGTGGACCGGCATCATGATCAATGGCCGCACGCGCCTACATGTGGTTGCGAATGAGATTATGACGGGCCAACAATACATTGATGAAGTTCTACTTCCTCATGATCGTCTTTTGTGGTGCTGTTGGTGATAAATTTGTTTTTATGGACGACAACGCAACATGTCATCGAACACTCGCTGTTCAGGATTGTCTAGACAGCGAGGGTATTCAACGTCTTGTATGGCCAGCGCGTTCTCCAGATCTAAACCCCATTGAAAATGTGTGGGATGCTTTGGGAAGGCAAGTTGCTGGTCGAAACTATCCTCCGACAAACAAGAACACCCTCATCCGTGCACTCACAGAGGAATGGGAGAAATTGCCTCAACAGCTGCTGGATAATGTTGTGCAAAGTATGGTACGACGTGTGGAATGTTGCATCACACTCCACGGTGGACATATCCCGTACTGATACCTTTCTTTAAGCTGCCTGCTGACTTTTAGATGCATTGTTCCATTTCTCCGTACGCATATCAAATGAACATTTTTTTTTCAAATGTTTCACAGCTTTTGTACTTTCCAGAACAATAAATATTCTTTATTCTAATGTCTGAACAGTGTGGCAACTATATTTTATCCTACTAGGCCTCATGTCTCGCTTAATGTTATGCTACATAGCAATTTGTGATCGGTCCTTAGCAATTGTCCAGCAGTGTACAACCAATTCTGAAAATCCGTGCCTTTGCATGTTCAAACACAGAAATCTGGCTCACGCAGTGGCATACACAGGAATTTTCCAAGAGGAGGGGAGGGTGAAGGACCAGATCTCTCTCGAAAATCCAACATTCTCGTATTTAACTCCAATATGCCACCCAACATATTCTTTTGATTTTGTTGATTTTCGGGAACAAAAAACAGTAACAAATTAATTATTGAATAATTAATTAGCAATTGCTAATAACATTAATTATGAATAAAAAAATACTTAATCAAATTTTACGTACTATATACATAGTCTACAACCAATCGGAAAAAAAATCAAGAGCTTCGTGAGAGGGTTCCGACTTTGGGATCCCCTTTGTTTGCACCACTGGGTTTACGCATGTATAAAAATATTCTTTTTTGTTTGTGCATACTCAAAAATAACACTGTTTATAATTTGTAGCATTGCTCCTCTCTTCCAACTTGTGTGTGACCGCGGTTGCCTAGTGGTCAAGGCATCGGATCGTGGCTGACGTGTCATGAGTTCAAGCCCTGTACCACTAAAGACCCACCGTGTAGGGAAGCGATGAACGCTAAATATTTCGAGAGCTCGAACGTCCTCCCGTTGGTGGGATACGTTAGTTAGAAGAGGGGTTGCCAGCTCAGGTCATCCTCGTCACTTGATCCTGGCTCAAAATGACGAGGTCCGGCTCCAAAAGCCCTCGTATAGCTTAACAGTGTGACGTTAATATTCACTCACTTCCAACTTGTGTTGGGGAAAATGATTAAATTTTGGGATTTATTTCCTATAGAATAGAATGCAGTGAAGTATTTCGATCTAATACGTTATTTCATTTTTAATTTTCGCCGAGATATTTGCGGACTTACTGATACGGAAGGAGTAATTCGCTTCTGTGGAAAAGACAACGGTATTTCGCAAAGCTTTTTATTTGGCGAAATTGCTCGACGGTATAATACGTAAATATCTAAGTAAAAACATTCGTACAACTTAAAATGTGAAGCAGTAAATTTTGTTATTCTAAAAGTAAATGTGAAGAGAAGTAATCAAAATATGATACTTGCGTATTAACGTCACGCAGCCAAATTGGTGCCAGGCGAATCGCGCCATTTTCTACCAAACTTTGTGGAATTGGGTTTCTCCCTCCCCCATATGATTTGGAGTCTAGTTCAGTTCAGGTTTTGTGGGATATGGAGCAACAAAGGCTATGATCCCCTAAAAGACAGATGTTTCTTAAAAATTAGTAAATGTCAAAATATTTCAGTTTCTGGATAAAAAATCTGAATGTTAATCTGTTAGACATAGCTTTCTCCAATAATTCTTTGAAAGTCAGGTTGTGATGTGGATCGATTTTGAGAAAATGTTTTAGATTATTTCGAGGATGAATATATCTATTGCAGTTTAACAAGATGTGGTCCAAGTCGTTTAAGCAATTACAAGATCTACAATTTGCGTTATCCGATAAATTGAATTTATGCAGAAGTCCTGGAGTGATGATCATTTTGCTGAAGATTCGAGTACATAGGATTTCTTCTCTTCTGTTTCTTGTCCATTTAGAGATGGTGCTGATGTTAGGAATATTTCCCAAGTTTACAAAATATTTGCTTGAATAGAAATTATCATTGGCTTTTTTTTAAAACTCTCTTGATATATTTTTTTATTGATGTCTTCTGAGGAAATCCAGTCGATGTAAACATTAGACTCTGTGACAGTTCTTGCGAGATTATCCGCCTGTTCATTCCACAATATATTTGAGTGTCCCGGAGTCCAAAGTAAAATCAACTGGTTATTATAAAGTGATAGAATGTAAATCTTGCTAGCTAATTTATGGATGACACTATGGGATTTAATTGAGTAATTTTGAAGAGCAGAGAGAACAGAGAGACTATCAGACAAAATTAACAAATTCTTGTTTATAATAGATAGATCATCTAGAGCTTGGCAAATAGCCAGAGCTTCAGCTGTAAAAATAGAATTATTGTGATTTATTCTATAAGCAAAATGGGAATTTGCCGTAATACCTGCAATAGATGTAATTTGCTCATTTTTTGAGGCATCAGTAGCTATTATATAAAAGTCCTGGAAGTTACGGTTTACCGTTTCATCAAATAAGCCCCTTATAATTTGAACTGGTAAGCTTTTATCCTGAAATGCGAAATTATTGATATATATATTGCATGGGAGAATTGAAAACGATGTTATTCTGGGAATTGAGATAATGTGACTACTAACGGCATTCAAAGGGTTTAGTATATTTATAATAGAATTTTTATCTTCTTCCATAATATTGAGATTCAGAAACTCAGGGTTATTGCTATGTAATGGAGAAAAGGTTTGGTTAGAAATTTGAGAAAGAAAAAACTTATTTGCCAATCTTCGTATTTTGTCCGACAGAATTTCTTGTCCAGCCAATTTTAAAAGTACGATGTTTGGGGTCCATTGTGGAAGTCCCAGTGCAATTCGAAGTGCTTTGGTGTGAATGATATTAAAAGATTTCAGTTGGTTATCAGACCATTTATTTATATGACTAAAGTAGTAGAAGATACTGCATATACTATTATTTACTATTTTGATTAGATCTGCTGTTCTTGGTCCATGATGCTTATATGCCATAGCCTTAAGGCTATTAATTTTTTTCAAGGCTTTGTTATTTAATTGGTTTCTTAATGAAATATTCTGGCTCCGCTTGGAAAAATGAACTCCTAAATATTTGATAGAGGATTGCCAAGGGAGAGAATGTCCCTCCAATAAAATATTAGGAAACGTAGTAATTCTTTTGTTTGATAACTCTGCTATTGTGCTTTTATCTGGACTAAGAGAAAGCTTCCAATATTTACACCATTGAGAAATTCTGTCCAGCGTGTTTTGCATTTTTTTGCAAAAATAATCAAGAGAATGATGAGAGCTGTAAAGAAAAACGTCGTCCGCATAAACAGAGCATTCGATGTCATTTTCCAGAGTTTCAAAAAAATCATACATATAAATAGTATATAAAATGGGGGATAGAACACTGCCTTGTGGCAGACCTTGGGGAAATATCCTTATGGAGGAAAGATAGCCCCTCCATTTGATTTGAAAAGATCGATAAGTGAGAAATTTGTGGATCCAAATAGCTGTTTTTCCTGTAATACCGATTTGTAGGCATTTATAAAGAAGACCATCTACATAAACTGAGTCGTATGCACTTTTTATATCCAAACTTACTCCAACAAAGTATTTCTTTTTTAATTTTGCATCCATTATTGCTTTATGAATGAGATAGGTAGCACTTCTGCTATCTTTAAAAGGGACGAAACCGTAATGTTGAGGATGAAGTTTTCGTTCTGTGGTTAGAAAATAGCTTAATCTATTGGTGAGAACTCTTTCAAATGTTTTTGAAAAGATGGAAGTCAGTGCTATTGGTCTATAGGAGGATATGCGAGTTTTGTCTTTACATTGTTTAGGAATCAGGAGAATGACTGCATGCTTCAAGAGTTTGGAACTATTGCATTATCAAATAAATCTTGAAAATATCTTAATATTATTTCACAACCATTACGATCCAGATTTTTTAAAAAAGATGCTGTAATATGATCAGCTCCAGGAGTTGAATTTTTAGAAAGTTTGATTGCTCTATGGATTTCAAAAATATGAAAAGGTTTATTAAGATTGTTGTCCTCTTTATGGAAAAAGTCCAAAGGAATTGGTTCATGATAAGCGTTTTTAGATGCAAAGAAGTCCGCAAAAATATTTGCTTGAATTTGAGGTTGTGTAATATATCTATTATTAACTTGTAGAATATTATACTTGGGTTCTATTTTCTTAGTATTAGAGAGCTTTTTCACACACAGAATATTAAAAAATATCTTTGGATTAGAAACATTATTGCAAATATTATCCCAATACAATCTTTTGGCATTTTTTATATGAAATCTGAGTTTACTAGCGTATTGTTTGTATTTGATCCATAATTGCGGAGAAATGCTACGGATAGCCTTTTTCTGAACTTCTTTTTTTTAATTTATAAAAATTATGGCAAGTACCATTCCACCATGGAGGGAAAGATTTGTTAGAAATTTGAACAACTCTGGTATTACTGTAAATAATTTTTGAAATTGTATCAGTAAAATTATCTATATTCTTCTCTGGGTTGCTTAATATAATCTGCACTTCATTGTTCACCCTTTGCCAGTCAATTTTTTTGATTAACCTTTTACTGGGTCTTATTAATGAAAACTCGGTAATTACTGGAGAATGGTCACTGTCAAAGAAACAATCTGAAACGTAACAGTTAGTATGTCCATAGAGACTCGAGGAGCAAATTGTGAGATCAATTAAAGAAGTTTTACCCGTGGAATTTCTATAAGTAGGAACAGTTGTGTTTAGAAGTATTGAATTAGAATCAGTCAACCAGTCAATAAAAATATTACTATTCCTTGAGCTGTGATCCGATCCCCACATCGGGTGATGCAAATTAAAATCACCAAAAATGAAGAAAGGATCCGTTAATGATTCAAAAAAAGATTTTATTAAGTTAATATTTAGTCCACGTGGTGCGTAGATATTTATAACATAAAAAGAAACATCTTCAATATGTATTTTGACAATAAGTATTTCTAAATCGTCTATTTGTGATATCTGTAAAGGGATTTGTTGAGCAGAAACGTTTAAAGGTACAGCTATTATCAAGCCACCTCCTGATCTGTTTTGTCTATCTTTTCTGAAAATCTTTTTCCCTGGTAAATTAAATGTATCTTCACTGGTTAAAAAGGTTTCTTGAAAAATCAAGATATCTGCTTGAGAAAAGGGAGGGATATTTAACCACATGTTTTTATTTGTTAAGCTTCTACAGTTCCATTGTAAAAAGTTCATAAAAAAGGGGGAAAAAATTATTTCACTGAAATTTCAAAAATTTCCTCCCTTTTGAGGAAAGAAAAAAAAATTATATATATATATAGATATTTATATATTTGTAGTAAAATACTGAATGATAAGATATATACAAAAATCAAGAACATATATACAGTATTTTTTTTATCCGAGTTCAGTGTTAAGTTTTCCACTATTCCCAGAAAAAACTTGAACTGGGCTTATGGATGTTTTTAACATGTCGGATGCTCTTTTTTTTTTTTCCTGCCTGGGGAGAAGATCGCGTAGTCGAATCCACTATGCTACATACTTGAGAGAGCATTGTTTCCATTGATTTTTGTAAAATTTCCATTAGGGGAATGCCGTTTGTTTTTCCACAACTGTTTGGAAGGCAGTCATCATTTTCTCAAACTTCTTGTCTATTAACTCTTGTATGTTATTTTCTTGAGATTTAGATTTAAGTACTGTCGAAAGATTTTCGGAATTAGATGCACGAAATCGTCGTCGCGCCTCACTTAATGTTACGTGCTGTCTACATTTTAATTCCATAATTTGTTTTTCCGCTAAGAACGAAGAACAGAGAGAAAAATTTGCCGGATGATTAACCTTACAGTTTATATATATGCAGTTCGCATTTACAGTGCACTCTCCTGAGTGAGAAGAACCACAATTACAACATATAGCTGGACTCTGACAAAATCGAGATGGATGAGAAAAACTGAAACATTTAGTGCATTGTCTAGGTTTGTCAATGAATAATTGAATCTTATGATTGATAAACCAAAGCTTAACATTATCTGGTAATACAGTTCCAAGTATGGTTATCAGAACGGGGGATATTTCAGGATTTGTACCCGATTTTATAAATCTGCGAATCTCTACAATCTCAAAATTATTACTGTCTTGTAATTCCGCAGATAATTCTTCCAATGATACATTAGTAGGAATTTCATATAGTAAGAAGCGGGAAGTAATACCCTCCCATATGACACTTGCATTAACCGAAATATTGAATTAAAAGATAGAATTTGTATTGCACATACTGGAAAAAACGTATTGAATAATTGATCTAAAGATAGAATTTGTTGGTGTGGTGTGGTAGTTGCACATACACCATGGTTCATCCGAGGTGGCAAAACGTAATTTTCCATTTCTAGTGAATGACATGTTAGAAATTTGATCAAATTTGGGGATTTTACTTTTTATCTCCATATATAACAACTGTGGGTTTATTTTGGGGATAGATGACGGTTTTTGTTTATTTTCTAAAAACATATTTATCTCAGATATTTTTCTTTGACCGGCTCGTAAGACGAGTTCCTTTATAGACATAGGAGTGCGAAAGTATTTTGCATTCCCTGCGTCCATGCTAACTTCCATCTGTATTGTTATTTGTTTTTTAACATGGGATAGTCAGACTTTCAAAGACTCACCTTGAGTCTATTTGCGTTCATAAAAGAAAAAAAAGAATGCTTACCAAGTCCTTGTAAGAATATAAACTTAAAGAAAAAAAAATTTTCACCAATTTCAGAAGCAAGAACAGAGATAATTCACGAATATCTTCTTCGTTTCTTCCAAGCGACAAAACCCCGATTTGGAGTCTTTTTATTGTTTTGATATCATGACGCGAATTTCATAGTACCAATTTTACTGTGGTGACGCTAATTAGTAAGTACCCAAAATATATTCCTCGGACTTGAATTTTATTATTATTATTACTAAAACAATCATGATTAAAATTTTATATAATATGAAAAAAATTCCAAACAAACTATGTTAACGATTGAAAGAACTAAAAATAATAAAAAAAAAAAAGTGATCAACGTATCGACAAATTCAGAGTATGTAAAGATGTCAGTTTTGTCTGATACAGGAACGTATGTGTGTTTCTGCATAATAAAATCTCACAGCAGTCTGAATTTTTATATATCTTTTAAGAGAGAATATCCGCTGTGGAATTGTATGAAAAACTAAGAGCACGAAATTTCTCTCTGTAAAAGTTTTGAATGATTTCCTATGCCTTGTACTAGAGTTTCTCCTAGTATGTTAGTGACATTTATTACGTCTAGTCTAGCGTGCGATAAATCCAAAGTTAAGGAGTTATACGTTTCGGGGGAGATTAAAAGTCTTTATATCTGTAATAGTAACTTTAACTTGTTCTGCAGCTTATTTTTGATTTGCTAGCTTTTTATGTAACTAAAATGTAAGTTTTTTGATTTTACAGTTTTTTGTGTAACTTTTTGTTTCGGTCATGTTATTAATTTATTTCCATCAAAACCAAACAACATGAGTGTTTTTACATGCAGTGAAATGATGCAAATAGTTGCAATGAATAAAGAATCACGTCTTTCACAAACAAGTTATTTTTGCACTAAGCGAATATTTCCCTTTTTTTCGGAATTGTGTGAAATATTATTACATCCATTATTAATACCTCTACTCGTTTATTGTAAATTTAATTAATGCTTCTGAGAATGATCGAAAAATAATGGAGGGGAAAATAAGAACAATTATTAAATCGGACTACTTTTTAACAGCATCAATAAATTATAGCCGTTATATGGGGTCACACTTATAAAAGTTGGTGCCTCGAAAAATTAGGAAGTCCACCTCTTGTCAATACATTCTTTGATAAAAAAAAAAACATTCATTTAAAAAAAATGAACCAAGTGCCGTAAAAAGTACAAACCAGAAGTGTTGGAAGAGTATGGAAGTTGAAAAGAAAATTCATATCCCAAACTGAAGCTATGTTGAATGACTGACATTGCAGTGTATAGTTCGGGTGACATGTCTATTCGTAAATATTATGGTGTACTTTTTCGTTGTCCCAAATCACCTAAAATTTTGCAAGCCAACAAAGTAGATATCTAATTTGTTATTTCTGCACCGAACTATATTCTTTAGTGGCCTTCTACCTGTTATCGCCGATTAAAATTAGTAACGATAAAGAAATCTTAAGTGACTGTGTTTCTATGATTGATCTGATGTCGGTATAATTCAATCAGTGAGAACAATAATGTCTAAAAATTTCTTGAGGCCATGGGCCACTAGGATAAAATAGACCATATCTGTGATCCTTTTAATTAAATTGTATATAACCTACGTTGTCAAATATTCTTGCAAACAGTAAGGCGTGTAGCCGTATCTTAATAAGCCAGTAACAGCCTCCACTTTTGTCTAGTGGATATGTTACTAGGCTACGAACCCGAAGGTCGCGGGTTTAAACCACTACAGGCGTAATAAATAAGTGTACATGACTCACAATCTTAAAACCTAGGCACAAACCACCGACTGCTTTCTTTCGATTTAAGGATGGCGTATGGTAGTAGGCTTCGGTCTAGACACGGGCATGACATAATAATGTAGTTTTGTCACCTTTTCCAGTTGGCATCTAGTTCGAATTTTCCAGTTTTTCGGAGAATATGTCTGGTAAAAAACAAATCTTCATCTTGTAACATTGTCACGTAACATTAAAAAATTTCAAATGCTACAGCGTTTACCATCATCCACAATCTGTTGAACTATAAAGTCATTCAACAGTCATTTCATTGTCAACAAATCAATATTACTTCATTAACACCCTTGTTTTTAATTCATTAGATTTTTTTTAAGATTTTGAATAAAATTGCATGAAGGTATCATTATTGTAAAATGATAGTAGATACTGGTATTACTGTTGGTGGCGCGTGTGGTGTTATTCAAATAATTCAATCAAGTTTATCTTTTCCTGGATTTATTGATAACATTCGATAAACTTCACTAAAGCAATAATCTTAACCAAATTGAATTACCAAATTAAAATATTAGACTGAAAATATACTATAGAAAAATCCTAATATGCAGGAGAAAATCCTAAAAAAACAACGGCACACCTAGTTATGCCGAAGTCAAGATTAAGACCACAAAACTATCCAAGATAAACAACAGCACCTGGAACGCTGAAGTCAAGTTCAAGATTATAATAAAACCTTTTTTTAGAAAATGTTTTCGAAACTCCACGTATTACCACATTGTTGTTGCCAACTGATTTTGTTCCTTACAATAAATAAGTTTAGTTGGATTCTAAGTTTATTTGATAGGTTTCAATCGAAAACAAGCTTCGTATTAAATCAACAGAAATGTAGAACCGTTCAAATCGCCCGAAGAAAAAAGTTAAAGTATACCTTAATAATCTAATGATAAAAGTCCAAAGATTAGTGACTACTCTCCACCCACTCAGATCAGCTGATCCCTATAATTCATGACAGTGAATATATGACAAGATTGACACTTTAACTGGTACCCTATTATTCACAACATCCTGCCCCCGCATGAACCAAAGGGTTCATAAAAAAATTTCATGCATTCAAGTAATTAAATTTTAAAAATCGCATTCTCAAACCAACAAATGTTTCTAGTTTTATGTGTCTAGAGTTGAGAGAAGAGCTTATTGAGATAACTGTCGCTTGTGTTGCAGCGGGCTTTCGACATGCTGGGCTTCAGTGCAGAGGAGACGCTAGCCACGTTTCAGGTGACCTCTTCAGTGCTCAAATTAGGGAACATACAATTCCTACCCCGGGCCAACATGGACGGAACGGAGAGCTGCTCACTCGTCAATGAATACGGTAAGACACTTACTCTTGTCAAAATACTATTGCATAACTTAGCAGGATTAGAAAATGCATACTCTCTATTACATTTGCCATCTTCTCTAGATGGACCACCCGCGATTAGGGACATCTTAACCCGGCACTTCTGACGCAGGGTATGTCACACATATCCACCGTCTAACTTTTTTTCAACGTTCCTTCTAAGCCTTTTATGTAAAATGGATAGTTTCTCGTCTAGCTGACTTTAAGGTCATCTCCTTTGAGGAGCCTTAGCTTGTAGGCGAGTTCTAAATATATATTTTTGGATACCGCCTCTTCGGGTATGTCATACCCTGCGCGTGAATCACCTTTACATTTCTGAATACATGAGTACGGTTTAAATCTCCCTTATGCTATGGCGTATTATTGCAGTTATGATGAAGAAATGTAATATTTAACTAATTTAATAGATATAGTACAACAGTATTTTTGGATGAAGAAATTCTCTTCGCGGTTCATATGAGAAAGAATTAAATGGTGAAAAGTATAACAGCAAGTATGATTCTTCCAGTGAAATCGATTCAGATTTAGAAGAGTTGAAAATAAATGTTTTATATGCAGACACACACACAAACATTTGAGAAGAACGTTATTTTAAAGGAGACAACTGGTACACACATCGTATCCATTTTCAGATGAACTTTTGTAAAAAAAAAAAAAACTCTATTGCTGGAACAATAAGAAAAAATAAAACAGAAATTCCAAAGGTTTTGAATTTAAAGAATAGAGAAGTTTTCTCCTATATTTTTAAGTTTTAAAAAGATACAGAGAAAATATCGCACTCACTCACGACGAGATTAAAGGATTGTATAAACAATGTACTGAATGACCTTATAAAAAGAACAGAAAACCTAAATTTATGTGTGAAAAATGTAATAAACATATTGTGTATACTTCCTACTTTTCTTCCTTTTTTAACTTTTGTATACAAATTTTATGGTAAAAACATAATGTAAACACCTTTGGGTATGAAAAACCCTGCGCCAGAGCTTTCGGTCATTTTTTTTTTCGCGCTAGTGATGCCGGCTTAAGACTTCTTGAAGCCCTGAGTCCTTATACAAAAGAAGGCCTCAACTGTACATAAGTTGTCAAATACTCGTACAATCTGCAACCCGTGACAAATAAATGCGTGTTACTCACAATTTCACAAGCTTAAACACGAATCTACTCGATCGACCGTCACCTTTCGACTAAATGAGTAACGGTTGTTCATAGTGGTAGACCTAGACACGGACAACAGACATGACAGAATAACGCATCTTACCTCTGCTACCAGTCGGTATATCGTTCGGAATTCCCTGTTTTTCGGAGAATATGTTCTAGAACAGTGGTGGCGAAGCTTTATGGATCAACGTGCCATTTTTTTTCCAAAGAAGTGTCTAATGAAGTATAAACGTGCCGTCAAAAAATTTCGACTTGTGATCATTGGGAAAATAATAAAACTAAATACGAATAACACAAAATTCTATTTACTACGAAAAAATACTTATTGCGCTGTATAGTTATAAATGTTTTATTTATTCGTGTAATTCGAATTAAAGTAACATTAGTGTGACTTCTGTTGTTGCAGATAGGATGACAATTAACTTACATTAAAATTGTAAGATGTTACTTCTTGTAGAATGCATGCTGAATCTGAGTCATCTCCCAAACAGATTCTTAACAGTTAAATCATTTTTTGTGGTTCACTTTTTTTTGACAAGAAGGTTTGTGATTTGTATCAAAATACCGTTTTACAGACGATGTTCTGCATACCACTATTCCAGAACACAAAAAACACATACCGTTTTGTCGCCTTTTCTAATAATGCCATGTTTCTTGGTCCACAAATTTGAAATTCTCTGGTTCACTTACTAACTTGCATCTTTTTTTTTGGCTGAACTCGCCATGTTTAACAACAGTTAAAAATCGTAAATATAACACAGGTAAGTTTTAAAATACAGTTGTGTCAATGAAATTGACAGTACTATGCGTAAACAAATTTTACATCATATGCAATTGTAGCCTTCAACAGAACTAAGGCAAGACAATAACAAACGAGTGCGTTCCCCGATGACTTGTATTTGTTCGTGATACTTTTTAGTGAACTTCGAAATTTTGAAACGTAAAATCCAAGCAATTTTGATCACTGACGTGCCAAAAACATTGTGTCACGTGCCATCAATGGCACGCGTGCCACTGGTTTGCCATCCCTGTCCTAGAATAAAATTTAATTATTAAAATTATTCCAATCATGATATATTAAGGCCGAGACGAGGCCCACTCAGAGACGTCTAAAGACTTCTTGAGATTCTGGGCCCTTACACAAATGCAGAACTCACCAATGACCAATAAAAAAGATAGTACATAGCATACATTGTCAAAAACTCGTACGAACAATAACCCGAAGCAAATGAATATGTTCGACTTAGAATAGCACAGACCGGCTCGATTTTGACTGAATAAGTAATGATGGTGTATGGTGGTAGGCCTAGGCCTATACATGGAACACAGTCATCACATGGAGCCAGTTGACATATCGTCAAAAAATCCCAATTTTTCGGATAGTACATCCGAAAACAACACTTGATCGTTGAAAATTTTCGAATCGTAATATTATTAAGGCTGCATTGAGGCCTCCATTGTTGCGAGGCCCCGGCCCCATGTCTTAAGACGTCCCTGGGCCCACTCCAGGTCGAAGTCCTGTTGGAAATAACGGGAACGATTTTTGACTTTAAACTATTGGTAAGGTTTATTGGTTTTAACCTCCTAGGTAATTTACCACTACCCCTTATGTTCTAATTCGATGCTTAAAAATAACCAAAAAAGTTCATAGGAAAGAGATGGGCATTTAAAATAAAGTACTAGCCACTTAAGAAATAAGTAAAATTTGCCGAATCTTTATCTTGAATTGCATAATTTATTCCAATGATTTAGTTTGATTTTGTTTTTCGACGTATCTTAGATTGCATCACATTATTTCCAAATTCTGGTAATGTGTAATCTCGGATAAGTTATGCGTGTGGAACACAGAGAAAAAATTAAACTCTGCTTTATTATAAGTTTTTGAGAATTATTTAACGTCCCATATATAGCGATATTGCGCGAATCGCTATTGATTTCTAGGTTCTTAATGATATGCCTATATATAAATACTTTCTGCTACTTTGTGAAGAAATAAATACATTTACAGAAATTATGCCTGCTTATTCCATAAAAACCATCTGCCAAGACATTTCTATGCTAATTAAGTAATAAAACTCTACATTTTTATCGAAAGATTCAAAACATTTTTATGTGTTGAATCTGTTTTGAATGGGCGAAAGAAAGAAGCAATTGAAGTCACTTTTTACTAAAGAACAAAATATGATCTATAAAACAAATTTAAATCTCTATGTACTCCTGAAATAGTTCATAATTTTAGATACAAATAATTAAATATATTAAAAATCAAACACATCAAAGACTGAAGCAAAACGTTTTTGTAAAATGCGTTTCATGAACTATTCTTTACGAAAAAGTTCATATATTCTAGAGGAATTGGTGATTGTTGTTTAATGTTTTATACATTAATTGCAAATAAAATAATATCAAAATTATTACTTATTTCCTTTTTTTTTACAGAGGTGTATGAAGTCAGTGAACTGCTTCAAGGGAAGTTTCTGTTCTTCAAGCCGCACTCACACAAAGAACCGTCGAGACGAGACATGATGTGATAGTCACTGATCTCTCTGCGACGGAGGTAACGTGGCGCCATCTATTATTTATCATTAAAGACAAAGTCTATTTTTAAATAATTATATCTAATCGAGAGTAAATAAATTCTACCGGATTGATATTGCTTTGTATCGGTTACTATATATATATATATATGCGAGAACAGCAGGCATTTAAAATATTCCATAGAAAAATAAGGTAAAAACAAGGAAAAGGAGATAAATAAGAAGACAAAATCAAAAGTATTTTTAACTTAATGTTTAAAAATTGCCTGTTAATCAAGTAAATATTTCTTTGCTAATGAATCTTAGATAATTTTTTAAAAAGAACCAGCTGTTTTTAACTCCTTCAGCTATGAACATTGAATAACTGCTGAAGAATTCTATAATTAATTAAATAATCAGTCTATTGTCCTCTAATAGTACTTTATTCTGCGTGCAGCAAACTCAAATTATTTGAAAGAGCTAATATTTATGGCTATTCGCATGTGTATCACTCAGTTCATTTAATTTTACCGAATATTTTAATATGTTATATAGAGTTCTTTTCTTCAATTTAATCAGGAAAGTTTTATTTCGATATTCAATAAAAAATATTTTCTGTGGTTTTGTTATTTTTGTAGAAAAAATAGTTTGTGTTAAATAATATTTTAACTGTTTCAAAAACTGTTTCGTATGGTAAAATATTTAGCTCTATTTAAATTTCTGTTCTTTATTTTAAACCAAATTTTAATTTTCATTATTTATATTATACACTAGATATAAATATTTTTTAGGTTGAAAACTCTCTTCTATATTATTATCGTCTGTTTAAAATCAATAATTCTAATTTATTTGATTGCCTCATTTATTTACTGAAACATAATTGTTTGTTGTTACGATTTTATTACTTAAGCTGGCATCTTTTGTAATTATGCTAAATTAGTTTGTTCAGTCGGAGAAAATAATTGTAAAGCGTAATCGACATGAAATGAAGTTGATACGTATTTAATTTTTGTATATTTTCGAAATATTATCATTCACCTAAAGATTATTTTGATCAACTGAGTGATTGGAATAAACGTCTGTGGTATAAACTTTGGCAAATATTATTCACAAAAAACTTTTCCGGTAGAAAATAAAATAAATTGTTTTAATAATTTCTAACGAAGACCTCTTTCAAATGCTATAATAGTTTCTAATATGTGAAAATTCAATATTATTTTACTGCTGAGGAAAGCACACATCGAAAAATCTTATTGTTCAAAATCTGTTTATTTTATTTATTTTTTCGGAACTTGCATATGTGTCACATTGTTCTTTCAAGTAACGTGTTAGTCTTTCTCTGAACTTTATTTTAAAATCCAAATATTTTAGAATATGTAAACGAGTTTTTTTTTTTGTCTTTTTTTCAATTTTATTCTTATTTTAAGTATTTTGAAGTTTTAATTTCTTTTGCAGGCCAACTACGCAAGAAATGCCTTATGCAAAGCTTTGTACAGTCGCTTATTTACTTGGTTGGTTAATAAAATCAACGATACAATCAGGGTGAGTTTATTTATTACTTAGAATTGAATATAAAGATCTTTAAAAAGCATGTTAGAATTTTACAGTTTATTCATTTACACGTTTTTCTTTCAAGTGCAGTTAACTATTTTTGTTTTTCACGCATCATTTGTTGTAGTTCGTCCAATCTTTGTTCCAATTCTATGATTTTTATAAAGATTTTTAGACGCTACATTTTTATAACGATTCAAATTTTAATTTAGAATATTCTTAATATTTTATTAAATTATTAGTTTTATATTTTTTTTAAACATTTGACATTAACTCCATGAAAAAACGCTAGTTTTCGCGACTTTCAAAATTAAATTGAATAATTCTTTAAATGTTCAAAATTAACTTGTTCGAATTCCATTCTAATAAGTTTTATTTAAATCAAATACTTTATCTAGTTTTAATTATTGATAAAATGTGTTCTCCTTTCTTAAAAAAAAGTCAGTGAAATGTGATAAGGAAGCATTCATTTAAGGGAGTTCACCCATGTAATAATTTCAAAAAATCAACAACAACAAAAAAAAATTTTTTTTCATAAATTGCTTCCTAAGCATATCTAGAAAACGGTGGTAAAGTGATTTCTCTTAAAATTCGAAGTCATTATAAAGAAGCAGGTGTTATATAGAAGAGCAGCTATTCGGAACGCTAAGTTAAGATTTTCATTGTTTTAATCGGACTTGAAACTTTTTTGAACGCGTTTTTCTCAAAACTATGTTTTTCAAACTTTCCTCCATCATATCTCAAGAACGGTTTGACCGAATGGTTTCAAATATATAGGGTAGCACAAATATACGCACCAAATGTGTGTGAACTACGATCATTCCAAAATTCAAAACATTTATATTTTTTATAACAAAAAACCCTCATGAAATTCGAAGCTTTTTCTTCAGAAGTCTACCAAAAATCCAATTTTTGATATTTTCAATTGAGTATAGCTCATTCTGTGCATTTAAGCTTGTAAACTAAAACGCTGTTAATTTTTTTGATTTCAACTAAGCCAATCAGTCGGAACCGTGGAGGAAGTGAGCGTCCATTTTTTCGAGGTGGGTGTGCTTAGAGGGCTATAACTCACGTTCTATTGGATATTTTTGGCTAAACATTTATATACATACTCTTAAAATACATATAAAGAAATGATAGATAAAAAATACTTAAAGCTATTTTTTTTACTGGTTGTCAAAATAAAATCCCTAAGAATGCTTAAAAGACAGGCCGTCACATGGACGAACCCCTTAAGCCAAAATAGTTATTTAAATTATTTACTTGATTGTTATGTAACTAAAATAACTACCTTTATTTTTAGTCTGTTTATTCACACTCATTTGGGAATTTAACTAATCAAATTCGCTTAAGATGAGCATCAAACAAAATATAGGAAGATAACTTTAAAAGCTATAATCCCCCTAATGTCTTTTCAGTACAATTTTATTTATATATAGCTAGTTATATATCAGTGGTTATATATGTATATTAGTTATTTATAGTTAGTTATATATCAATATATAATTAATATATTATGTATATTAGCTATATATATATAGTTAATTATATATTAGTTTAGTTATATAACAACGGTGTACACATGAATTTTTCAGTGGAGAGGAGAGGTTGAATGTCCACCATTCTCGTATCACCCAAGTACGCCGCTAAACATATTCTTTTGATTTTATTGATTGTCAGGAACAAAAAACAACAAAAAATAAACTATTGAATAACTAATGATCATTAGTTAATAAAATAAATTATTAATAACAAATACTTAATTAAATTACGTACTATATACATAGGAATCGAAATCAATCGGGAAAAAAATCAAGTGTGATAGAAAGGGCATGGACGCCCTGGACTCACTTCCCCCCCTTGCGTGTGCCACTAATATACAAGGGGATTCAAAAATTTCAATACATTATAAGTCAGGAAAAATTTTAAATATTATACATTATGCATAACTAATAATAGAATTGTATGGGATTATTTTAAGTTTTGTTAGAGACAGCCACAAATGTTGTCTCTAACATTGGGAATTGAATGGAACATCTAATTGAATGGAAGGGTTGGTCTTGACTGCGTTATTTACGAAGAAGGTGTTGAAAATGTTACTTTCCAGCATCGATTAAGAGATGAATGCTCTGTTTTTCAAGCCGAATTACTCTGCATTAATCTTGTCGTAAAATTGATTCGGGACTCTCTCCGCCAGGGTGGAACGCTCAACTTTCTTATTTGCACTGACTCACTCTCTTCACTCCATTATTTGCTCAGTGTAAATTCCATAGAAAAACTTGTTGTAGAGGTTCATTCTATTCTGTACTACCTAGACTGTGACATCCACTTTTCTTATGTTCGGGGCCATAGCGGAAATCTCACCAATGATAGAGCGGATCAGTTGGATAAAGAGGCAACTTGCCAAGATATGAACCTTTTAATGTCTGTGCCATTGTCCCACTGGAAGCATGTAGCTAGGGAAATTACTGTTTCCTCCTGAAACATTGAATTCTTGGCCTCGCCTAAAGCTTTGTGGACTAAAAGGTTTTTCCGACCATTTATCAACGGCTTAAATGTAAGAAATTTGTTACTGATTTCAAGTTATCCCAGATTCTAATAGGACATGGAAATTTTTTTTAAGGGCTATTTACCTAGATTCAATTTAATTGGTAGTGATATTTGTTCTTGTGGTCAGGATGCTGAAACTGTGGAACATGTATTGTTGTATTGTAAACTATATTTCTGTAAAAGAGAGGATTTTAAAAAGGAGTTGAAAAACGTTTAAGTATTTCCTGGTCACCTGTTTTGTCTTTGTTGGTCAATTTGTACTGAAAGCCTAAATGTCTTAAGAAAATTTGTTTACTGTATAGATTTCTAAAGTTTGATTCGTACCTCCACTTGCTTATATTTGTGTATTTCCACTCTTTTTTTTATTTTATGTTTTTGTCTTAAATGTTGTTGTTTTTTTCAAATTTGTTTTAAATGATATAATTGTGTGACCACTTACGTCTGTAATCCTCATGTTATGCAATGTGGAGCATGAGGAGTTTTGCAAATAAATTTATTAAAAAAAGTCACAAATGTTTCATACATGAACCCTTAATCGCGCGACACACATTTATTTAACCTGTAATCCATTTCCGCTTAAACGCGCGTTAAGTCCATCGAGAGCGACTGTGATACCCTGTTTCAGCTGCACTATATCAACAAGAAGGAAAAGGACGAATATCTTGCCTTATCCTTTACATATCCCTACACCCCTCAGGGGCTCACCTTCTTTAGGTGAATACGGGTGTCACAATCCCGAGGTACCCTAGTGATCTTTTCCTTTTCCCAAGGGGTTTACTATCTTTGGTAAACACGGGTCTCGCGAACCTGTGGTATCCTAGTGATCCTTCTCTATTTTCGACCCTCCTTCTTGTCATTCAATTTATCCTTTTTTTTCTTTTCCCGTCTAGATCACAGATTTTCACAAATGTTTGGCGCAGTATAGCCAGATTTGGCTCTTGCACCATAAAATCTCACATTCATACGTATCCCTACAGGAAGAAGTTACGAAGTGTTCAAGTTAGAACTTGTGGGTGGCCAATGAGTAAGTGGCACGTTGTTGGCTGCGGCTCGTCCAATCCATCGTTGAGGGATATGTTCATCCAGGTAATATCGCACGTTGGTCGACCAGTGTGGTGGTGCACCATTCATTTGGAGAATGAAGTTGTCAATGTCGTCCTGCAAATGTGTTGTCAACCAAAGACAATTAAGGTATCCGACTACGTTCGGAACCGTGATTTTTCAAAAGCGCACAAATGGATAATATTTATGATATTTAGTGTCACTTAGATTAGAAAATGTATATAAAATTGTTTTAAGAGAATAGTATTATAATAAAAAATTATTTAAGTACAATATTTTGACAAAAAACGAACGTAGAATGACCCATTTTCAAAATATTCTCCTTTTGTGAAAAATGCTTCTATTATAATAATATTTTGCCTGTATATAGCTCAGAACTCTGTACAGAGGCTCAACTAGAATTTTTTAATATATAACTTAGAAGTAGGTTTATCCATGTTTTACGACAACAGAGGGGAGAAATTTTAAGTAACAAACGCCGATAATTATTTCAATTGGTTGTAACTCTGAAAATAATGTGAATTTTTCAAAAGTCATAGAGTTGAGCCTCTGTACAGAGGTCTGACAGGCAAAATATTATTATAATAGAAGCATTTTTCACAAAAAGAGAACATTTGGAAAAAAGATTATTCTAGTTAATTTTTTGCCGAAATATAGTATTTAAATATTTTTTTATCAAAATGTTCTGAAAACGATTTAATAGGTGTATTCTAATCTAAGTGACACTAAATAACATGAAAATTATCCATTTATGCGCTTTTTTAAAATCATGGTTCCGAACGTAGTCGGATACCTTAACATATCCAAAAAAGTAGCTCCCGTGAAATTTTGCTAAATTTAAGAACACAAAAAGATTTTTCCACTGCAAATGCAGCTATTTTGAGAGACTAGTCACATGACACACATGCTATTGCGGCAAGCACCACGATATTTAAATTTAAAAAATAAAATATTTCAGACTCCGAATCGCGCCCGCGCAACGAAACTGACGGTAACGAATGAAAGCTTTAATATACGCAAAGATGCAGGAAATTTATTAGCCGCTATGCAATCGCATTCGTTTTTATGTTACTTAGGCTTCTGGCAATTGGTGCTGTGTGAAAACAATGATGCTCAAAATTATTTGTAAACAAAGAAACTAAATTTCTATCAATGGGCTCACAAAAAATACATGCTTTACAGACCGAATTAGAAGAAAAGCAGAGGAATTCGTGGATGACGCCTTAATACATGCTATACGTTTATGGGCAGAACTTGAAATTTCTTTTTAACCCCAAGACATCAGGAGGAAGTATATACACTCAGGAACATTGAAAATAGCGACCCAAGAAGAAAGCATCGGATTGAAATGAAATTTAATACACATAATGACACAAATGAGAGATTCACTTGATCTCAAAAACAAGACAATTAGATGAATACAGGGTGTGCAACGACACAAATACTGGGCAACTTCAATAGCACGTTGGACTACCTCCAGCTGCAATACATGCCGCCACACGGTCCGGCATTGAGTTGATTAGACACCTCATGTTGTCCTGAGGCAGATGGGCCCACAAATCTTGAACAGCCAACTCTAAATCATGTACAGAGTGACACGATGGCCTCTGCCGTTTTAGCTGATCCCACACGTGCTCTACAGGGGAAAAATCGGGGGAGCGGGCCGACCATGGAAGAGTCTGAAAATGACGTAGGAAGTCTTGAGCAACTCTTGCTGTATGCGGACGAGCATTATCTTTCTGGAAAATTGTCCCTGAGAGACCATTTAGGAAAGGTCCTACATGGGGTCGAAGAATATAATCAATGAAACGTTGTCCCGTTAAGGTTCCACGCATCACAATTAAAGTGGCCCGGCTATCATAGGCTATGGCCCACCAGACCATTACACCAGCCATGCGGGCAGTGTGACGTAGAACAGTGTGGGGGGAATTGTACCGCTCACCAGGTCGCCTTCACACCCGTACACGGTTATCATCTGTCCCCAAAACAAACCGGGATTCATCACTAAACACAGCCTTTTGTCAATCTGTGACATTCTACATTGATCTGGCTTGGCACCACTGTAGACGCAGTTGCCGATGTTCCGGTGTTAAAGGGAGTGCACGGAAAGGGCGCTTGGACTTAAGATTTGCTTCTGCAAGGTATCTGGAAATTGTTTGTGGAAGAATTGCTACGCCTACGTCTGCTCGTATTGTTGAACGAGTCACTGTGGGGTCCACAAGTGCTGGCCGCATGATCCTTCGATCCTCTCTCCTCGTGGTCTTCCTGGTCGCTCCAGACCCGGTTTTCCGCGCGTGGGTACCTTCTCGTGTCCACTGCTGCCAACAATTTCTAACGGCACACTCCGAACGATCCACCTGGCCAGCAACACGGCGCGTCGACCTGCCTGCAGTTTTCATCCCGATGATCAGACCTCTCCCAAACTCGCTTAACTGTGAGAAATGTCTTCTAGCACGTTTACCTGGCATGTTTCGCTTACCAAAGTCTTCCTACAATCGGCGGGTAATCGTCACGTTTATGAATCTTCGAATTTGCGCTGGCTTATATAGCACCCTCTTCCTGATTGTAGCGCCACCTCGGCGTGTATGAGCATGCGTATTTGCACAAAACTTGGATCATTTGCATATGACATTACGCTGTACTTATTTGCAAAGTTTCGCGATTGTACTTAGCTTCCTTCTTGGGTCGTTATTTTCAATGTTCCTGAGTGTATTTGGCGATGGAAGTAAAGATGCTCAGTTGTCGTACGAAGATGACTTGAGGCGAACAATGTTTACTTCAATAGACAAAGTAACTGCAGAAATCCGAGAAAGATTCCAACAGTTGTAGAATCTAGCGCAAAAATATGCCTTTTTTAAGGCCTGAAGTGATATTAAGCATGGACGAACTTAACTTAGATCAAGCTCCTCAAGACCTTATTAAAAAATTTCTAACTTGAGCGCGTACGTCTACAAGCTTTCGTAGTTGCAACAGACCCAGGCTGTAAAAAAGAACTCATTAGGTTCGGCTTTCTGGGTTTATTAAAATATATTATTGAGTCCAGATTTGAAGATGTCTTACCAAACATTGTCATAATGTTGAGAATTTTTTTAACATTTGCCATTAGTAATGCCAGTTGCGAGAGAAGGTTCTCTATATATAAGCTAAAATTAATCAAAAATTATCTCAAATCGACTATGTTCACGTTAAGGCTAACAAATTTAGCTATTCTAGCAATTGAACATGACATACATATTGATACTGACAATTGTATAAACAATTTTATATAGAAAAAAAATACGAAAAGTGCATTTTTAATCAATAAAAAAGATTTAAAGCTGCTTTTTTTTTACTTTTTCTAATTTTTTTGACTAATAATTAAAAAGTAAAGGCAACACAAATTTCTGGTTGGTCCCAGGCGGCGAAAGCCCACGCTAAGCCACTCAGTACATCCACCTCACGGTTCACTGAGGTGGTGCTTGCTCTTTGATTGTTTTTGTTTTACAGCATCTGGAAAGGGCACACTTCTTTATGAATCACCCAGTGTATAAAGTAATTTTTTTGTATGAGAAGTATCTGAAAATTTATTTTCTTCTCTCTCTTTCAGGCAAAAAGAATAGGTAAAAGAAAATGTATAGGAATGTTAGACATTTATGGTTTTGAAGTCCTGGAGGTGAGTTTGTGTGTTTTATGTGTGTGTGTGGTTATCCTTTTTTACTATATATATATATATATATATATATATATACTTTTAAACTAATATGCTGTTTTCTTTTTTTTTTTTTTTTGTTTTTTTCATCATAGCACTCTTACAAGGTCTTTTTTTAAAAAAAAAATTCGTTTAATTTTTTCCAGCTTATATATATATATATATACGAGGGTTGGGGCATAAGTCATGGCAACTATTTTTTGTCTTGTAGATATGTGAACGGATCACAAACGTATATGTGTCGTGTGGAAGTTCTGCAGACATAGTGTGTTTTATAATCGTTTTGAATTAAAAAAGGTTAATAGCAACTCACATTTTCATTTTATATCTAACTTAATTGATTGAACCTGTAAAAAATTTATTAACAATAAAACCTAAATTTGTATACTTTTGTCTTATTTAATATATATATTTTGTCTTATTTAATATATATATTTAAATGTCCACTACTTATAGACTAACATTAAAAAAGTGTTATTTGCGTAAAAATCCAATTTATACACTTATAAGTAACATTTTTTTCACCTTTTCATAGTTTTTGTTTGTTGGAAAAATTTGAAGTGACATGCATAATTTTTTTTTTTATTTATTGGATAGTGGCACTCTTTCCAAAAGGTTTGGCCACCCCTGTTCTAAGCAAAGCAATCACTCAGAAATATATATAAATTGAGGTTTATTTTCAAATGACATACAGTTGTCTTTTCTATGCATTCTTTAACTGTTATATTTCTTTTTCAGTTTAATTCGTTCGAGCAGCTCATAATAAATTATTGTAACGAAAAACTCCAACAAATTTTAATTGAACTAACGCTGAAAGCAGAACAAGAGGAATACATCAGGGAGGTAATACTATGTTTATAATTCATTGTTTCCAATATTGGGCTTTCTTTTGTCAAATTATTCTCTATAATTTTTTTTCGTAGTGATTGTGATATGTTTTTAATTTAATTCGGGTTACAGTTGCATTAATTTTGTGGTTAGTTTGATTTTATTTTCAAATTTGATACTATCGTGACATTGTCTTAAAGTATTGTGACGTCTTACGCGTCTTTTCTTTAACAAGTCCTTTGGGTTCTTTGGGCCAGAATTAATGGCAACTCTTTTCCAACCAAATCCAAGAAACGAGATGTGAAGAAGAGATGCAAATAAACGAACTTTAAATATAGTATCTTAGAGTAAGCGGAATGTTAAACAATTGAAAGGAATGTAAATGAATGTTAGACAATTGATGTGCGTTGTGGCAGTTGATGATTATTGCAGTTCGTAGTTCAAGATTGATTAAGTTCTACGTGTCGTGGATAAACATATTGGTGTTCGACTAGAAGTTAACCGTCAAGCTGCATCCTATTGCAGATAAAGACAAGTAGCATTACGGAATAATATAAGATAGGATTGATTACACTTTATTAGAATTGAGGATTAGGCGGTTTGCTTATTGAGATTGGCCTGAATTAGATTTGATCATATTATATATATATATATATATATATATATATATATATATATATATATATATATATATATATATATATATATATATATTGTGTGTTGCGTATTAAGTCATCGTAGATTCTCTCATATTAATTATTATAATTATATTTGTTAAAAGTTTAAGTGAATATCTTAATAAAGTCATATTAAGATAATGTTTGATCCGAGTTCTTTCGCTAATCCTACACCTCTAGCTCACGCTGATACTTCGAGGGATGTACTTCCAAGGGGAGGTACATCACAGTATATTCAAGTATTAGCTAATATAATACCACTTTAAATGTCTGATTATTTTTTATATCCATGAGGTATATCAAAAAGTGTTTGTTATCAAACAAAATCAACTTTTCTTTGAAAATTTGCGTTTTGTATATAAATAGGTTGAATGGTTGATAGCTTAGCTGTTTCTTTAAGGAAACTTTACCTCCTCTCATGATGGCTTGAGTTTACTTCGTTTTAGCTTTCACTTAACCCAGTACAATATTTAAATCAGTTATAATTTAGAAAAAAAAGCTAATTTGAGTGATAAAAATTAATGAAAAGAAATACTCACTTTAAATAGATAAGGAAAATAACATTAGGATAAGTTAAACAACTAAAGGTGTGAAAACATTAAATATAAATGTATAAGATTAATTTGCTATGTGTGTAACGAATTTTGTGTTAGTCACGGTTATGCCGGCAAACTGGAGTGCAAATTGCGATTATCTTAGCTTTTGGACGCGTGGGAAAACGTTTGGGGTGGCGCCTATCCAGTGCACAGAACCTCCAACCTATAAATCCGAAGCCGAGTAACATAACCACTAGACAAAAGTGATCACTTCTGTCCGGAGGCTGTTACTGGCTAATATAGATACCGCTACAGTACACCATTTTGGTGTGTTGAACAGCAAAGTAAAATTGCAGGATTATATATCGAAAATAAACTTTATTGCAATTACACAACTAATTACAAATATACATTTCCTTCGTCCTGGTGAATTCTGGGAAGACAGAGGAAATGCCAGAAGACATTTCTCCAAACCAATGAAATTCAATAGGAGGTTCAGCAGCCAATAGGGCTTAAGGATCAAGAATAAGATATTATGAGAAAAGATCGTACACTACACGTTCGACGCAGGGAACTTACGCAGACGAAATTTCCAGTCTGGCTGAGGAGTGTGTACACAAGCTGAAGTGCCAACATTCATCAGATACCTCCTAATATGCAGTGAATTCTCCTTTTTCCTCGTAAAAGGCTAAAACTCGACATAGGATTGACTCAACAATAAGTCGAAAGTCCCCAAAAGAAATAATCAGTTCTGCTGCTTTTACAGTACCTACATTTGTGACAGTATTACAGATGCAGGATTTTGTGCTCGAATTAACCTTTCGATCGTGAACCACATATATTCGATGGAATTCATATCTAGTGATCTAAGTGACGAAACAATTGACTGGAATTTTTTAGAATGTTTCTCAAACTAATCGCGAATAATTCTGGCTCGGTGGTATAGCATATTTTCCTCCTGGAAAGTTCCATCGTTGTTCGGTGCATGAAGTTCATGAATTATCACAAATGGTCTCCAAGTAACTATTTCCAATTACTGGTTTAGTTTGACCATGTAAAAACAAATAATGCAATTAAAAAGCCACCACCAACTTATACAATACCTCATTCACAACGTGGTCAAGGTATTGGATCGTAGCAGCTTTGTCACGAGTTCGAACCCAGTATCACTAAAGACCCGCCGTGTAGGGGAGCGATGCACGTTAAATCTGTCGAGAGCTCAAACGTCCTCCCATTGGTGTGGTGTGGTAGTTAGAAGAGGGGGTGCCAGCTCAGGTATCATCCACGTCACTCGATCGTGGTTCAAAATTACTTGGTCCGTCGACAAAAGCCCTCGTGTAGCTGAACAATGCGACGTTAATATTCACTCACTCACTTACTGGATTAACATATGATAATTTTTTATATTAAACGTAATATTTGGTGAATTTCACTCAAATCCTTTCCAAAATTTAAATTATTTTACATTTATTTTTGTTTCTAGGGTATCCAGTGGGAGCACATAGATTATTTCAACAATGCTGTCATATGTGATCTCATTGAAAAGGTAAAAATTTTCAATCTTATTTTTGTTAATCAATTCTATGTACACTTTAAATTTTCATTTGCCAAGAATAAAAATGAATACGCTTCAAATCCCTCTTCTTAGTACTGCTATAAACGCTATGGTGAATGCAAAATACCAAAAGATTTATTTTGAAAGGCTTACTTAGCAATACATAATGCAGTTTTATATGAATGTCAAAAATAAATTATCCACATCTAGCACAAAAGCAATCAATCTCAGTTTCAGCGACGTGCATAGACCACTTCAATAGACCTTCAATGAATGGAATTAATTGTGAACTCTATTAACGGTGCTGTGCCCCTTTTCCGTAAGTCACAAACAACAAAGGATAGTTCAGCGACAAGCTATTGACCTTGGCGGAGGTTTTTATTCGAACCATTGACCTATCGGTCCGAAGCTACGCCGTGCATGCCTTAGACGATTAGGACGAAAGGAATCCCTATTTGGGCCATTCGCTAAGGGTTTTTATTCCTGTCCTGTTTGCGACTTGTAAAAAGAGGCACCGCTGCCTCTTTATAGTCATTAACGACTTGCTCGAGTTCCTTTTCGTTTCAGTCGTATTTAGCATGCGCGGTGTGGCTGCGGACTTATAGGTCGGTGGTTCGAATAAACACCCCTGCCAAGATCAACAGCTAATTGCAGAAATGGCATATATTTACCAATGTTTAAAACAGAGTATGCTAATTTTTCTGACGTCACATGAGTTCCCTGACTCCATTTACGATTGCCGAATGGAGTACTCAGCGAATCTAACTGGAAACTAACTTTGACGCTTTAAGAATTGGATATCAGTTCAGGTATCGCTTTCATCATTTGATCATAATTATCACTCATTGTCACTGACATGATGGTTCTGAAACTGGGTTTCAAGTATTCGTGCGGATATGAAAATTAAAATTAAGAACGCATACCAAAAAATTGTGTGTTTTGGGGCTAACAGGTTTCCTGAAATTATTATCAAAAATACTTGCATGCTAGTTCAAGAAAAATGATTAGTAAAAAGGCATATATTGACTAAAATAAAAACGGTAGATGAAATAAAGTTTAATTTTATGATGATAAAAGAAGCTATAATCACTTCATTAAGTTCGTGGCAAGTATTTGCGTTAAAATATTCACTTAAGTTTTATATAAATATCGAAATAATTTATAATACCTTTTTTTTTATGTATAATTATTTTGGTGTACAAAAAATTAATAATAGTTTGATAATTTCGAATATAGCAGCAGAATTTTACTGTCCGAAGAACAATATTAAAGGAAAGATGTTTATATATGCATTTTATCAACAGATGATCAGAAAACTCAATATTTAAATGGTCGAATTAGGGTTTCTATGTTGGGTTGATTCAACCAACAACAATTGCTGCTTGAATATTTGTTTTCTCGGATAAGAAATATTTTAATCACTAAAGTAGGCTTACAACACAGTAAAAGGGCCATATAAAGGTGCCGTGTATTGGAATGCATAGAATGCATAATCATGACAAAGGATACGTTACAATAAGACGCTGTGACCAAGGATTACGCTTAGAAAAATGGTTAAGAATCACCATTCTAAAGAATTATGCGCATCAGTGCAATGTTATTCCTCCTTTACTAATTTTCTTCAGCTTCAATTTCTTTGTATTCACGATAAGCGAGGCGAAGAGAGAACTCAGAAAATATACAAATCTGTTCAGTTTAAATTTGCGAAAGAAAAGCGTTTATTATGGTTACAAAATCAGCAACTTCCAAATGCAGTACATGGTGTACTTTTCTTGTTTTAGATGTCATTTGCAAAGTATCTCAATGTATAATTATGATAATAATGAATTTTCCAATGAATCAATTGTATTAAAAATATTATCTTAGAATTCTCACGTAACTTCTTTTTTCACAAAGGTTTTTGCTTGTGTAACATCTTAACATGTGCTTGTGTAAAATTAGAATAGCAATGTGCATGTGAGTGTGTGTATGTGAAAGCTGATTGTGATAATCGCATGCTGATGGATCACACCAGAGTAACTCTTCGTGTCCGGACACGTCTTTTCTCTCTTTTTGGCAGTCGAAGAGTGACCTTGACTTGTCCTCTCTCCCCGCGCAGAACCACCATGGCATCCTGGCTCTGCTGGACGAAGAGTGCCTTCGGCCTGGTCCCGTCAGCGACGAGACCTTTCTCTACAAGCTGACGCAGGCATGCCAAGACAACCCCTACTTCGAGAGCCGGGGATGCAGGAACTTCATAGCGGACAGCACCTTACCCCACCATAGCTTCAGGGTCAGGCACTACGCGGGCGCAGTGAGTACTCGTGCCTTTCATCACTTCTGACCACTTCGTAATACATGTTGTACCTGACATTTTGCTTAAGCTGAACTCATTTACTCTAATATGCCCTGCTTCTGCAGTTTAGAATCTATTGACAACAGTTTTTTTTTTCTACAACGTTGAGAAATCGCCTGTCCAATGTTTATATACACTTGCCTCAGAAAGTCTGCGTACAGGTGATCATCTTTCATATTCATGCAAGGATCGCTAATTAAATGAAGTCTTTCTGAATAAATGCTATTTTTTGTTAATTCCTCTAATGTCGTAAATTTAAATAGTATAAAGAGCAATCATCACCTGATTATTACATAAAATAATACAAATATTTATAACTTGAGAACGATGCAAATCGTGTGCGTCAAAAGTCTACGTACACTGGCAAAAAACCTTTACAGTAATGGATTGTAACTAAAAGTAAATATTTTTAAGCTATTCCGTTCTTTCTTTGACTCTCATAACATATTTAGCAGGGATTTAATTAGCTTAGTTCTTTCATCTGTGGATATTTTGTTCCATTCTTCTACTGTGACAGATTTGAGCAATTCCTTGAATGTTATTACATTCTCCCTGATTATTCACTCGAGTAAACTCCACAAATGCAGTATTGGGCTTAGGTGTGGGGACTAGGTAGGCTTACGGAATTGGTTTGAGGCATGTCAGAAGAGCCATGGCTTCACAATGTGAGCCACTCGCTTAGTACCTTTGAGCTGTTGAAAGTAAAAATCATCACTCTCCGCAAGTTTCTCGGCATATGCCTTGATCTTTTACTTCAGCAAGTTCAAGTAACCAATTTTGTGCATTGTTGATTCAATAAATTCCAGATTAACAGCCGAAAGGCTTCCAATGCACCCCAAACAGTATGCCTCCTCCTCCATGTTTGATAGTCAAAAAAGGATTCTCTTTCTTATGATCTATCCAAGAATTTTTGCAGGCATATTTTTGTTCTTTTTTATGCCAAATTATAAAAATTAATTTCAATTGTGTATATTACATTTTCCCCAATAATTATGTGTCCTATTTAGATGTTTTTTAGCAAAGTCATTCTCTTAGCTCTGTTCACTGAGGAGATGAATGGCTTCTTGAGTGCAACTCGGCCATTATAGTCGTTCTTTTTCAGTTCTCTCTTCGAATTGTGGTTAAAGCCACGCTTTTTTGCACTATCTCAAAATACTTGTGTTTATCACTAACCTTCTGAGTCGTCCTTTTTAGGGAAATTTAATTCCCTACCTATTTCCAATCAACTCCAAAAAGAGGACAGGATTCCTTGTTATGCAGATTAGATAAAGTATTTAAGTCAAACGGAATAGTAAAAGTTGGAGCAGTAGGAGAGAGATTGAAGTTGAAAGTTATAGTGAAGTTAAATTGAAGATTTCTTGTTGGATAATTTAATCTCAAGAAGAGTTGAGATTCCGTGTGGTAAATATTGATTTATAATTAAAGTCTCATTAAAGATTTATTTTAGGAGTGAAATTAAAATTAAATGTTCAATAAGAACATTAAATATAATTCTGGGATCTCTTATCGTGGTAATCTCTGCGTGATCGATATTTTAATTGTTAATTAATTGGATCATTAATTATTTAAGTTAATTTAAAGGATATTACCTTTAAAACCTCATAATACTAGTTAGATATATTTGTTAATAAGTCTTTGATTCTATTTGGATAAGATAACCAAATAAAGAAAGTTAGTTATAAAAATGGCTACTGGTTCTTATCTGACTCCTATTTATTCTCGTTCTCAAAGTGAGGTCCTAGGAGATCATCACATACTTTTAGCTATTTGTAAATCTTATAATTTTGTATTTTTTTTATAGAGCGTATTACAAAGCAAGATTGTCGAGGTGACACTGCAAACTGGTGGCCGAATCTTCGCTTGGACGTTAAAATTTTAGTTTATTAGAAGTTTATGAACACTTTTGGAATCAATGAATGTCTCCTATTAACAGTTTCAACAATTGCTTTAAAAATTTACCCCCTTTCTGAAGATCTGTGATGATTTTTCTTTCAATAATATATCGATTTCTCTTCTGTTGCCTGCCATGGAGCCACAAAAGCTTTCAAATCTCAAATCAGCTTATAATTACTTAAAAACAGGATTTAGTGCAATTGTTTTACAACAAAAGGTATTTTAAAACTCTATTTTGTAAGTGTACGCTGACTTTTGGCGCGGATGGTTGGTGATTATTTAGTGGTCATTCTTGTTTTTTCTTGTTAAGGTGAATTTTGTTGCTGTTGTATGAAAAAGGAAATTTTGAAGAATTGCTGACTAATATTTTGATTTTCTAAAGCGAGATTTTAATAGTAATTATAGCATAAATACGTAAGATGATTGCCTGTGACTTTCAGAGGCAAGTGTATGTGTATAAAATGTTTTAATTTTATTAGCACTGATGTTATTGTCACGGCAAGAGAAATGACCAAGTAGATAACAAGGAATTTATTTTAAACATCAGGAGAGGGAGTTTTAAGCAACCTATATCGCTAAAACTAGGGACATCTTAAGGCATGAGCCAACAGGGCCCAGGCCCAAGGCTTCGAACACACGGGGACCTCGTCTCGTTCTCGACTAAAGGCCGTATCACACGTATATTTTTCATACAACTTTTTCGTCCAATTTTTGGCCGAATCTGAGGGGGGAGGGTTACCGTAAACAAAACGACATGCTCTGACGTCAGCCGCGCTCTATCTCCACATTGAAAAATTACTCGCCGATTTTTCTGCATCTGAAAACGAACATCTCCAAAATTATTTCTTTCATTTCGCTTGCGCTTTTGTTGATGGATGTAAAGAGAAATAGAGCACCATTCTATTTAAAACATTATACGCCGTTGAAATGTAGTACACCATTAAAATATTATACGGCATATCTGAAGTGTTAGACGAAACCGAAGCCGCCATCTTGTTTATGACGTAGGACGCCGAAGAACCCCATTGACTGGAATTTCAAGCAATTTTTATTTGGAACAATTTTTTGAGCTCGCTAGCAAAAAATTGTTCTAAAGTGGTTGCTATGGCAACTGAGTAAAAATTGCACGAACAATTTCTTGAGTCTTGGTAATATCATAATTCGAATAATTTCAAATGTTATTTCCGGTTGTATTCTCCGAAAAACTCGAAATTTTGGACGATATATCAAATGGCTACTTGAGATGACCGTTGTCCATGTACAGGAATAAGCCTACCACCATAAACCTTCATTACTCTTTCAGTCAAAAGGCGGCAGTTTTTGAGCCGGTTTGTGCGATTGTAAGTCATGTATATTTATTTGTTTCGGGTTATTTTTTGCGCGAGTATTGATAACGTATATGTCCTGTTTATTTTTAAGGGCCAGAGGTGGGGCCTACATTTGTGTTGGGGCCCTACTTTTACACAGAGACCCAGGGCCTCAAGAAGTCTTAAGACGTCCCTGGCTACAACTGCTGATAAACAGGAGATAGAATAATCCCTTTAAACATTCAGATCGGAAAAAATATAATGGGGAAAATACAATCCGCGTTTAAGAGGAGGGAAATTTAGTTATTTTTAGAAATTATGTATGGTGATTTTACGGAAATGTTTCAATCGCGCGCCCAGTAAGGTTGTTGTTGTTGTTCTCGTGTCCATGAATAAATGCAGTAGATATCACTAAATTCCGTCGAAAGTCTTGATCACTGCCTCTGCTATTCTGGGAGCATCAGGGCTGTACAGGAGCTCCCGCAAAGAGTCCCTCAGAGGGACCATTCCCATTTTTAGTAACTTTGTTGCGACGTTTGGGCATTCCAAGATGTGATTGGGCGTCAGTTGAAGATCTGGGCAGTGTTTGCATTGAACATATGATCTTGTCTGGTCAGGGTGAATCTTCATGCCCTTAAGGTGTTCAGTTCTCAATCTGGCAATTGTGGATGTTATAATTCGGGGACAGTCAAATTCCGTAACTAGGGGTTTTTTAAAAGTGTGATTCATAATTCTATGTTTGGCTACTGCGTTAGCATCATCAAGTGTGATGGTGGTTCACTTATGTTCGATGTCTCTAGCTTCTTTGGCGAGGCTATATATATCTGCACATTCATTACCCTCAATATTGACATGTGCGGGTATCCATTGCAGGATACAGGATTTTCTTTTGTTGCGCAGCTGTTCTAGAAGGGTAATAATATCACAGGAGATGTTAGTCTCTCCGTTTCTTATGGCTTCTATAGCTGATTTAGAATCTGAGAAGATTACTAATCCTTCTGTAGAATCAATAACATGTGGGTTTTGTTGATATAATATAAGGGCCTCTCTAATTGCCACGAGTTCACTTGTGAAGTTTGAGGCGATTATGCCTGTGTTAATTTTGTGTTTGTAGTTATTACCATCTGGGAGGAGTAAGATGATTCCGGCACCTCCATTGCTGAGGGATCTGTCTGAGGAACCATCGGTGTAGGCGATTGCAAAGTTATCTTGAGAGAGTATTGCTATCGTTTCCAGTCCTTTTTGTCTGAGAGTTACAGGGTCTTCTTTTTTGGAACATGGCTGCAACAATTCCAATTCGAAACAGCTGTTCTTTGGTGGGTTTTTTGGAAGGAGGGGCTCCTGAAGGAACTCCAAGGAGGAATGATCCAAATTGAGTTCTTTTCTGATTTCACTATCAAGTTGGAGAGTCGAAGATCTTTTGAGCCTTGTAGAATGCTTCCATTTATCAAAAACACTTCTAGAGATATGGTCCAAACCATATGAGCGTAGTTTATTAGTGAACTTGATAGTGGCAAGTTTGCGCCTGCTTTCTAGCGGAGGCAGGCCGCATTCTTGTTCGGCCTTTTCATTATTGGTTGATGACACTGCTCCAATAATAATTTTGGCAGCTCTGTGTTGTACAGAATCAAGTTTCCGCTGAACAGAAATAGAGGCCGGAGTCCAAATTGGGGTCGCATATTCTAAAACCGGTCTGATAACAGTGCAGAAAGTGCTTTTTAGGGTTTGAGGTCTTGAGCCCCAAGAAGTTCCGCATAGCTTTCGAAGAATATTCAGTTTTCCAAGAGCTTTGTTGGTAGTTTGTTCGATGTGCTTTGAAAAGCGGAGTTCGGGATCTAAGGTTACTCCAAGATAGGTGGGTAGGTCGACTTTTTTGATTTGAGTGTTCTGTATTTTTGATATTAGCATTGAAACTGCTTCTGTGTCGTCTATCGGTAGAGAAGATGCAGTAGTTTGTTTTGTCTGCGTTGATGGTTAATTTAAGATTCTCTGCCCATTCAGCAATACCTTTCAGTGTTGTGTTTAGGGCCTTTTCCGATTCTGTAATGTCATTGTGTGAGTGCCATACAGCAATATCGTCAGCGTAGCAGGCGATATTTGTGTCTGGGTGAATAGGATGGTGGATGGTGTTCATAAAGATGAGAAAGAGCAAGGGGCTTAAGACAGAGCCTTGAGGAACTCCAGCCCACATTCTGCGAGATTCTGAAAGTGCCCCGTTAAATCTAACGGAAAATTTTCTTCCTCTGAGAAAATCATTTATCCACAATAACGCTTTGCCATTAATTCCGGTGCCTTGGATAGTATGGACCAGTTTTTGACGCCAAACTCTATCAAATGCTGCTGAGATGTCCAAAAATACTGCTAAAGTTTTCTTGTGAGGCTTTTCTTGAAAACCATCAATTATCGACTGGTTCAGGTAAAAGAGCTGGTCGGTAGTACTATGATGGGTTCGGAAAGCTGTTTGATAGAAGTGAAGCCCAGTAAGGTTCGTTTAAGTTATTAAAACATTCTTCTTCTGGGAATTATGAATTAATCTGTCAAAATATACCGTTTAATCCTTTTAACGAAGAAATGAAATTAGAATAAAAATTAGAGTAATTTAAGTAATTTAATTCATGTGCAATATATTCAAACCCCAGGGTGTCTTCCCTCCAAATTGGGGTGGAAAACGGACCAAATCGCACTGTCACCTGTATGGTGCTCAAAGCTACGACTAACGACAGGCATCATTTAGCTTTTTGCCATGATAATTTCGTAGGTCTCTATCTGGCCTTTGTCGATCAAGTGGTATGAATAACAAGAACAACAAACCCTTAATTGTTTAAAAAATTGTTCAAAAATCGTTATCGTGTCCTTCCCGAAGGGAAGGCAAGAAAGTTGTCGGATCCTAAGACAGGTTGGACTTCAAGATGTACACCTGTCGTTGGCTGTAGCCTTGAACACCATACAGGTGACAGTACGATTTTTTTAGCTCGGTTCTACCCCAATTTAGAGGAAGAACACACTAGAGGGGAGACTGTCAGCTCTCTTAGAATTCTGTGAATAAATTTTAAGAAACTACGTTCTTTTCAAAGACGTATTATTTTATATTTGTGATATTGATTCGCGTGCATGCTTTACTGAATTTATAAGTATGGAACCGAGAATTAAAATACTTCTTTTCTCTGTGTGTTCCTTTGTACAGGTGACTTACTCAGTGACGGGTTTCATTGATAAAAACAACGACATCCTCCACAGAGACCTCTCCCAAGCTATGTACCGGACAGATCAACCTCTTCTCAAAACGCTCTTTCCTGAAGGTAGGCCGTCATCGTTGTTCTTATTTTGAACATTTTCCACACGAGTAGATTTTGAGCAGAGAAAAATGCTCAATTCCTTCGTCAAAGTGTACTTCAAAATCAGTGTACACAAAAATGTTTGCATGATATTGAGATAGGTTCTAAGCACGCGATACGTGAAATTTAGACTTAATATAAAGTATCCAATATGTTCTGTGGTTGTGGCCATGCTTCCAAGCTAAGAAAAACCCGCATGTATGTGATTTGTAAGTATTCATTTATTCAATAGTAAACATGTTTACGCAAGTAATAAAATAATCCTAAATAGTATTATAATAAATCAACTGTGTATTTAAAAAAAAAGTTGTGTATAAAATCAGCTGTGCGTAATCATTTTTTTTTTGTACGTTGTTTTAAAAGCCGTGTTAAAACACCATACAAAAACAAAAAAAAAGTTGGATGAATGATATATATTTGATTCTTTAACCATGTTTACAGTCATTAAGCTATTCGCTATATAAATGATATTGCTAAGTAAAGGGGACTAAAATTCGAAGAAATAAATATACTATAGCCAGTAATAATTTTCTGTAGGCGAGGGAATATTAAAGTCAGGAGAAAGAGTAGGGTTTCAGTTCTGGAGCGCTTAACATTTAGCTGAAATTCAAGTTTAATTTATGAGGTTCATCTAGTACAGGAATGAGCATTAAATCGATCGGGATCGACAACCTTTACTAAGACCTAAGACGCGCATACTAAAAGAAACATATTTATGGAACACCGATGCCAGCTAGACTGGAGAATCAGCTTTTCACAATCGATGCGACTGCGTTTACTTAAGCAAAGGATTCGATAAATGTGTAAACGATACACGAATCTTCATTGGAAGCGCAGAAAGAAGCTTACTGCCACTGTAGGGGTAAAAAGTGATCCCCGCGATGCCATCTATATAAATGAATTTTTCCCCACACGCTGACCGAAGGAGTGACAAATGTTGATGATCAGATCTTCCCGCGGTAGCATGGAATTGGCTATTGAAATATCATCCCATACCCCACGCTTTCACGGGATTGGGTTGTGTTGATATCATATCCCGCGATGGCGCGTGACTCGGCAGCGAATAAATAAAGTACATACGTGGATTTCAGATTCATCTGTTCATGAATGTTCTCTGCTCCTGTACTAAATACGTTCACGCTCTAGCAGTCGCTCATAGTTGTTCAAGTATGCAACTTGACAAATTTGAGTTGTGTTTTTATTGTAAACATAGTAATCTGAGATATTTCAAAAGAGGGGTACAGATGTCAAAAACAAGTGTTAAGAATATAAAACATACAACTTTAATTCAGAATAAACACATCTACGCCACTGGTGGACCGCAACACTTTAAAAACATTTGAAGTAGCTCCTACTCCGGAAAAGTCCGTCCACTCCTGGTGTAGAACGACTTCTAAATTCAAGTCAAATTCACATATTTATGCTTTTACGCTAAAAGTTTTCACTCATTGTTAGGGATTCTCGAGTGTTGTTATACTCTTCATTCTATCTTGAATGATATGATCTGGAAGTTCGGAGAATGAACAGAAGTTTGGATCCAATGTTAGTAGTATATACAAAAAAAAGTTCAATATACAGTAAGACCCCGCTTAACGCTGTTTCGATTTAACGCTCTTTTATTTGAATTGTGGGGTTCCCCGAAATAGCACGCAACGTTAGGCTTCCCGATATCTGAAGCAGTTTATCTATGTTTCTTCTTTCCGGTGGTATTATACGAAAGCATTTTTATCGTTTAAAATATTTATTGGCGTTATTGTAAGTATAAATTTATATAATATGATGATTTTTAGTTTTTATCATGGGTGATAGTAAAAAACATGAAAATAAAGCGTAAAAAAAAGCATTTCACTAGAAACTAAAATGCAAGTAATTAGAAGATTAGATCCTGGTGAACGTCAATCTCAAAATGGTGCTGCATTGAATTTGGTAACTTCAACAATAAGGACCATTCTTAAGAATAAAGAAAAAATACTGTCATCAGTAACTGCAACTACGACAAGCTCTGCAACTAGAATTACTCGTTCTAGAAATAATACGATAGAGGAAGTGGAAAAACGACTTTCTATATGGATTGACGACGAAATTGAACGCAAAATGCCACTAAGCCAATCTACCTTCTTGATAAAATGGCAGAAAATTCTAAAATACAGAAGAGACTGAATGATCTGAAATGTAAACATAAAGACTTAGAATTTTACTTATTTTTATATGCATATTCGTTTATTATATTTCTATATTTGTAAAAAATAAATTTTCGTTTTATTGTTGTAAAAAACATAATTAGTAAATTTAATACCTGACCAATTTTCTACATATATTCCCCTAACCTCATTATTTACATGATGAGATAAACTCGTTTAACGCTGTTTCATATTACGCTCTACTTTGATGGAACGTATACCTCGCGTTAAGCGGGGTCTTCTGTAATAAAGGATGTATATATATAAAAAAAGTTAACTTTACCTTTTGGAATTGCAGGCAGCTAAAGAGCTCGAAAGAAGTGACGATGATATTAGCAGTGCCAGTTTAACCATTTGGCGCTTGCACCCAGATAAGCTAAATTTAACCAGATTTTCTGGTTATAAATTTCGATCTTTCAGAGCTAAGGGGCCCGTAGATCTTCTGCGCCCAGTACTCGAAATGAGCTTAAACCGGCACTGAATGTTAGGTATTATTTGAGAAAGGTTTGTTTAGAAGTCCTATTTGTTTCAGGCAATCCCAAGAGGACGACCCTCAAGCGACCCACCACCACCGCCACCCAATTCCGAATCTCACTCGGTGCGCTAATGAAGAGCATACAAGGACGAAACGCCCTCTACGTGCGCTGTATCAAGGTCAGCACACATTATTATTTTTTGTTTTAATTATCACAAATGTAAAGCCTTACAAGCTGGACATTTTTTTTAATTCGCTTATAGTTTCATAATTTCTTGACAGCCTTAAATTTAGTATTTTTAAAATGAATGATATAATTTCTCCAAGTATCGAACGAACATCTTACTAATGCATGAGTTAAGAGAAGTAAAAAAGTAAATAAATAAACACTAACCATACGTGTAAATTAAAAGAAATGGTTAATAAACTATATCGAAAAAAGTAGACAATGCTCGATGCTACACCTGTTTTCACATCAATCTCATTAAAAAAATTTCCTGCTCTTGAATCAATTAATTATAGTATACCAGACGACACTATTCTTGTTTATACAGATGGCAGCAAGAATAAAAAGTCTTGTACTGTTAGCGGCATTTACATTAGGCACACTGGCGTAGCTAGTTGTGAAGGGGCCCTTTATCAAAATTCTTTCGGGAGCCTTTTTTAGATATAGAAGCCTTGTTAGTGGACTGTAGTTACACATGTTGGGGCACCTGTAGCTTGGGGGGCCCCGTATCATTGATACGGCAGTAGCTACGCCCCTGTGTGTGTGATTAGGTACCAAAACAATTCCTTTCATATCAATTTCAGAAATTCTGATTGTACTCCGTAGAAAACTGATTGCTATGGAAACTGGCCTCGACAAGGTACTTTCATTTTCTAGTTCGCGAGCTACCATTTCGATTTTAACTGTCACTCGAAATGCCACCTAGCATCTTTCTAATTGGCATAGGATGGGAGAAAATACAGGAGTGGCTATTTTGGACCAGCTGAGACATCTTTTACGTTCTCGCGATATACACCTGCAATTCCTTTGCATAACATACCGGACAATGAGATTCCTGATGCCCTGGCAAACCATGGCGGAGTTCAACCCTCAGATTATCTGACTTATGCACACTTATAGAAGTAATAATCAATCCTCCTGTTCACTGATGGTATTAGGGTAAACGCCGCGATAGAGTTCTCTGTTTCTTCGGTGTAACAGGGAAGAACAAAACTGCTTTTACCCGTTTCCGCAGTAGATACCTTAGAACATGGGTGTCAAACCTGCAACGAACATTTTTGCGGCCCGGCCAATATATCGGCCCATAATAATATATAATAAAACGACGCAGAATATAAAAATAAAATAAGTAGAAATTCGCTAAGCATTTCTTTAAAAAAAATTATACTCCCCTTTTTTCCCTATTATTAAACAAAATGAACACATTTATTTTTAATGTACCATAAGTAAGTAAATATGGTATTTAAGCACAAATAATATCTAAAATATGTCAACAGTTAGGTTATGAATATTGATTATTTTCTTTTAAAGTTAAACCTCCTCTTATTTGTTTAGCCCAAATATAGTCTTTGATTAGTCTTAGCCAAAAAAGTCTTTGTCCAGATTAAGCTTTCCATAATAAAGACAAAAGTTTTTCGACCTATACTAGGTACTCTGCCCGCCAGGCTTCTCCAGAACATATTCTTGATTGCTTGTATCTCACATTACAAGATCTATATGAGTACCCACTGATGGTTATTGACTTTCTAAGAGTGAACGATATCATGGACTTCAACAAAACTTTTCCACTCTATTTTTTTTATGATTGTATTATTTTCAATGAAATGTTTCAAAAATTTAACATGAAAAGAGTAAATAGTAGGTTCAATTGGCATATAAGGCATTTTAAGATGAATATGAAATAAAATTTCCATACAAGATAATTGTTTTACAATGCATGGCTAATACCAATTTTTTTTTTATCATTGTGTCTAAATGTCTTCTTTCCTTGCAGCCAAACGAGCTCAAGCAACCCATGATTTTTGAAATGGCTCTAGTTCAGCACCAAGTCAGATATCTTGGGTAAGTACTAATTTCGTACAGTACGATCCCAACATCCTCAATTGTTCTATTAAAAAAATAATGTTTTGTAACATTCCACATTCGAATTATTACAAAAAAGTTTTAACGTATCAATTATAAATTTATAGTAAAAGGAAAAGAGGATACTAATCGACTATGACCTTATAGACCATGGGTAAGCGATTGCTTTTCCTAGTTATCGCCAACTCAAACATTGGCGATATTATACGATGGGATAAATTCAGTACAAACACACTTACGTATTATACCGTCGATATATTTGGTCAAATTACAAGATGTCGCGATGTGTGTTGCCAGTAGTGAAAATCATTCACACGCATGTTCGAACATAATAATAATAACGATGACAGCATTTGGAGACATTTTATGAATTGGCGACGTCTTTTGATAGAGAATTGGTCGACGGTTATAAGTACCAAGTTAAATCATAATGGGGTTCGTAAACTTTACCTATTATTTATGTTATCAATCTGCAGGAGTCAGAGTTTGGTATATCTTTCTATGCCGTGCTCGGTTTCATGATTCCCAACATGTATGTTAACAGTATAAAATAAAGAAAATGACATTACATTCAAACAAGTTGGTATAACAATATGACGATATTTTAAAATAGAGCCTCATATTTATAATATTAGCTACCGATGTAAACCAGAAATTTGAGGGCTTTCTGTGCGTTGTGTTATGTTTGGTTTCATGGTCCCTGCAAGCGATAAATAGTTCCAAAAAAAAATCTTGTGTGTGTTTCATATATTTTAACATCTTATCAAATTCGTTGTAATTCTAGATATAAATGAATGAAAAGTTAACCAAATTGTAAACTTCGTGAGACGACAAATTTAAAGAGCTTAAATCGGCGCATCCTAATTACTTCAATTGTTTATTAACGTTACTGCACGAGAACTATTGGCAACAGGTCTCATCAATTTAAACCATGGTCAAGTGACGGGAACGACCCTTGATCCGGCACCCTACTACTTAAACTTCCACGTCATGCTAACATGATGACTTTGAGGCCCGACTGATTTTGTTGCTAATGCCACCTGATCGGCAGTGATGGATCTAGGCCCTCGAAAGTCATCGTAGCAAGGGTTAGTTTTTTATGCTTGCCGTTAGCCATAGTTTTGAGAACTATGCAGGTGACAGTACGATTTGAGTCGATTCTAACCCAATTTTGAGGGAGCACACCCTGGGGAAGGTCAAGCGGCCTCCCTTCTCTCTTCCACCAACCACACGAGAGAACTTGCGGCTCGACGAATATTTAGAGTGCCTCCATGCCGCACAGGCACTATACATTTACAAACATACATGCCTTCCCCGGGATCCTTACGACATCCAGACCCTTATGGCACAGAAATCAGCGTCAGTAACCACTAAACCAGAGATGGGTGGTTACGACTGATATGTGCCCCGGTCCCTTTACACAGTACGTCTATAATAGCATCAAGATGCAAACCCTCGACTTAACTGAAGTCATAAGCACTTAGAAACATGTTGATAAACTATGATGTAAGGAATCAAAATATAGGGTAGAATTCACACACACACACACACACACACATCATGGGGAAACACACTCCATATAAGCACCGAAATGAAAGGAAGTCTGAATAACGTTAAAAAAATAACTTGTCTTTCACATATTATAAAACGTATTTGTGAATAATTATACTTTGTGTCCAGCCAATCACCTTATCAATGTGATAAAAGTGAAATTTGATATCTGATGACAGTATGTTTGGTAGGTTGATGGAGAACACCCGGATGCGGAAGCACGGCTACGCCCACCGCCAGGACTACGAATCGTTCCTGCAGCGCTATAAAATGCTCTCCCCCCACACCTGGCCTACGTGGTCCGGACTGCCCGTGGAGGGGGTCACCAACCTGCTGAGGTTCAGTCCCGTCCACAACTCAGACTACTGCTTCGGCAGGACAAAGATCTTCTTGAAACACAGCAAAACCGTAAGGACACCTTTTCGATCTCCTTTCCCCCTCATTCTAATTGCTCTATTAGCTAACACAATTGTCATTGAGATCCAAACTCTATTTAATATCAATATCAAAGAACTAAAAATTCACCATTGGTACGAAGATCCTCGAATAATTAAGCCTAGCCTTTTGGAGAATTCCAAAATATATGAAAAACATGTTTTTTCTTTATTAGTTATACCACAATCCAATAACTAGGCATTTCAAATTTTGCATTTAACAGTAATTAACTGTATGCATCTAAGAATATATTGGAAAGGTTTTGATGTATAATTCTTTTTAGACCTCTACGGTTCATCCGAATCAATTTGGCAACCGTATTTGAGCAATTCATTAATATGTTCACTTTTGGGGTAGGACTGTCACTTGCTCTAAAGCCATTAGCGTAGCGTAACAGAGAATAATAGCCCCCTCCCTGCAAAGTCAGATTTCGTCGAATCTTACAAAGGCTTATACTTGACGTCAGTCAGGCTCCCCCCCACAATGCGGGGATGTACGTTACGCCTCTGTCTAAAGCTTAAATTACAGCAAAGGTTTTCAAAATAAGGACAGTTTAAAATAATGAATTTCAAGCTAAGAAAACTTTTGAGTGCTTAACATTTATCTATCTACATAAAAATTACGTTAATTTTCTAAATACAACTATACAATTCAATTCAGAGTTTTAAATTTTTTCCGTAAGTAGTGAACTAATAAGATAGCAGAATAAATAGTACCCACATTTCTTGCGGAAAAATGTTTTAAAACTAGAATTGTTTTGAAAATCAGAATGCGCTATGTGTGTTGGAACTACAAGATAAATTTCAACATGACACATTGCTTTAAAATCTTCAGTGTTGCTTAATACTGAAAACAAAGTGTTTCAATTTCTACCAAAGCAATTGTGAAAGTCAGTGAAATGGTTACCTTTTTGCTCACACAAAATGGTAGCAATTTTTCTTCAGATCATTTTTAAAGGGAAAACTGACCGGTAATCAAGGTGACAAAATTCTTTTGATTACATAAATTTGTCCTGCCACCGGAAGATTCAACAAAAATGAATTAATAACCTTAAATATGGTGATCTAAAAACGCTTCGTTCCCTTTCCCCAGCTATATGAACTGGAGAAGTACCGGCAAGAGAGTCTGCACGATTTGGCCACCTTGATCCAGAAGTTATTCCGAGGCTGGGTTCACAGACGGCTCTTCCAGCAGATGAGGAGGAGTCAGATTATGCTCGCTACCAACTATCAGGCATGGAAGGTAGGCATCTTTCTCTCATCCCATACAGTACTCTGTGTTTCTTTTGTGCTTTCTTCCTCCCCATTCGTTTATTTTAATGCCATCGCTTTTTTACTCAAACACGCCCTCTTGAATAGAATGTACTTTTCTTTCTTTATATAACTCTTTTAAACAATTCAGAATTTTATCATGCATTAATTAATTACATAATACTAAAATTATAAACTTTATATGTAAGAGTAGATTTTCACATCGCTAACAGATAAGCAACAAGAAGCAGTTTCAATAATTTATTTTCAATGATGTGTTATTCTAAGCACAAATTTTTAAATTGTGTGTTAACTCTTCATTTCCATTCATAAGGCGCTTGACATATCGTACTGATGAGAAAAGTCGTATGTAACCCAGGAAACGAGTGAGTAGTTTTTTAATAAAAGATGTGATTGAAAGGTTCCTGCGGAAGAGAACGTAAAAGTAATAATTTTTGTACTTAAAAAGGGGTATTCTTCCGTTTTACCGGCACAAATCTCGCTAAGTTGGCAATGCTGGTGACAACACACACAATATAAACATTAAAAATATGAATAAATATTAGTTCTCATTGGTTTTTCATCCATTTTTTGATATGTTATGAAAAAGACATTATTGATAAGAAAAGACCGCGATTTATTTTGAAAATGTGGTGGCAGGAATCCGTTTGGCCTCGGTTGTATCATTTTTGGCGACTTTATCGCCGACGCTAGCGAAACGGAAAAGTAACATATAAGAGAAAGAATTCAACTTCTTAACTATTTTTTTAAAATCCTCTTCTTGTCTTTCCTATGGATTTATTTAAGCAATACTTTTCCACTTTTGGAAATATATCGAGAACTTTGTCTGAATATTCAGACAATCTGTCGCAATAACTTGAATGTTTTTGAAATTAAAATCGACATTTTAGGCCCTCAGTTAATAACTAAAAGTCAAATAGGGCTAAATGAGAAGAGTATGGTGAAACTAGACAGGAGATAAATTATTAGCTATGAACTGACGAATGAGAAGTGATGTTTCATGATGGAACAAAAAAATCCTGTTACTTTCTGTTTAACCATTTTCATCAATCATTCAACTATTACAGATTATATATAGAGAGAGAAAGATTCTTCGTAAATTTTATGAATTTCATCAATATTATTATTATTCCCTTGCATGATTGCAGCTCTACTGGCAATTATCAACTTTAATTGTTCTGGTCATTATCCATCTTTGATGCATTCAATATAATAAAATCGTTCAAAGTATTCAGAAGCTGACATTTAAGTATATGTCTATTTGCAGTATGCATATAAGGCACTTCATTGAATTTCGTTTGCCCTTTAAAATAAAATATCAAATTGGTTCGTATCTGTTTTTTAGTACAACGTTCTCTCTCATCTGTTGATGTACTTATTAAGTGTAAGCAATTTTAAATTTATTATATTGATAGGACATTTTGATTGAAATGTTCAATCCATCACTGATTTTATTACAATTTATACTTGTTTTTAGCAAGTTGTTTCTCTATAATTTTTTGTCATCGAATCAAACCTTTTTTTTACCTTTATGTGTGCACTTAGTTGGTACAAAACTTTTATGAAATAAAATTCTAAACAATGGTTTGTGTAAAATTTATCTCTTTTTGATTATAAAAAGAAAAATTAATATTGAGATTAGTCATAAATATCAGACTATATCAAAGTTACATAATTTTATTTTAAAAGAATAATCAATATATATAAAAAAATTTAAGTAAAAACATAATAGAGGCATTTTTCTTAAGCTGAATGGAAAAATTGGATGTCATAAATTATAAAAAAGAAATCTCTATGTCAGTGGAATAAACAAAATGGTATATAGACACGAAACTATTAGCTTAATAATTTTTTTTCAAAAACATTTGTTGTATATTTTCTTTTTTAGTTAACGCTGTTTCACAGATAGATAATAGTACAAATGTTATAAAAATATATAAAAAATAAACTCCTTTTATTTACATGTGCATATTAATAACACATTTATTAAATATTCCATAATATCTCACTGACTACCCATATCTTGTATTTATAGTTGCATGTGCTTAGTTAGTAGCTACAGTATTTCCACCTTTACAACAAAATAGTTGCTGTACTGCATGGATTTGAAAGGATTGGTTCGAAAGTGATGGCAATGCTTACACACTGATTGCACGCGGCTGGCAAAAGGAGGATAAACACTTTTCATCTGGGGGAGGGAGGGTCTTCCACCGGAATGCATTGTGCTAATAGGGAAGTTTGGCAGAAGTCACATGTTACATTGCAGAAGTACTTTTCTTGGTGTGGCTTAGAACCCTTGGTGTCACAATACCTGATAAGTTCAATGTGGAAACCTACTGTCCCATTTTAGATGATCACGTGTTTCTTACATTGTGGACTATAGTTGCTTTTAGGACAACGCTAGCAGTTCTGACCTTAGCCTCTTATGGATCCCACAGTAGGACTAGTTCAACTGTCGTCTATAAGGATGCTCCTGGAGTGGAAGAAAATACAAACTTTTCATTCTCTATACCAAATACTCCTTTGTCCAGTGCATATCTCGTGTATACATGTACTCCACATTTTGATTTATTTGTAGCTTTCATATCTGAAAAGCTTCTAAAGGACTTCCTAAGCATGTTACACATCACCTTAACCCTCAACTCCCCATTGAGACTAATAAATGTCTTTTTTATCGGTAAAAAGAGTGAGGCCTCCCAAAATGCAAAATTGTCTGTCCCTTTGCGTGCAATCAAGTGTCTAAGCATCGCACGTTTAGTAGTATGTGAGGAGTGCTTGTAACTGGCTTCAAAGTGCAATGTGGTGTTTGTTTTACTGTCTTGACCCAAGTTTTCCGTGGAAGTTGAAGAAGGCGGAAGTTCATGCCTGTCTCGGAGCGGACCTACCACACTCTGGGCCTTCTACGTCATCTGGGCCGCCTACCTAGGCTGGAAGGTGAGATCCTACACCCCAATAACGAACCACTTATTTTTTCTATCTAACTTCTTAATCTATCTTCGAATAATATTTATTTGATTGCACACTTCATTCTTGCAGCTGGATGTACAGTTGTCCAGAACTGGCACATGCACGTGCAGAAAACCATTCATAAAATGATCATGAATTGATTCTCTAATCCGGTATTCAATTCAGGTGATTGAAAAATGCCCGACATTTAGTATCAGATACAAGCAAAATTATTCATTATGGTATTAAAAATATGCATAACATACCCACGACAACAATGATATTTGTTTAAATTAAAGATATTCCTACACTTGTTTCAGTAATCTTTCGCCTCTCCGAAACTGCGTAAGGACACTACTAGAGATTAAAATTGCTACACCAAGAAGGCGAAATGCTACAAACGTGAAATTTAAACGAAAGGAAGAAGGTGCTGTCCTATGCAAATGATTAGCTTTTCAGCGCAAGCAGGTGCCGGTAGCAACACCTACAATGTGTTTAAATGAGGACATTGTACAGCCGGTTTCTCATGCACAAATTGCATTTGAACGTTGTTGCCTGGTGAAAAGTTGTTAAGATGCCTCATATAAGAAACATAAATGTGTACCAATACTTTTCTGACTTTGATAAAGGTCGAATTGTAGCGTATACTGGGATAGTGGTTTGTCGTACCGCAGTTTTGCTGCTCGCGTCGGTCGAGATCCAATGACTGTTAGCAGAATTTGGAATCAATGGGTCCATGGCGGTAATACGGAACGCCGTGCTGGATCTCAATGGTTCCGTATCTCTAGCAACCGAGAAGACAGGCATGTTATCCCTTGATGGATAATGCAGCCACGTCACGAGTCAAGAATTGGGGTCGTTTGCAAGGCAACAAGTGTCTGCACGAACAGTTCGACGACGTTTGCTGCAGCATTGACTCTCAGATCGGAAACCCTTGACGATACATCACAGACAGGAGCATCTTCAATGGTGCAATCAATGGAGTGCTATTGGATCACCTTTTGTTGCATTAACGGCACTTTGAACAGTGCATGTTACATTTCTGGCGACTCTACCCGTTATTCGAGTCCTACGAAACCCTACGTTAAGCAGGATAATGCACGGCCGCATGTTGCCGGTATTGTACGGACCTTCCTTAATACGGAAAATGTTCGACTGTTGCCCTGGCCTGCAAGTTCACCAGATCTTTCACCAATAGAAAACGTCGGGTATATGGATGCCGAGTGACTACAGTTGATGAGCTATGGTATTGTGTTGAAGCTGCATGGTCATCTGTACCTGTACATGCTATCCAATCTCTGTTTAACTCAATGCTCAGGCGTATAGAGGTGGTTGTTTTTAGTAGTGATTTCTCAGGATTTTTGCACCCAAATTTCTTGAAAATTGAACCACTTGTTTTTTCTAGTATAATAATTTCTTGTCCAATAAATAAAATTTTGTTATTTGTATTTCTTCCTGGCGTAGCAATTCTAATGGCCAGTAGTATACGTATTCGGGTTATCGTTTAAAGACCTTGCACCATTGTCTTAAATTTTATCAAATAATCAAATTTCGTATGAAAGGGGATAGAGCAAAATGTTTCTTTGTTTTTAGATGAACAGTCATTTTTGTTCTTAACATCCTTTGACCAAATGGTCTTTAAAAACTCACACTTTGAAAAACTAGAATAGAAAAAAACATGTACACATAATTTCCCATTTGTTCACTTTAATATTATTACATATGTTGAATTGCGATTTATCAAATTAGTATATTCCCCCTAAGTTTTTATTTATTGTGTTTCATTTAAAAAAATATATAACTAAATTGTTTTCCTCGAAATAGAACACTTGTGCTAACAAATGTGAATCAATTATTTTTCAAAAAAAGAAAGAAAAATTGTCTGTGCCAGTTCTTGACATAACCTGAATTCTATTTTTTTTACTTTTGAAAATGTTTGACGAATTTAAATTTATTTAATTTCTTTTCTTTTTTTTTCTTTCATTTTTGTCCTTTGTTGACAGATAAACATTCACTCTCCAGCCTAAGTAGTTCATTGACTTTTGTGCATGATTACTATAAATGTACGGGACTCATTTAAAACTTACTGTGTCTTAGATATTTTGCCTTCATATTTGCTCTCTCATAGTAGAAATAGATGCATATTTTCTTCCTGCTAGAGAATGAGATTTTTATAAGAGAAAATTTAGTCTAATATATATTTATTTCTTTAGTTATATAACTATTATGTTATTGATGAAATGAAAATTGAATTCTGAAATGTACTTAAAACATTTAATTGAGTAGCATGAAATCTTAATGTTCCTATGATATGGATTTATTTATCTTAGATTTAAGAAGGGAAAAACATGCTTTCAAAATGCTATTTTTAAAAATTACCTTATATTTAGCATGTGTACATTTTAATTGTAAAAGAGAACTTCTATTTTTATGCATCATAATCGAGCATTTGATAAAAACATTATTTAATAGATTTGTTTTAATAATATATTACAACTTTTATATCTAAATATTTAAATATTTGAATTATTTTGCATGTGTTAATGCATTTATTTCCTTTACTCTTTTACAATAAGAAAAGGATTATGCATTTTGTTTAAGTAATATATAACTTAATATACTTTGAACCTTTAATATTTAATTAAATGATTCTTCTCTATTAATCCTAAATACTTTGCATATTTGATTTCTTCTTTTTTAATGTATTTAAAATAATCGCTTATTTCATGCTAGAGTCAGCTATTACAAATAAATACAGTCTTTATTATTTTAGAATTTTAACATATATGCTATATTAAAAATGCATTGGAACTTTTCTACATAAGCATGTTTAGATAAAACTGCACAAGCAAATAAACAATATAATAATTCATACCGAGTTATTATATGTCAACCCTTTGGCGGTTATAAGAACAAGCTTGCTATGTTATTTTAGAAAGAGTTTTACCTTAACAATATTCATACATGTCATTTGCTTTTTTGACACTTCCTTAGGTTGTTTTAAATACAAAATTCAGAATGTATAAGTAAATAGGGCATTTAGGCTAAATAAGAATAGGTAAGAATCTACTCATTTGCAGTTCCCATTTATATAAATGATGAGATTGATCTTTTATCCGCCAAAGAGTTAATCTGAACACAAAAAGAGTTGTTTACATTGTTCACATTAGTGTGTAAGTGCTGCAGAGATGTGGTTGTTTCTATGTGTTGTACTTCTTTTGGAACTTTGTGCTCCTACAGAGACGAAGATACCTTCTGTGGCTGTCCAGGCACCTGCCTTCCGAGTCACCTCTGTGCCGAGAGTGGCCCTCGTCCCCTAGATGCCTACATGAAACCAGTTACTACCTTAGGAAGCTATATCACAAGTGGAGAGTAAGTATGCCTTACATTTCTCATGCTGAGTGAACGATAAAAAATGGATTATAAGAATAACAATCAAAAACATACCTGTCAAGATTAATGGATTGAAAAATGTTAAATAAGTCATATCTGAAATTTCCATTTTAGACCTACAAATAGATAAAGCATTAAGGTAAAACTAAACAGCCCATTGTTTTAGAAAAGATATACTTTTGAGCTAACATGAAAAAGAAATTGAGATCTTAAGTCTGTTTTTATAAACTTGATGCCCCAAAAAGAGTATGAAATAAAATAAAAAATTGCAGTTGCTCTTAATAATTAAGTGTTGTGATCAAACAATCATATCTTTATATATTTAGTTAATTCTAAAGTAGCCAATAGTTAAAATTTTCAAAAAACAAGAAATATGCAGCATAAAGATTTGTTCAAATAGCTTACATTATACTTATTCCTCAATTTTAATTTTATTGGCTGCTTTAGAATTAACAAAAGTAAAGATGTTTATAGCAATTGTAATTTTTTTAGTGTTGTGGTCAAGAAGTCACATTATTTCCATACTTTTTAGTGCCAACAAAGCTAATGGAAATAACCTTTAATAAATTTAAGAATGTATAATTTTTTTTGGAGGTGAACATTTTTAAATTTACAGCATATTTTCTTCTTTTAAAAGAAAACCAACAATATAAATTATCAATAAACTCATTAAAATAACTAATTAACCATATTTTCAATCAGTTTTAGTTAAATTTTGGAAAATTCTGGATGTTTTGCTAGATAGTAGCACCACCTATCAATGAGCCGCTACACAAATTCTTATGTTGGAGAGTTGTATCTTAGAAATAGCTTTTAAAAACTTGACAAAAGGATTACAAAAGTTTTTAGATAAAATACTTTAATCGTCACATAATAAATTGCAAGGTGTGCAAGGACAAAAAGGTGTCTCATGACACCTGCTTGTAAGCAACCCTGTTAAATATATGTACAGGGTGTTCGGGATAAAGGAAAAAAAAATGGTCTCAGTGGCATATACAGACTTTTTTCTAGTACTTAAAAAAAAAATGTGAAAGTACCAAATCACAAATCTGTGAGTTGCTTGAACCCCCAAATTCTACTGAACAGTACAACCCGTTCCTGTAGTATTTATGCTGCATCAAGCGAAACTGCTACCCAAGATGATAGCTAAGGAAACCGCTCTCCCTGATTGCATTAATATATACAGAGGATGTGGCAATACTTAAACAAATGGGAAGCGCAGATCTCTGGACAATTATTTGACTTATTTGCAATTACTACCATAAAATGTAGAAATTTCCAAATGATGAGGACCAAAGAAAAATATACGATTTCAATGCATCTGACATCACACCAACATTCACTATCTGCCATTCTTTTTTCACCAATAGAAATGTTAATATTATCATAAGCCATATCTTACTAAACTTATATACACTTTGTATGAAAATTTAATTGCACCTCTACCAATTTTTAATAATGGCATCTTCAATGATTCTCCAATCTCATACGTTTGAATGTAACATACCCCCCCCCACATTGCAGGGAAGCTCTAATATTCTGTTACGCTACAGGTAACATAAGATATTTAAATACCGCTATCTACATTTTTTAAAGTTACATTTAAACAAAGTTTCATGATTCTTTTCTTTCCATTTAGTGTCACAAATATCGACTTCGGTTCGATCAGACAGCACGCAACAGAATGAGAGAAAAAGTTACAGCAAGCATGATATTCAAAGACAGAAAATCATCCTATCCTAAAAGGTGAGTGGTAACTTTCCTTTAAATCCTTTGCCTGGAAGAGAAGCTATACGGTTCATTTTTTTTACTTGCAAAAGAATACGAGATGTAAAGCAAACAATTCCTTTTATATAATCCATATTACCTCTTGGTTTTCATTGTTTGACTATCATGACATTACACTTTTTTTTTGACATAGTTACCACTGACATTTAATCATGCTACAAGGATTGTTGCACAGTATTCTTCATCTCAGCACTGTCTTGTAAGAAATTTTTTTCACTGGTGAACAGGGACACTTCCATATTAAAGTACACCATGTCTTGTACTCTATTAATGTTGTTTTCATTTGTGGATCCGGAGGGAGGCCCATTTCAACTTTCATCCATCACATGCAACACCAATGACCAATCATTTGATGAGAAAGGATCTTTTTACCATACATGATCTGTAGGTGTTCAAGGACAACAGATACACTAGTCCAGGGGTGTCGAAACTTTATTGATCAACCTGCCATTTTTTCTGAGGAAGTGTATAATGAGGTAGAGACGTGCTGTCAAATAATTTTGACTTGCGATTATTGGAAAAATAATAAAACTAAATGTAACAACTCAAAACACTTTATTTACTACATAAAAATAATTTTTGTACTGTATAGTTGTAAATTTTTTAGTTATGCATGTTATTCAAATTAAAGTAACATTAGTGTGACTTCTGTTGTTGCAGATCGGATGACAAATAACCTATATCAGGATTGCAAGATGTTACTTTAGTAGAATGCATGCTGAATTGGAATCATCTGCCAAATGGTTTCTAAGCCATTAATTACTTTTGCTATGGTTAACTTTTTTTTTTGACAAGAGGATTTGTGATTTGTTTCAAAGTACCGTTTTACAGACGATGCTCTAGGGTTCCGGTAGCCCAGTGGTTATGGTATTGGACCATGGCATGCATGTCATGAGTTCGAGCCCAGTACCACCAAAGACCCGCCGTGTAGGGCAGCGATGCACGTTAAATCTGTCCAGAGCTGAAACGTCCTCCCGTCGGTGTGGTGTGGTAGTTAGGAGAGGGGGTGCCAGCTCAGGTGTCGTCCACGTCACTTGACCATGGTTCAAAATTACGTGGTTCGTCGCCAAAAGCCCTCGTGTAGCTGAACAGTGCGACGTTAATATTCACTCACTCACTCACAGACGATGCTCTGCATTTCACTATTCCAGAACATAAAACACACACCGCTTTATCGCCTTTACTAATAATGCTATGTTTCTCAGTCCACCAAATTTCAAATTCTCTGTAACACTTACTATCTCACATTTTTGCTGAACTAACCATAAACCTAACCATTAAATAAAAGTTGTTTCACAAGACAATGACAAATGAGGGTGCTTCTCGCCACCCCGCAACCAATCACTCGCATTTATTTATAACACTTCATAGTTTACTTGGTTATTTTGAAATAAAATGTAAACCATTTTGACCATTGGCGTTCCCAAAATATTGTGTCGCGTGGCATTGATGGCACACATGCCACTGGTTCGCCATCCCTGCACTAGTCCCACAAGTCCATTCATACTGGATAACAGAATGCACACATCTATTTGTCATAAAGATTTTTTGCTGCTACTTTCTCTTCTTTGGAGCTCTATGAATGCATCATTCTTTCGACAATGGCACTCTTTCTGTCATTTAATCAGCATCAAATGTAGTTTCTTTTACAGTGTTGTTTAATTTCACTTGGAATACTATCTTATCTTTCAAGAAAACTCACTTTTGGAACAACTATCACAGTGATTTCCAAAGTGGTCTATATCGACACCCAGGGGTCCACGTCAGAGAAAAAATAAAATGGGAGTCTATGAAAGTAGGTCTCATTAAACCAAACTATGATTTTAATTTTAAAAGAAAATTTAATCAAGTGCAAACCAGGTTTTATTACTAATAGAGTTATTTGTTAATTTTACTGAGGTTAATTTGCAGTTACAAGATGATAGCATAAATTTTATCAGAACAAGGACTATGTCTGGAATTTTGGCTTTAAAAGACATAACTGTTAATTATCACTAATTATGGAATATCGTGAGAAGATTTTGAATTTCTTTTCCTAGTGACAAGGAGTTTCAGCATGGTTGCCAATCTCCAAAACAAAAAAGGAGGGAATGAAGGCTGAACACTAATAACCGAGGAGATTTAGAGTTCAACCTGACAAGATTGATTCCCAATGTTAAAAATTTGTTATTGAAGCACCAGATTTATTCCTCCCATTGAAAGCATTTGTTTGTTGCTCAGTTATTAATTAATTAAATTTTTATTTAATTAGTATGTTTTTCTTTAAACACTATCCTTCACTACAGTTAGAAATTTAAATCTTAGTAAGTAACTCTATACCAGCTGTGAAAAAGATATTTAAGTAGGTAAATTTGCAAAATTTCAATATTAGGTAAGCAGGGGTCTACTCCAAACCGAAAAACATGGCAAGGGGTCTATGAGACAAAATATGGGGACCTCTGATATATCATATGAAAATCTAAAAATACAATAATAATTTTTTAAATGTAAGAAAAATAATGTTCAAGTCAATGGATCATTAGGCAGGTCTCCTCACCGAAATGAACTTAAAACTAAAATAAATGTAATAAGTGAAAATCATTGTTTGCTTTCAGTGTGTCCCATCCGTTCCGCGGTGACTACGTCCGTCTTCGCCACAACGTCAAGTGGAAGAAAATCGCCGCCGAGACGGGCGACCAGTACGTCGTCTTCGCGGACATCATCAACAAGATCGCTCGGGCGAGCGGAAAGGTTCGTGCTTATTTTTCTACCTCTCGTTAATCATTCCCTTCGCACATAAAACTTTTTTTTAAGAAGCACAACAATATTGATAAATAGAGGTTGAATAATAATATCCTATTCTAGGATTAAAAATATACTGTATCTTAAATTTTTCCATTATAAAAAAATCTAACAAGATTGTTCAAAAAGGTTCATTTAAATTTTGTTCCAACAAAGAATCTCAAAAGTGATAGATATTGTACATCTGCTTAGTAACGTGATCCCCCTCAAGTACATAGAACTGGCACAACGTAGTAGATTACTAATCTTCGTACAGCTTGCAATTGAAACAGCAAAAAACAAACTTTCCTAGCAACTTATTAACTTGTATACATGCTGCTAGTCATATATAGCTATGGTGATACTTTTTTACTAATTTTCTGGCACTTTGATTTATATAAAATTCTAGACATTAAAATTGCAACATCAGGAAGGAATGCTTTGATGAATATCAAAATCACATCAATGCAGCATGGAGAGAGACGACAACTTTGGGGAACCAAAGTTGGATACAGGAGTGAATGTCCTCTTTTCAGACGAGTCCCGGTTTTGCATATAGTATTCTGATTGCCATATACAAGTCTGGAGGCTTTGAGGAGACCACTTGTCGCCTGCTTACATTTGTTATTGGCTTAGGAGCCCTGGTATGATAGTTTAGGCAACCATTGAGTATATGACACTGACATCTCTAGTTCGCATTGAAAGTAATTTGAATGAGATTGGTACATTTTTAACATACAAACATACATGGGTTGCTGAGAGACTGGCCTGACACTCCTCTCCAGCTAATACGTCTGATGAAGTGTGGCCTAGATCTGATGCAGCATGGAATAAGTCACCCATTTCTGTCATCCAAGACTACTTCAACTCAATTCCTAACCATGTAAGTGCCATTTTAGTGCTTAGGATTGGCAGCTGTTTTCACCAATTTCGCAACCCTGTAAATATCTTCAAACTACTTGCAATTTAATCATTCAGTCTTCATGCCAAACTGTTTACATGCAATATAATGTTACGTTTTCGGGGGTTCGAAATGATTGAAGCCGAAGAGCGGGATCCAAAACAATTTTATTCTTGGCCAAAACAGTCCTCCACAAATTGTAGAACAGTTCGAGAAAGTCACGTACAATCGATGAAAATACTGATAACACAGATGTAATACACTAACAAAAGCAATAGTAAACACTCAGCACAAAAATAATAACTCAATAAAAGCAATAACACACGCACTATGCAATCGTCTCTCTCTCAAGCTCAGAGAGGTATCACTTGCATGAAAGCTGAGATCTGACTAACTGACTAGCCGGCCCGGGCCTTTTTATACCTTTCGGTCAGAAACCTCTTGCACTTACCAGAATAATCGAGAAATAGAAAGGTCTAGCAAAATCCGTAACGTACGAGAAAAGCTCAATACAGTAATACATTCAATACAATAGTGTTACAATACCGCGATAGGGTTGCCAGACAGGGTTATTAGGAGCAGGGTTATCATGGTCGCCAAGCTTATCTCCCACATTTGGCGATATATCGCCAAATTTGGCGCCAAAAATTAAGTCGCCAAATCCGTCGCCAACTTGGCGCTAGCTGCAATATTTGGCGAGTTTACCATTTAAACCAATGTTAAAGCATGGGGGCCGTGCAATGCAGTGGAAATGATATTACAGGTAAACAGGGTTGAAATCACATTAGATACGACAAATTAAACTGTAAAAATGAACACAAATGAGTAGAAACAATTAGAATAAGACTAAATTCGTAACATTGCCCCCCTCTCAAGAACTGCACGTCCCGGGCAGTACAACCCTTCATCAGACGTTAACATAATAATAAAGCAATTGATTAAAAACAATTAAATGAATATGCAATAATAAACATGTAATACATAGTACAAAATAAACACCTAATGCATAGTACAAAATAAACACGTAATGCATAGTAGAAAATAAACACTTACAAAACAATAAACAAAATTATTTACAAGATTATTTACACACTGACTTATTTATACAAGACCATGGTCAAAATAAATTACACGATAATCGACACACTAAGAATTATGTCCATAATATGGAGCAAGCCTGTCGTAATGAACGACTCTAGGCTTCGAATTCGTTGACTTACGGATCCGGATTACGACGTCGTTTATTATCTTTAAAATTGTATAAGGACCGTCCCAATGCGATTGTAGCTTAGGAGAAAGTCCTTTGCGTCGAGTCGGGTTGTAGAACCACACCTTGTCACCTTCCTTGAATTGATGTCCTGTGGCTTTTGTGTCGTACCGAGTCTTCATTTTCTCCGTCCTCAGGTTGATTCGTTCTCGAGCCAAATTGTGTACATCTTCAAAACGTGCCTGGAGATTCTGCACGTACTCCTCAGGCGATGAAGGTGTATCCGGAGGGCGACCAAACAGCAGGTCACAAGGGAGACGAAGATCCCGGCTAAAAAACATCTGGGATGGTGAATATCCGGTAGTCTCGTGAACGGCGCTGCGGTACGCTAGCAGAAAGAGAGGAACTTTCTGGTCCCAGTCTTGTTGGTTCTTGGAGACCATCAGTGAGAGGTTATTCAGGATGGTACGATTAAACCTCTCCACCATGCCATCTGACTGTGGGTGCAAAGGTGTGGTCTTGGTCTTGTCAATTCCGAGTAGTTCACAGACCCCTTCAATACCGCAGAGACGAAATTTCTTCCCTGATCGGAATGAAGTTGAAGAGGTACCCCATATCTCGATATCCAGTGCTGCACTACAGCCTCCGCTACGGTGGGGGCTTCCTGATCCGGAATGGGGTACACTTCGGGCCATTTCGTGAAGTAGTCCATGACAACAAGTAGGTACTTATTACCAGACGCAGTCCTTGGCAGAGGTCCCAGGATATCGAAAGCGATACGTTCGAAGGGTGCTCCAACATTGTAGCGATGCAGCTTCCCTCGGCTACGTATCTTTGGCCCCTTCCGAGCTGAACAGGCATCACAGGACTTGCACCACTGTTCCACGTCAGCTCTCACTTTACCCCAGAAGAATCGCTCTCGAACTCGGTGCAAAGTTTTCATGACGCTGAAATGACCTCCTGTTGGGCTGCCATGCAATTCTTTGAGTACCTCTGGGATACGAGATCGAGGAAGTACTAATTGCCACCTGAATGTCTTTCCATCCTCTGATTCGAATTTTCGGTATAGAACACCATTCCTGAGATGTAGAGAATTCCAGAGGGCCCAATACTGCTTAGTTGTAGGACTATAAGCCGAGATGTCCTGCCAACTTGGTTTATTGCTGGAAGACTCCATAAACTCTATAAGGGTTTAATATCAGGATCCGCCATCTGGTCTTCTTCGAACTTTCTTGTCACTCCAGGGATCGGGTGGCGTCGCTGTTGAAGTTGTTATCTGGCGTATAGCATAGTCATATTTGGTCTCTACTCTGGAACAATGACGACAATTTTCTGGGCATGGTCTTCTTGAAAGGGCATCAGCATTTCCATGCGAGGAGCCTTTACGATGTCTGATGTCAAAGTAATACTCGTTGAGCCGTTGTATCCATCTGGCTACCTGGCCTTCAGTGTTTCTAAAATTCATTAGCCAGGTTAAAGAGGCATGATCGGTACGTAGAAGAAATTTTTGGCCATAGAGATAGTGATGGAAATGCTCGATGGCTTTCACAATAGCCAGTAGCTCTTTTCGAGTGACACAATAATTTCTTTCCGGTTTCGATAAACACTTACTCCAATAAGCTACGACTCGTTCCTGGCCATCTATTTCCTGAGATAATACTGCTCCGACACTCTCATTACTGGCATCAGTGTCCAAGATAAATGGCTTGTCCGGTTGTGGATATATTAAGATCGGTGAAGACGTCAAAGCTTTTTAAGCTGGAGGAAGGAATCTTCACATTCTTTTGTCCACTGAAACTTTTGTTTACTTTCTGTTAGCTTGTGCAAGGGTTTTGCGATGTTAGAGAACCCTTTCACAAACTTTCGGTAATAAGTACATAGTCCCAGGAAGCTTCGCAGCTCACGGAGGTTTTCAGGGCGTTTCCAATTCTTTACGGCGGACACTTTTTCGGGATCCGTACGAACACCTTCTGCAGAGATGATGTGTCCCAGATAATTGACTTCTTTCTGGAAGAACTTGCATTTCGAAGGGTTTAGCTTCAAGTTAGCGTCGCTTAATTTTGATAACACCTTCCGGATATTTTGAAGATGTTCTTCAAACGTACGCCCTCCTATTATGACGTCATCCAGGTAAATAAGGCAAGCTTCAAAAGTCAGACCCTTTAGCACGGTCTCCATCAGGCGCTCGAAAGTAGCTGGCGCATTGCAGAGCCCGAACGGCATGACTTTGAACTGCCATAGTCCTGGCCGGAAGTGAATGTTGTTTTTCTCTATCTTCGGGATGGATCTCCACTTGCCAGTATCCGCTCTTTAAATCTAAAGTCGAGAACCATTTATGACCGGAAAGGGTATCCAGGGTGTCATCTATCCTTGGAAGAGGGTAGCTGTCCTTCTTGGTGACGTCGTTAAGTTTTCGATAGTCCACGCAAAATCTTGTGGAGCCATCTTTCTTACGAACCAAGACGATTGGAGATGCCCACGGACTCGAAGACGGTTCTATGATGTCATTTTCCTGCATCTCTCGTAGTAGTGTTCCGACCTCTTCCTGTTTAGCAAACGGCAAGCGTCTTGGGTGCTGTTTTTCTCTATCTTCGGGATGGATCTCCACTTGCCAGTATCCGCTCTTTAAATCTAAAGTCGAGAACCATTTATGACCGGAAAGGGTATCCAGGGTGTCATCTATCCTTGGAAGAGGGTAGCTGTCCTTCTTGGTGACGTCGTTAAGTTTTCGATAGTCCACGCAAAATCTTGTGGAGCCATCTTTCTTACGAACCAAGACGATTGGAGATGCCCACGGACTCGAAGACGGTTCTATGATGTCATTTTCCTGCATCTCTCGTAGTAGTATTCCGACCTCTTCCTGTTTAGCAAACGGCAAGCGTCTTGGGTGCTGTTTAATCGGCGGATGGTCTGCTGTATCAATTCTGTGTTGTGTCACTGTAGTATGGCCAATATCGCTACTGTTTCTAGAAAACACGTCTTCAAATTCTTGGAACAGTCTTTCTGCGGAGCTTTTCTGTTCGGGGGACAATTCAGCATTTTCTAGAAGGTCGGGAGTCAACTGTTGAGGCGAGTTGGATAGGAGCAAGCTCGAACTTTTGCAGACACACGTTACTGGACTGCAGGTTGCCAACACTTCACCTTTCTGGAACACTCTAGGTTTTTCAGTTACGTTGCAAATTCTTACCGGGATAGTTTTTTTGGAAAGGTCCACTAGCGTCGAAGCTATTAGCAATCCATTCGCTTTATTTTCCGCAGATCCAATTAGGCCAGAGTTGAAACTCACATCGTTACCGATGTATCCAGGTACTATGATTTCAGTCCTTGGGGAATGGTAATATTCTCGTTAGTGGTTACCTGTCGAATAGATTCTGTCCTGTGTTCAATTTTGAATATAGTGACTTCTTCGTGTATGGAACGTAATTCGTTCTTGTTGAAGTCTAGAGTGAAACCATGCTCCTTTAGAAAGTCCAGTCCAAGAATGAAAGGGTCTGCAATATCTGCAACATACACAGCATGTTGGTAGGTAGTGTCTCCAAACTTGATCTTGACTTTTAATTTTCCGTGAATATCAATCTTTTCCCCCGTCACGGTCTGTAGCACCACGCGGGGCGGGGTCCAGATAAGTTTCTCTTTTAATTTTTGAGCCAGATCGTTCCGAATGATAGACACATTGGCTCCTGTATCGATGATCATGTTGCAGGGAAGCTCGTAAACATGTCCCATTATAAAAATTCCATTCTCACCGGTGCTCTTTGTCGAAATTTGACACACTTGAAAGTGGGGCTTTCCAAAATCTGGCAACCTCCGCCCCACGAGATGGCCATTAATTAGTTTTCCGACACCTCCTTTCTGGGATGCGCTATTAGTTTCAGCGCCTTGGCATGCCCGGCAGCTTCTCTGCAGATGCCCTTCTCCACCGCAGGTCCAGCATTTAAGGGTCTTCTTCCCGTCTGCTTTCTGGGACATCAAAGACTCAACTCTATTCATGAAGCTTCTCATCTGTCGCTCTAACCGCTCCACACTTGAGTTCGACGTGTCCGATTCGTTGACGGCTCGTATGGGGTGTCTGTCCTTTCGTGTTGCTTGCTGGGCTGCCTCGAATTTCATAGCAAACACTAGGGTCCCCTTTAAGTCCTTGAGATCCGCCATTCGGAGAGCTTTCTGGATTTCCGGATCACGCACCCCGTCGATGAAGTGTTGCAGCGCCAGGACTTCTCTTACTTCAGTCGGACAGTCAGAAAACGCCAAGTGAGAAAGCCTCTCGACGTCCGTCGCCAGTTCTTGGAGCGTTTCGGACACTTTCTGCTGCCGTGACTTCAGCTGGAGTCTGCTGTAATCCTTCACACATTTCTCTCCGAAGCGTAACTCCAGAGCATTAACGAGAGCGTCGAAATCCAGCCGCTGTGTTTCCGGCAAAGTTTGCAAAATGTCAGCAGCGTCGGCTCTAAGAGAAGCAGCTAACTGGCAGGCCTTGGTCTGGGAGTCCCACTGGTTTGCATCCGCCACTATGGAGAATTGGGTCTTATACACCTGCCAAGAGGACTTTCCGTCATATGTAGAAAGCTTGATGGAAGGCTTGGAATAAGGAGCTTGAAACTTAAATTCATCCGCTTGACCAGTCATGACTTTCTGCTTCAATTTCTCTAGGTCACTCCTGAACGAGATGGAAACATCTTCTACCTTTTCGAAAATTTTCGCCTCTAATTTGCTCTCCATATCTTCGAATTTATTTTCAACCGACTCGATTCTTCCTTCCATTTTTTTAAATTTCTTGTCCATAGTCGTCAATTTGTCGCCAATGCCCTTCAAATCACTTTTCAACTCTTCCTTATTGGCGCTGATCTGCTCGTTTACGTTAGTAAGCTTGGTATTCACTTCTGCGATATTGGTGGTCAACTCCGATTTCATTTCGCCCATATTGGCATTCATGCTGGCGGTCAAGTCCGATTTCATTTCAGTCAATTTTTCTGGAAGAGTCTGGAACTGGGCCTCCATCGCTCTTGTTGTTGGCATTCGATCCCACTTCTGACACCAATTGTTACGTTTTCGGGGGTTCGAAATGATTGAAGCCGAAGAGCGGGATCCAAAACAATTTTATTCTTGGCCAAAACAGTCCTCCACAAATTGTAGAACAGTTCGAGAAAGTCACGTACAATCGATGAAAATACTGATAACACAGATGTAATACACTAACAAAAGCAATAGTAAACACTCAGCACAAAAATAATAACTCAATAAAAGCAATAACACACGCACTATGCAATCGTCTCTCTCTCAAGCTCAGAGAGGTATCACTTGCATGAAAGCTGAGATCTGACTGACTAGCCGGCCCGGGCCTTTTTATACCTTTCGGTCAAAAACCTCTTGCACTTACCAGAATAATCGAGAAATAGAAAGGTCTAGCAAAATCCGTAACGTACGAGAAAAGCTCAATACACAGTAATACATTCAATACAATAGTGTTACAATACCGCGATAGGGTTGCCAGACAGGGTTATTAGGAGCAGGGTTGCCATGGTCGCCAAGCTTATCTCCCACATTTGGCGATATATCGCCAAATTTGGCGCCAAAAATTAAGTCGCAAAATCCGTCGCCAACTTGGCGCTAGCTGCAATATTTGGCGAGTTTACCATTTAAACCAATGTTAAAGCATGGGGGCCGTGCAATGCAGTGGAAATGATATTACAGGTAAACAGGGTTGAAATCACATTAGATACGACAAATTAAACTGTAAAAATTAACACAAATGAGTAGAAACAATTAGAATAAGACTAAATTCGTAACAATATGTATATCTTTTATATTTGCTTACTTTCATGGTGTTGCAATTTTAATGGCCAGCAGTGTATATATACTTCCAATAATCAACTTGCCATTTACAAAAAGCACAAATTAGTCTTCCTGGAGCAACATAATAGGCTTAATTCTGAATCACACTCCAGTGATGAGGGGGACTTCTGAGTTTCTGCCTCCCTATCCTTATTTCCATACTGCACCACTTGCAAACTTTGAGGCCCACCTGCCGGCAACAGCTCTAATTATTTTGCACAATGGGTCTTTAGTTGAATCAGAACTCAAATGTGACTGACTCAACTTGGGTATCGCATGACAAACTGATACCATGCAAATTAGTTTAGTTGTATATAAGCATCCCATTCTACACATTTATATTTTGCCACATAAAAACAGACTATTTGGATGACTAATATCAAGATTGTTACTTATCTGTGAATTAAAAGAACATATTAGTCTACTGAACAACTTGAAGAGTTGTCATTTGTAATTTCGGCTTAAGATTTCGAAGTAGCAGTTTTAATAAATATTGTTGTAGCTTAATCTCAAGCCATGATTGGAAAATACTATTACAACATTAGTCATTTGTGAGTAAGATTAAACTTCTAGGCAAGAATATACACTGTACCCAACAAGACTAATTCAGAGAGCTTTCGTTTTTGCCACAGTGCCTCCAAACTCTGTTTGTTGTGAGCACGAGCGCCATGTTGGTGATGGACCAAAGGACACTACAGATAAAGTACCGGATTCCAGCCACGGACATCTTCCGGATATCACTCAGCCCTTTTATGGATGATCTGGCCGTCTTTCACGTTCGATCAGTGAGTACAAGTTATTAAAAAAATATATAACTGACTTCAGTAAAATTGATTTCTTTTTTATTGACTTATTCATAATTTGATGATTAACATTTTTTAAATCACGCATTAAAAACATTAATTGTTGCTTTAATTCTTTTAGAATATCTTTTCAAAATTTTGATAGGATTACGAACATTAGAGTTAACGGTTGAAACAATAAACCGTAAATTTTCGAACATAAACCGAGAGTGCGTTTTTCTTCAAAAATTTACCCCTAATTTGAAACCCATATATAAGAATTGAAAAAAAGTTCCTGTATTTTTCAAACATACCACCATAAGAGTGAAAATGTTGCCAAGTGGGGTGGAATATTTTCCAATTAAATTTCTGAAAAACAGAAACCTTATTCAAAACTTATCTGTATCATTCATACTTTGTACACCATTTGGGGGGAATTCGTGCGCAAGGACGTGGTCGTTGACTTATGTTTTATGGTCCAGAGGCAAAACTCATGATAATCAGATGCATCAATATATTCAATGAGTAAATGTGAACTTTATGAACTATTTGCAAATTCATATTTTGACAATGACTCTAAAGTAGAGTTCCCAAACTTTTTATCGCTGCAGATCGGTCAACATTTGATAATTTTACTGGGAACTGCTGAGGGGGAGGGGATGTTGATTGCTTATATTTCAGATTGTTTTGATTTAATAATTTCGTTTTAATTATATTTAAATATGTCTTCAGAATAAAATACAGTTACACCAAAAAATGAATATAGTGATTTCCACAAGTCTGTGAGAAATGCACCTCAGAAATGAAAATTATTTAATGTTCCTTGGGCAACCCAATACCATTTTGTCCACAGCCCAGGGATTTGGAACCACTGCTCTAAAGGATGCATACGAGTTTTTCTTCATTTAAAATAAAAGTTTCAGGATAAAACTCAAAAATATTAATATCACTTGAGCATAGCAAAGGAAAAATGGGAAGGAATTGATTTTTCCCAAAAGACTTTTTTTCCCAAGATTAACAGGTCCACATACTACCTTACTTTCAGTTCAGAATATTTTTAAGAAATGTTGGCTTATACACGGGAATATACAGTAATTTAATTTAGCACAATAATGAAAAGAATTGATACTTTATACATAGAACTAATTTTAAATTTGCTTACCCATACTGTTATGATATTTAAATGCTTCCTATTCTTTTGCAGTCTGAGGCAACACGGAAGAAGGGCGACTTCCTCTTCGAGACGGGTCACGTGATAGAAATTGTGACCAAACTATTTCTAGTCATCCAAAATGCCACTGGGAAACCTCCCGAGGTCAACATAGCCACAGAGTAAGCAGCACACATGTAGTATTTAACCAGATGAATGCCTGAAAAAAAGTTTATTTTTAAAAAAATGACAAAACATTCACTTAAAAATGCTGATAGTATATATTCATAATTCTATTATTAAAGACCCTTTAGATGAAGTGTGATATTAATAACTACAATGATCAGAGGAAATGAGTTAACACATTTTATATCTACCCCTTACCCAATAATATGATGTTGAATCTCATGCTTTTTTTAAATTTCTAGTCAAGAAATACTCGATGGCAATTATCAATGGGCTACTTATATGCCACTTTAAGAATGCAAATTATTATCATAAGTATCAACAAGTAAGAAAATGGTCTTACAATAATGCTGTGTGAGATGTTTTCTTATTGATATGCAATCTGATTAGAGAATTTTTGAAGACAGACATCAAAATTTATATAACGCAATTAATTTGTCTATCTCTTCCTGTTAATTGTCCTATGAGAAGGACTGTGTGTATTTTGACAAAGTTGACGAATTCTACTGAAGTCAAGATAAGCGCATAAGTGTATCTTTCCTATTACAGAAGATTTAGTTCTAAGAATGACAGTTTTACGGCTTTCTAATCATTGATGCATAATGTAACACATAGATGGCAGCAGTAAGCACAGCTGCATATTTCTTATTCATTAGAACTCTACAGGTAATTCAACTATTGAGAGACTAGCTTTAAGTTGTATTACAGCACACACTAAAACATTCTTTCATAAAAATGAAAAAAAAACTGAAGGAAAGCTTACTTTCTTTCATAAAGCATCGGCGTTGACACCAAACTTCAATTGCTTCTTATGGGGATATCTGATAGCTCTTATTTCTTTGAGGATTCTCTTGCGACTGCACTTGTACAAGACATAACCAACATCTTGAAACTACAGGTCAGCCAATTCATAAATGCTGTCAAGCATAGTGAATATAATTTTGAGCAACTATTGTAAGCATTGAAAAAAATGCTGACTTCAAGTAGATTCCTTTTTTGTGTGTGCCTTAACATGTTCCTCTTCATTCTCCTGTACAAAAAAATATTTAAATTAAACACTGGTTCGCCCTGAATCTTCCTGCTTAAGAATAGTATACATCATTTAGATTAAGTTGTTAACAGAGTCATACACTGGACAAGTGTTAAAGAATTTTATCAGTCTGAACAATAATGATAACATTCGAATTAGTACCTCGATTCTTTTATATCATACCATGTGGAGTGAGGCATCCCTTTGAATGTAAACATGAACGTCTCTTATAAAACTGAATTTAAAAGTCACAACCTAATCCCAAATTGTTATGTTTTATTATAGTAAATTCCATACATTTTTGAAATTATATGAATACAATGCATTGAGGATCTTACTTTTTTGCAGGTTCGAAGCCAACTTCGGCAAAGAAAACGTCGTCTTAGCATTTAAATGTGCCGGCCTAACCGAAGTCCAACCTGGCCAGGTGAAAATCTATAGGCGAGGGAATCGCATGGAAGTGGTATTATGAGAAGAGGTCTTTCCTTAGCCAACCCCAATGCCAACCGGTGTTCGATAGAAACGAAGCCATTTTCCGATCTACATTCGAAACACCCTCTTCTCTCTGAAGGGTGTTCGGAAAACCGGTGCTACTTCAGACCGACTTCTGTGCGCCCTGGTTCTTGAAAAGGGCCTTGGAGCGCAGCAGGGTGGATCAGTGGTTCTTCTCAATCAAAATGTTCATTGTTGAACGTCTGCTGGTGAGGATGAAACGAACTAATACGGCCGTATTTCAAAACCACCGTGGTTGAATTTAGCAATTTTTAGGGAATAATTAAATAATAATATAAAGAAAATATAGATTGAATTTTTGGTGCTCTGAAGTTCGCAGTTAGATTTGATGGAAACAAATGAAAAAAAAGTTTAATATATATTGTATATAATAATTTGAGATTTTAAAATGATGTTTAAACAGTTATATGAACTGACTGTTGTATGTTAATTATTGAAACGTATACGTTGTAAAACATCTCTTCTTGTTTTTTTATTAATGAAACCATTGTACGTGGATATAATAAACAGTTTGACAGAATATATTTCTTTACATTGGATACTTAATTTAAAAAATAGGAAATTTAAAAATAGTATTTTTGGGTATGTATTATTTTAGAAAAAATTCCAATGTTTATTTTTTTTAATCATAATTCCTTGAAAAGACATTTTCATCAACAAGTTTTTAGTATTTATTTATTAACCTATATTCTTTGTACTTTCTTCAGAAAATTAAATTGTCATAAAAATAAATAAAATGGTAATATATAATACTGTTACAATTGAGAATCTAAACTGTAAGAGTTATATGAAATTATACATAAATTTATATTAATCACTACATTAAAACTTCCTGAACATTGTGAATAATTAAAAAAAAGTTATAGGTGTTTAATCAAAATAAAGAATATGCCTCTATTGAAATTTGTTCTACAACATCAAACAGTTTCAAGCACAAAGATAAAACACCATTGCAGCATTAGAATGTTTCTTTCTCATTGCTAATGAAAATATTATTACCAAAAGTACTATACAATTCTTGAACAGTTTATCCTGATTTTACAAAACTCCAAGTTTAATATATGAGAATTTTTTCAGTTTTTTGTAATTTGTATAAAAATATTTAATTTTAATTACAAATTATTTAACCTATGTATAACAATATGTTGATATATATTTAATGTAACTAAAACATTGTTTTCTAAAAATATATTGATTTACAATTATGAACTTTTACATGAAAAGTACGCAAATTTTGTAATTAAACTTTCCAAATTTTGATTCTTTATATCTTTTACATATTTTACGCTTTTTATTTTTCTTCCCCCTATATAGGAAGGGGGAGGAACAAAATGTCTCTTAAATATATTAACATTACATTCTATCCGAAAATTTAACTTAAAAAAAAGAAGGTTGCATTATTTCCGAATGATAAAAATGCAAAAGTATCAAAGAAATGATTATACATGATATATCATAAAAAGTATAGATTCAGGAAAATTAAATTAAAACCTCAAAACAAAACATAATGCATACCTTATCACAACAGTCAATTCAATATTTTAATCAAATTTTTTATCTGTCCATAAAAGGAACAGTGGTTAGAATGGTTACACCCTGCTATACAGTGAATAATAGTTGTAGTTCTCTCCTATAATTTACAAAAAATACAATGAAATAGTTACAACTGAATGTAACAAAAAAATCAAAAATTTATTCTGACAGTTATCTTGAAAAGAAATGAAATTCAATATTAATACTTAATAAAACAATTAGTACAGAACTTCATACTTTGTGTGACAAGTTTATATTTTATTAAATTCTAGTTTTAAAATTGAAAATATATATGTGAAAGATAAAAGCTTTACTTAAACAAATTTTTTTTTTTTTTACAGTTAAATCTCCTATTTTTAGAATCTTATAGGTTTAACGATATTAACTTATTAGCAATTTTCAAAAATATGATTTTCTCTATTAAAAAGAACGCCTATAAACAACATGAAATGTTGTTTAAAATAAACCTGATTATATTCCTTTTACCATTATTTCAGTTATAACTTACTTTGATTAAAAAATAGCAAGCTTCAATGTATTATATCCATGTTCAAATGGTTTCTGTAGATTTTTAGACCATCAAGAAAGCATATTATTTTGCTTATAGGATAGCTAAAAAATATAACTATTATGAAAAGCGACACAATATGCTTCTTTTTATGTAAAAATATATTTTATAGCTTACAGCCAACCTGTATGCTCCCCTCCCTTCCAAAACTGCCTCTGCTTCGAACAAAATATTACAAAAAAAAAAAAAAAAAAAAAATTTAAAAATGTAGCAAATTTAAATAAAAGAAACCCCACTACTATTAATATATATGAATAACTATAAATATATTATATATTCTACAAATGTACCAGATATATATCACTGCCATAAAGTATTGAAATGTAAGCAAATTTTACATAAGATTTTTTATCGAAGGTTAATAGATTAAAGGTTTGATAAAATGAATGATTAAGTGAATTTAAGTAAATGTGAATGATGAAGAATTTAAGAAGCATTTTCCATCCTTCAAGAAATGTTGAATTCTCTTATTTTTAAAATTAAAATACTATGCAAAAGAGTTGAAATCTGTTGTGTGTAAAGAGTTGATGTATGTTTGGGGAAAAAATCTGCTCAATAATTAGCATTTGAACACTGAACTTGGAGAAAATGTAGTTTGAGAGTAAGTTATGTGTTAAATAATGAGTTGAAGAGTTTACGACCACAAAACTATAGTGAGTGAAATAATTACATGTGTAATTATTAGTGCAAGTTTTATGATTTTTAATTTGAAATGAAATTTCTAATGTAATTCATATTATCATGACTGTTATGCCAAATCATTAAATCATATTTGGTGTTTTAAAAATGAATTGCTTTCTTATGAAGAATTTGTAAATAATTAAGTATTATGGAATATTGTTTTCAGTTATAAGATACATAAAAATATTTTCATTCATTACATATGTAATATTGCTTGTTTTTTGATGGGTGAAAATAATGTTAATGGTAAATTTTACTACAAATTTTAGTAACTCTACTATTTCAAGAATTTTGGTCAACTATTTTGAAACTCTTTGTTACTTATTTTTAAATATTTATTTGATTAAGCTGACTATTGATTTTTTTAAAGGTCAATCTAAGTTTAATATGTAAAAACTCTTACAATGCTGATGCTGGTTTTTAGTGCAATCAAAAATACTAATGCCCTGTGAAACCAATTTTCTGTAAGATTTTTGTGACCTTCAAATGGGAGAGGGGGGGGGCGAGGAATAAAAATTGCAACAATAATTTCATACATACTAAAAAACTAAGTATGTGCACATATTTTATAATTATGACTATAAGGATTTCTCGGGGAATGATAATGAGTACATTCACTTCAACTTACAGTCAAATACTTCTTAAAACGTTTTAATTATAAGTTAACATATTTATTTTAGTTGCTTAATAAAACATTACTGATGCAAGATAATTTTTTGTGATACACATCATTCAAGATTCCACTTAAAAGTGGTTTTATTACCTCACCCTTTTTCACTAGGAATATATTGATAGTTTTAGATTCACATCTCTGAAAGGATTTTTAAAAATGCAAAAACAAAATTAGGGCAATTTTAAAAACAAAAGTCATATACCTGTATAGCAATGATATTAGTTTTTCATTAATATTCTAATGTGTGTGTGTGAATACAATTTTTTATCTAAATTCTACAAATTTTGATATTCCATGATATAAATTGAAACATTTCTTCTTCAAGCTGTAAGTGGTTTTACTGTTGGATTTTTCTAATAATTAGATATTGTTAATTTTAAAAAAAACGTGAACTACTTCCTTTATAATTGCTGTTTATTTGCTTTTAACTTCAAAAAAAATTTTAATTAGAATCATTTAGAACTTTTCAAAATTATTCTGAATTCTCAGAACTAGTTAACTTCAAAATTAGTTTCATTCAGAGACTAATTCAAAAATTTGACTAAAATCACTTTGCTTTATTTAATGAATTATTAATATTGAAAAAATGGTACTATATTGTAAGAGTACATTTAATCAAATGCTGAAAACAGGATTATGTGTGTGTGTGTGAAATTATATTCTTTGTTAAACTAATATAAAATTTTGTTTTTAAAGCACTTCTTTCAGAAAACATCTTTTATTTATAGAATTCTTTCACTAAATGCATTTTTGACTGCCTGTCATAAGTTAATAAGCTACCGCGTGAATCTGTAGATTTCAAATCAGGACAAGGTAGCAAAAAATTCAAACATACTTCACTTCACGTTCTTTTTTCTAACAAAGTATAATCATTAAAGTTTTAATCCTTAAACCACGTTTTGAATGATATTGAGAAAATTCATACAAATAATTACATCTTTATGCCACACCACACAAGCAACTTGCTTCAGTTTCAGTTTGATACCAATTAGATTTAGTTTTAAAAATTAATTGAATTGATAATTAAATTAGTATTTTTGGGGGAATTTTCTGTCTCCTGTGCACTTAAAAATTACTGAATACTTTTTCTGTTAACATAATCATTAATGACAAACTCAAAATTTAATTAACAAACAATTAAGACATTTTTTCTTTTGCAAGGACAGAAACAATTAGACTATTGTGTTTAAATTATTAAAGGAAAATAAAAGCTTATGGAATGGTAAACTTAATCCAAACAAGTTATATCCAAATCATTATTATTTTACAATTTCCTAGATATTAATAACAATATTTCTATAGCATACAATTTTTTTATCCATAAACTTTTTCATACTTGCAAAGAGCTTGAGGCTTTCTTATAATCTATGTTACTTCAAGAATATTTGAATGTTCTCAGCCTTATAAATTTGTCTTTGAAAAGTACAACATTAGATTCACTTTGAAATCAAATGATTTTTGCTATTATTGTGTAGTTTTTACTTGTAACTGCAATCACATATGCATTATTCTTAAATAATTCTCTGAAAACAATGTCAGCTCTGTACTATTAACCATATATAATCAAATTAAATTAATATTCCATAATACTTGAAGTGTTCCACAATTCAGTGTAATTTTGATCTCTAAAATAATTATTATAGCACAGGTACGAGATACATACATATTGTAACATTACACAAAAATAGATTTAAAAAAAATGAAATTTATCCACACTATAGAGAAAACAAAAATTTCTTCAAAATATTTTAGTTTCTCTTAATTTATAAATTTTTATGTGATTAATAACTACAAAATGCTCATATATTGGTAATACCAAGTAAATATTTGTTTACTGTAATTAATTGCATACTTTTAAGAGTATCAGGAATTTGCAATATTAAGAGAAATGGATAAAGGAAAAAGTTTCATGCAGTTATGTCTTAACCATTTGAACCAGCAATTTATTTCATACTGATTTTAGTTTCTTTTAAAAGAGAAATTATTACTTATCTTCAACAGATATATGAAATTATGCAGTTTTGTGCAGAAATAATTATTTCATATAATATTTCTTAGATCATGAATGACAAATACAGAAAGTGAATTATCTTATAAAGGAAGAAACTAAGTACCTCAAGAAAAAAAAAAACTTTTTTTGTGCTTTCTTGGATTATAAAATTGCGGCTTTTCTGAAATTAAATCTGCATAACAGAGTGCCAAAACTTGATAAGTAAAGTCGTTTAATACAAGCCATTATGAACAACTAGAAGTAGAAATTCATTGTAGTGTTATGGTAGCAAAATGCCTGAAAAAAAGAGAAAACATTTTCATACAAAATTTAAAACTTTAAAAATAAGAAAAATAAGTATTTGAAGCCCTGAATTCCAATTAATGAGTTAGGTTGACATTAAAACCTATGAATATAGCCCTTATTTCATTCATATTATAATTAACCAGTAAGCAAAAAGTTAATTGCATCTTCAAGTCATATTGAGTGAAATAACTTTATGTCAGATTTCAGAATCAGGTACCTTTCATTTCCTTTGCACTGATCAATAAATTAAATATTATTACAAGAAAGAAAGAAAATACATTTTATAACATTTCCCCCTTTTCCATTCAAATATTAACTTCCAAATTTTATTATTATTCTAAAACAGACTTGAATTTTTATACTAAGAACTTTTTGTTTATTATATATATTAATCAACGAACTCAAAAAAATATATGAAAACTTTAAATTTTAATTAAACATAATACTTATGGCTATCTTCAAATATTGTTAAAACACTTTTTGTACAACTTCTGAAGTCGATATTTGGATTAATAGTTTTTATTATTGGTTCTTTAACAATTATTTTAATTCTCATAAATTTTTCTGTTTCAATATTTATTTGCATTGATAAGTTCAAAATGGATTACTGATTTTTAGTATTTTTATGTTGCAGATTAATTAAACAGTGAATGCAATAAATAACGCTCTATGAATAAATACACCAACATTAATTTATCTTTTATGCTAAACTTTCTCTTCTGCAAATGGAAATGTTGAGGTACATGCTAATTTTTTCATTAAGGGATAATTTTAAGTAATTAAAATGATGCAAGGGAAAAAAATTAGACTTTAAAAAAATGTGAGTGTAAAGAATCCTTTGTCAAGATACTATTCTATCTAGATATCACAAATATGTTTTTAAATATATCTCGTAACATTTATGCATGAAAAAAAAATTAAAAATGTTTGGATGAGCAATAATTAAATTTTTATAAACTTTGAATAGGTTGAAGAATTCTTGGCAAAAGTTAGAAATTAATTACAACTTGAAAAGGGCCATCTTCATCAGTTTTAAAATCAGTCTTAAAAGATATTCTGTAGCTATAAAATGTTCCTTCACAATTTTAAAAAAAATCAAAATTTGTAAGTTATAGAATCCAAAATTTGTAAGTTATTTGTAAAACTGTTATTTTGTGTTTATTTATATATTTTCATTTTTCATACATTTTATTGGGAGTTATTTCAAAGCATAGAGTGTTCAGTGGAAAAACAAGATGAAATTGATTAGTTGTGTGAAAATGATTTAATGAATGAATTGAACTAAAATGAATTTCAATAATTAGTTCTATGGAAACTTTGAATAGAACATAGCTATGGTAAAAAAAAAAAAAAAAGTGATGCGATGTCAAAATATCAAAACACTTGAATTTTTCCAGAGTATTCATGTAGTGGTCTAACATGACTGCAATTTCAGCAAGAAATGATGCATTTATTAATGTTATAGACTTAAATCTTGCGGTAGCATACATAGAGTGCAATGTTACCAGCTATTTAAATACTTAATGTACTGTATAGTTTATATTCATGAACTTAAAATATAGTTTATTTAAATTAACTCGAGCAATTGTTTGCTGATGGCTGTTTCACTTTTCCTGTGGTAAAATGTGATAAGAGTAAAAAGCATAAAATAAAAAATAGTAATAATGATAAATTTTGAACAATTAATTAAATTTATCATTCTGTAGTTAAAATAGTAAACACAGCTTTAATTACTTCTGACAATAAATTAAATTACTTCATTTTGGTCTGTTATGCGAAACAAATATATATATATATTGGTAAATTCTGACTACATAAAAGGGAGTAAATAGCTCTCAAGGGAGGAATAAAATGTTGAAAGCTTGAAGTGAAAGAAAATAAATTTTGGGGGAGAAAGAAAATTTATTCTTATTTCTAAAAATCTGTCTTTTTTAACTGGAGAATCAAATTGATTTTCATCAACTGTGAACTTAATAGTCAGTATTTTTCTTTTAAATGAGTGCCATCCTTTATTTACTGTTCATTTCTGTTGTTAATTGGCCTCTAGAATAGTTAAAAAGACAACTAAAACGATTCAAAAACAAAATTCAGTACTTTTAAGATTTCTTTAAATGGCAATTTGTTTTTAGTTTCATTATATTTATGGAAGCAAAATTTTTTAAAACGTAATTAACTTCTAAAGATATTATACTAATATAAATTATTGACTATTATTGATAATTTTAAATGCAGATCTTTAAAATAATTTACGAATATTGAAACCTTTTTATATATAAATATATATTTAATATGAGAAAATAATCTTAATATTGTACACAGGATATTTATAAAAGAATAATTCATTTCAGCATAACATTTTAAAAAGTTTAGAAGAACACAAAATATTTTGATACATGTTTTGGTTGAATGTATAGTTCAATCAATAAAAAAATATATGTAAATTCAAAAAATTAACCAAAAAGTGTGATTTATGTGGTAGAAAAGCAATATTTAATCAAAATTAAAGTTACATACTACAAAAAAGTTTATGATTATTTAAGAATATATATAACTAAATATTTATTAAATATGCTTGAAAATCTATTCATTAAAAGAAATAAAAAAAAAATTCAGCATAAAATATTCAGTGACAATTGAATTTGCATACTTAAAAAGTATACTAAAAATTTACCAGATAAGAAAAAATCACATAGTTGATGTAAAATTAAAATGCTCTCTGATCATGAGTTGTCTCCATAAATTAAAGGAACAAAATACAAAAACCATGCAAATGATGTGAATATATACAATTTGAAGAAGATAAAAATAGTTTAACATTTCATTTTTAAAAACAACTTCAATAACTATCATTTTACTATGAAAAAAGAACATCAGTATTATGTATGTTATATGTATATTATAATCAATCAGTGTATATTCAAAATATTGCTTTTAACTCCTATCACATGTTTAATTGGCATGAAAAAATGCGTAATTTTTTGCTACAAAACACAAGAAAAAGTTGAAGTCTGCTGAAAGTTCCGAGATGAACTATTCCTAATCATGAGGTTCAGTTTTACATTTTTGAATCATTGGTGAATACCGAAATATAATGTCATGTTGGCATAGAATTTTTGTAAAGTTCTGTAGTGTATCGCACCAAATGTACAGTTTATCCTCCTTAAATGAGTGATTTATATGAAGAAGTTTTCATATTAATTTTGTAATAAAACTTTATAAGAACATGGTGTTTGCACTATTATTTCTTTCTGGAAATACAATTTTAAAAACACATTACCAAAAAGTGCTAATTGGAAGCAAATAGTTATTACATTTCGTAGTCTCACATATTCAATATTTATTTAGAAACTTCAATAAATGTTTAATCAAACTTTATTCATTATAGTAATTTTCATGGTCAAAAGTTTCAGAGTGGGATGAATGTTAAATAAGTAAGTAGACATATGAAATAATTTTCATATAAAACAGTATGGGAAGGATTAGCTATGATCTCTACATTAAATTCAACTAAATTTGTCAAATTGTTCAGTACTGCTAAATATTACAATCTCCTAATGTCAAACAGTTTGGCTCTATGTGAATTTAAAAATCCTTGGTGCTACTACAGTGTATAATATTTATTATAAGTACTATAAAATCCAGCATATAATGTGCACTTTTGACATAAAAAACAGGATCGAAATTTAGGGGTGAGTGTTATACACTGGGTATGAAAATGGTAGCTTCAAAAATAAAAAAGAGAAGAACATAAAAAAATGTAGACTTCTACATAGATTGGAATACTGTTTATTTAAAAGAAATGTCATACTTACTGAACTTAAAGGGCTGTAGTTCTAGAAGTATACTATTTTTTCAACATCCTGAGATAATACCTTGAATAAATGACTTCAGAACATGAGAGAATTACACATGTACATTTCAGGCTCTTTCATAAAAAAGGGGTGTGCGTTATACAGCCAATATTCCTAAAAATTAAAAAATACAGCTTGAAAGTATAGGTGCATGTTATACGCCAGATTTTACAGTAATTTATTTAGACACATAAATATTGTTAAGTAATTATTCAAAGGATTGCTGTTATTGACTTGTAAATTTAATGCATATCTAAATTATAAGAAATGCATATGAATCAATAAATATAAATAATTTCTATAAACCTTCATCTGTACTACACGTAGATTTCAAGACCATGATAGAGTTCAACACCTCATTATATGATAATTGTTAGTGGAATTCATTTGTAAATGATAATTCATACAATATGTATTTCATGTAAATATTCATTGTAAAAAGTCTATTATAAGTCAGTTTCCCTTTTTGCAGAATTTTGAGATTGTACAAAAATCTTTCAACAATTTATGAAAATTTTATCAACATTAGTTATAATAATATAACTACTCTTTATGCAATAAACACAAAAAGCAAACCTCAAAGCCCATTTATTTGAAAAGCATAATTTGGTCATTCATTTAACACATATATTTTATGAAAAAACTAAATTGGGAAAAGTCATTACAATTTTTTTGGTAATTTTTTTTCTTGCTGAAAGTTATAGCTATTAGTTTTTTGATATTTAAAATTAAAATCAGGAAACGTTTTTATATATTCAGCATATAACTAAAGTTTAGTTTCACTATTGGTTAAATCATGACTAAATGTTTCTATAACATATAAGCCAGAGCCAGTTCATAATTTGTAATGACCTTAAGAAAAAAGATTGCTTACATCTATCTCTAATGTTTCATAATGAAAGTAGGACACAAGTACTACAACAATTATTTTATCATCAAACTATTGGTGCATTTCTTTTTTTTTTAATCACATCTTTCAAAGTTATTTCCTTTTAAAATATTATTGAAAATATATCAATTACTTTTATTCAAGTTTTTCCCTTCAACTCCTATCCAGAACACTTTAATAGGCATGGGGAGTTCATTCAAAATAGCATAATTAAATAGCTTATCAAAAAGTAAACTAGAACTTGCAGTGTTGAAAACATTATACAATGTAGAATTGAATACAAATAGATTTTGAAAATTAATAGAAAAGTTATTTATTAATAAAATTTGACATTAAAAAAAGATACTTGTGGTTTAAAAAAAAGTAAAGCTTCCCTAAAGAATAAAAATTGAAATGAAGATTATGCATTAAGATAATCCAATTTAAAAAAAAACTGTTTAAAGTTTTAAGTAAAATAATAACTAATATATTTTGAAAATATATTCTAATAGCTGCTTACACAAAAGAGCTTATTTAAAAGTAAACTACGACTTTGAGAATCCAATACTTTTAAATTGCTTAAGGGAAAAATTAGCAGGGAAATACACAAAAATTCTTTTATTGTAAAGCATGAGTTAATTTTCATTTCACACAACATAATTATATACACATGCTAAACTAGTTCTTTTTCCTTAGTTAAATTAATTAGTTAGTTTCTTATTATGAAAAAAAAATATTCTGATATTTAATTTGTTTTATTTATTCTTTTAGGAAAAATGCAATTATTAAATTATACTTATTCCTCACATATTTTATTTATACATAAACATAAAACGTTTTAATATAGGAATTCTAGAAGGTAGTTGTTTTTTTTTATATTGTTTAAGTTAGCATTTCAAAAGATTCGAATTCTTATTTAGGATAAACTTACGATTCTTACACTCAATTGTCAAAGTCTCAGGACTTGTAGTGCAAGAAATCTGAAGTTCACTCATATTTGTAAATTATATTAATAATTATATTTACTGTTAAGTGTCTGAAAAAGTTCAACATTCTTAAGTATATACGAGTAAGTAATATGGAATTATTCGAATAAATATTTTAGTGTGTATTTTTTTCATACTTTGAGGTTAATTCCTGTCGCTGTCAATAGCAAACATAACTCACATGTTGTGACTCCTCACATGGACATTATTTATAGTCAAACAAGTGGACTGGGTATTGCTAGTTAAGATATTGGGGTCATATGTGCGGCAGAATGCATATTTGAAAATGGACAAACAGTAATTTTTGGTGGCCCTATACATTTCTCTGAATCAAACGGTTCAAAAAATTAAAGATTTCCTGCATTTTGTACTTGGTGCTGCTATTTTAAAAACAAACTATCACTCGCTTCCCATGATTTTGAGTGGTGATTTCAATGTTAACTTCAGTTTGCCAGAAATTAAGCCACTCATAGCTTTTTTGACTGATGAACTAAAGCTCGAAATGAATACAAATTGAAATATTTCAACAACTAACAGTGGAACTGTTATTGATACTGTTTTTCAATGGTTTTTAAATACTTTGAAATCACAAGTATATGTGTCATATTTTACTTATCATAAGTCTATTGTATCCTCCAGTGGCGCACACAGGAATTTTTCAAGGGGGTCCGGGGTTGCAAATTCACCATTCTTGTATCATGCTCCTTTTGATTTTGTCGATTTTCGGGAACAAAACACAGTAAAAAACTAATTTTTGAATAAATAATTAGCATTAATTAATAAAATTAATCATTAATAACAAGTAATTAATTAAATTTTACGTACTATATACTTAGAATTATAATCAATCTGAAAAAAAATCAAGGGCTTAGGGGGTTCGAACCCCCAGGACCCCCCCTAGTGTACGCCACTGGTATCCACTCTTTCCCAAATTGAACAAGAATAAATACCTTTGATAAAAAATTGCATTACTGCTTGTGTTAAATAAATAAAATTTTCATTAAAGATATAATTATTCAATAGAAAATTATTTCCAATCATACTTGATTCATTTTTTTCAGGATTTAAGTTACTATTGCATATTTACCAGTGGTCGCCTAAGTGGTGGTCCATGAGAAAATTTGTTGGTCTCCAGAAATATGGGGAATATACTTACTCATCGTGTTAAGTTATGTTTTAAGATACATTAAAACATAATTCAATTCATAACAATATGTGAAAAGTTATAAAAACGCTAATTCATGGAATAACGCCACAGTAAGTAAGTCGGACTGCTGTAGCTGCATTGTTTGTCTCGTCTCGTTTCGCACTCTTCTAACGTTTTACTCTCCTGTATGTCGCATATATATATAAGTTGAGGCATTTAAAAGTGGGTTTACAGCCGTATTGATGTACAGACCTTTTCATTTGTCACAGCCATCAAAACATGATACTGATCTCAGCTTGAAATCAATGCATTTCTTCATCTTGCAGTAACAACATTGGATCCAAATATCTCTGTTATTTTACTTCAAGTAAGCAGGAACATCTATCACACTAGGAATGTATAATGCTAAAAGTTTGATAAACTTAAACCATTTTTTAATTGTTTTATTTTCCCAGTTTTTGTTTATTTTATTAGTTTATTTATACAGCTTTCATAATATGGTTACAATTAATAATTCCATTTTATTAACTAGGTACATTTTATGTGTTCTTATATCACAAAATTTTTTTTATGAATATTGTTAGACATTTAAAAAATCGGATCCAAATTTTTATGATCTCCTTGTGTTGTTTTTCCTATCCCGTTCCATGATCTCAATGAAAGTAAGCACACCAATTCGAACCCGATCTTTTTGAGTTTCGTGATTTGTGGTTGGCAGCAACTGCAATGCAAATCGAGCGAGTATTTAAACTCGGCTCATGTTAGTTTTTAGAAAAGGAAGGAGAAACAGAAATATAAGAAGTGTGTGAGTGGTTTAACTCTTAGAGGGAGAGAACGGCTGGTTGGCAATGCAACTGCAGGTTGCATCACCATTTTAGATTAGAAATTCATTTTACAATATTAGAAGACGGTTCGAATCGGATGTCTCTGGTAATGTTGATTTTTGAACGTATTGTTTTTTTTTATCGCTCCAGTAACGAGCAAAGTGACTTTATGATTGATTATTAAAGGCCAATTTTAAGAAACTGTTTTTTCGTCTTGATGCCTCCTCGACACATAAATTTCACTGCTAGCTTTGCAAAATTTAAATTAGTTTACCAATAAGTGTAGCAAATTTGGTTATGGGCCCAGTCCATCTACTGTGTCGAGACAGGCTAAGCAGTTGAACCAGGCCATGAACTTTGTCTATTTAAATACTGTTCCAGTCTAGAACTATTTTTTATGAACTCTGTTGCTAGTACGCTAAATCGAGTAACAGGTATGAAGTTTAACAACCAGATATCAGTGTTGACTCCAAATAACTGGAACACATGGAAGCATGATATGCAAGTACTCTTAATGCATTATGGTTGCTGGCAGTTTATAATACAGACCAAGCCAGAGCAACCTGATGAAGAAGCAACATACAAGGAAAAATTAGATCTACAACTTCGTAAGGATAGATGTTATACGTTGATCTATACTAACATCAGTTCAGATTTGAAAAATCTGATAACGGAAACAACTGACGGAGTAGCGGCATGGAAGATATTAAAAGATCACTTCGAACCAGTCACAAAAGCAAGAGTAATTCAACTATTAGATCAATTTTTTGGAACAAAATACCAACCAGGGGAAGATGTTGGAATCTTCATATCTCGTGTAAAGACAGCGGCAACCAGACTACAAGAAGCGGGTCATAAATTGGACGACCTGTACATAGGATTTCAATTAATAAGGTGGCTTCCTCAGGAATTCCAGTCTACCGTGCAACAAATCTACAGATGGAAAGAAGAGGACTTCAGAGTTGTCAAAATTGAAGCAGAGCTGATATTAGAAGCCAATCGTCTTCAGTTGATGAAAAAGATTTGGAGAAAGCGGAGAATGCTTACTTGAGCAGTTTCACTTCGAAGAAGTCGAAGACGTTACCTGGTGCTACGGCTGCAGCTCATGGAGATCCAAATGGCAAGAATGATTACCAAAAGAAAGGTGGTAAGGTATTTAACTGTAAAACTATTAAAAATGTTAAACAATCTATTAAGACTATATGTCCGTGTTATGTATGTAATAAGTACGGGCATCTTAAAGTAAACTGTAAAGAGAAAAAGTCTCTACAAAAATCTCCTTCAACTGTAAATGAAACTTTTAACACAGAGTTTAATATAAATTTAAGATTTTGTGAAGCTGAATGTAGTCTTTTAGAACTAGATAAACAACTCGTAACTAGTTGTATCTTATTTGAGGAAAACTCTGATAAAGGTGTTTGGGTAATAGATACTGCTGCCACGAGTCATTTTTGTAATGACAAGAGTTTATTTTTAGATCTTAAACCGATAACTAACATGAAAATGTCGTTAGCAACGGAGGATAAAAGTTGTCCCGTAGAAGGAATCGGTACACTTAGATTTCGGGTAAAATATAAGGGGAGTTTTCATGAAATAACATTGACTGATGTATTATTTAATCCTAAGTTGAGGAGAAATGTGTTATCCGGTTCCAGATTAGAAAGTAAAGGTGCGAATTTTGTGGGTACTAAAGGTAAAAAATTAATGTTTTTAATAAAGACTGGATAAAATTGTTCTCGGCGAGACGCCATGAAAATTTGTATTTTTTAAAGCCGGATCATTATATTATACCAAAGAGTAAAGGAATTAGTTTTTTTAGTGATGTAACCGCTAAAACAAAAAACGGATCAATAGAAATATGGCATCAACGCTTTTGTCATGTTAATAACGATTACTTGGTAAAAACTAGTAAAAATGATAGTGTAAAAGGTCTCCCACGCTTAACTGATAATGGTAAGACTCATTGTATACCGTGTAAATTAGCAAAGTCCAAGAGAGTTTCATTCAAAAAGATGGGGGCCGTAAGATCAAAACGTCCATTGGAATTGTTGCATATGGACCTCTGTGGTCCAATGCCAACTGAAAGCCAAGGCGGTAATAAATATTTCTTGAGTATAATTGACGATTATTCAAGAAAAGTGACAGTATTTCCCATCCGAAATAAATCTGACGTATTTCATACGTTTATAAGATTTCAGAAACGAGCAGAACGTTTTCTAAGTAAAAAGGTAATAGCAGTTAGAACTGATGGCGGACTAGAATTTTGTAATAAAAATATGGATAATTTCTTGACAGAACTGGGTATAAAGCATGAGGTAACAAATTCATATACGCCAGAAATGAATGGGGTCGCGGAGAGATTCAATTTAACCGCTCTAGATGGCATCAAAACATTGCTTAAGTCTAGTGAAGTTCCCCATAAGTTTTGGGGAGAAGCATTACTTTGTTTCACTTATGCGTGGAATCGAATTTGTCACAAAGACAGTAACAAAACGCCTTTCGAAAAATATTCAGGTAGAAAACCATCGGTATTGCATCTAAAAACTTTTGGATGTTTGGCATATGCTGGTGTGCCAAAACAAATTAGAAAAAAATTCGATATGCGTGCGAAAATGGGAATTATGATGGGATACGCACAACGTACTAAGGGTTATAGAATATGGTTGATAGATGAAAATAAATTAGTCGAGACTATTAATGAAAGATTTGATGAAAATAAGAGGGGAATTAATTTTAGACAAAAAGTTAATAGTAACCTTGGATATAATTTAAACCTTCCTGATTATTATGATGATGAGGATCATTTTGATAGAGTAAAAGATTCATTAACGAGTCGTTTAGTTTCAAAGACAAGTATGGAAATGCCCTCAACATCTGAAAAACCAGATGTATCTTCCGATAATCATAGCTTGATCCCATGTACAGAGGTTAAGTGGATTCGAAATATAGGTAGGAAAGTAACTGGATCTAACGTATATTATAGTATAGAAGGGGAAGCAACCCGATTGAAATCTTTTAACGAAATTGAGAGATACTGTAAGAGGCATAATATTGAGTATGATCCTTGTTTATTTAATTTTAGAAAGATAATACCGAATCCCAGGGATTTTCAGATTTGTCAGAGCAACAAGAAGCTCTTATGGTTGAAGTAACTATTCCTAATTGTTACAAACAGGCGATAAGATCCAGAGACGCATCTAAATGGCATGATGCAATGGATAAAGAAATTAACTTAATGAAGGAACGTAAAGTTTGGGATTTAGTTGATCATCCGGATAATATAAAAATTTTAGAAAACCGTTGGGTTTATACCATTAAATATGATGAAAATAATAAAATTGTTAGATACAAGGCCCGCTTAGTTGCGCGAGTTAACACACAATTACGAGGCGAGTCATTTGACAAGGTAATCAGTCCAGTTATTAACTTTACTATTGTAAGATTATTTTTCACTATCTGTGTATGTTTGTGGAAATGGACGCATATTCAAGTAGATATCACTAATGCTTATTTATATGCTAACTTAGATACTGTAATCTACATGAAGCAACCAACTGGATATGAAATTGATAATAACAAAGTGTGTAAGTTACGTAAAAATATATGGACTCCACCAGAGTGGACGCCAGTGGTTTTTGGAATTAGAAAATAAATTAATTAAATTAAAATTTAAGAAGTTAGAGTGGGTTAATTGTGTATATATGTTTGAAGGTAATGTAATTTTATTATTTTATGTAGATGACATGATTATATTTGGAATAGAAATGGAAAACGTAAATTTTGTATTACAATTATTGCAGAAAAATTTTGAAACTAGCGAAGAAAATTTAACAGTTCCTTATAGAAATTTAATAGGATCTTTGTCATTTATTGCTATACGCACAAGACCTGATATTATGTATGCAGTAAATGTATTATCTCAATTCCAAGCAAACCCGAGGATAAAACATTGGAATTGCTTATTGAGATTATTAGGTTATTTAAAATACACTCAAGAATATAAATTAGAACTTTCAAAAGTTAAATTATTAAAACTAAGATGTTATTCAGACTCAGATTTTGCTACAAATAGGGATGATCAAGTGTCAATGGGAGGGTTCATAACTTTTATAGACGAAACTCCAATTTCATGGCGAACTTTCAAGCAAAAATCCGTTAGTCTGTCGACCATGGAAGCTGAGTATGTTAGTTTAACAGAAGCAGCTAAGGAATTCATTTGGCTAAAGAATGTAATTGATAATAAAAGTTTAAATTTGGAATTAAGTGAAAATGTAATGTTTTGTGATAATCAAGCTGCTATAAGTTTTTCAAAGTCACCGGTAGAAAATTATAGAACAAAACATATCGATGTTCGTTATCATTTTCTAAGGAATTTGATATACAAGGTTTTCCAAATTAAATATATAGGTACCAAAAATAATTTGGCGGACATTTTTACCAAACCCGTGGTAAAGGAAAAATTGTTAGAATTTTGTAGAAAATTATTTCTTTTTAGAGAATAAGACTTTGTTTCTTTAAGATTAAAATATTAGTTTGTTTATTACAATAAAGATTGTGAATAAAATGTATTTTTTTTGTGTTAAATTGTATAATATGTGACTATAGATTAAAATTAATTTACTGATTTGTAAGAGATAATGGTGCGAGATTGGAAAAAGGGGGCCGATTGTTAGACATTTAAAAAATCGGATCCAAATTTTTATGATCTCCTTGTGTTGTTTTTCCAATCCCGTTCCATGATCTCAATGAAAGTAAGCACACCAATTCGAACCCGATCTTTTTGAGTTTCGTGATTTGTGGTTGGCAGCAACTGCAATGCAAATCGAGCGAGTATTTAAACTCGGCTCATGTTAGTTTTTAGAAAAGGAAGGAGAAACAGAAATATAAGAAGTGTGTGAGTGGTTTAACTCTTAGAGGGAGAGAACGGCTGGTTGGCAATGCAACTGCAGGTTGCATCACCATTTTAGATTAGAAATTCATTTTACAATATTAGAAGACGGTTCGAATCGGATGTCTCTGGTAATGTTGATTTTTGAACGTATTGTTTTTTTTATCGCTCCAGTAACGAGCAAAGTGACTTTATGATTGATTATTAAAGGCCAATTTTAAGAAACTGTTTTTTTTTTTTCGTCTTGATGCCTCCTCGACACATAAATTTCACTGCTAGCTTTGCAAAATTTAAATTAGTTTACCAATAAGTGTAGCAAATTTGGTTATGGGCCCAGTCCATCTACTGTGTCGAGACAGGCTAAGCAGTTGAACCAGGCCATGAACTTTGTCTATTTAAATACTGTTCCAGTCTAGAACTATTTTTTATGAACTCTGTTGCTAGTACGCTAAATCGAGTAACAGGTATGAAGTTTAACAACCAGATATCAGTGTTGACTCCAAATAACTGGAACACATGGAAGCATGATATGCAAGTACTCTTAATGCATTATGGTTGCTGGCAGTTTATAATACAGACCAAGCCAGAGCAACCTGATGAAGAAGCAACATACAAGGAAAAAATTAGATCTACAACTTCGTAAGGATAGATGTTATACGTTGATCTATACTAACATCAGTTCAGATTTGAAAAATCTGATAACGGAAACAACTGACGGAGTAGCGGCATGGAAGATATTAAAAGATCACTTCGAACCAGTCACAAAAGCAAGAGTAATTCAACTATTAGATCAATTTTTGGAACAAAATACCAACCAGGGGAAGATGTTGGAATCTTCATATCTCGTGTAAAGACAGCGGCAACCAGACTACAAGAAGCGGGTCATAAATTGGCTCGACCTGTACATAGGATTTCAATTAATAAGGTGGCTTCCTCAGGAATTCCAGTCTACCGTGCAACAAATCTACAGATGGAAAAAGAAGAGGACTTCAGAGTTGTCAAAATTGAAGCAGAGCTGATATTAGAAGCCAATCGTCTTCAGTTGATGAAAAAAGATTTGGAGAAAAATCGGAGAATGCTTACTTGAGCAGTTTCACTTCAAGAAGTCGAAGACGCACCTGGTGCTACGGCTGCAGCTCATGGAGATCCAAATGGCAAGAATGATTACCAAAAGAAAGGTGGTAAGGTATTTAACTGTAAAACTATTAAAAATGTTAAACAATCTATTAAGACTATATGTCCGTGTTATGTATGTAATAAGTACGGGCATCTTAAAGTAAACTGTAAAGAGAAAAGTCTCTACAAAAATCTCCTTCAACTGTAAATGAAACTTTTAACACAGAGTTTAATATAAATTTAAGATTTTGTGAAGCTGAATGTAGTCTTTTAGAACTAGATAAACAACTCGTAACTAGTTGTATCTTATTTGAGGAAAACTCTGATAAAGGTGTTTGGGTAATAGATACTGCTGCCACGAGTCATTTTTGTAATGACAAGAGTTTATTTTTAGATCTTAAACCGATAACTAACATGAAAATGTCGTTAGCAACGGAGGATAAAAGTTGTCCCGTAGAAGGAATCTATACACTTAGATTTCGGGTAAAATATAAGGGGAGTTTTCATGAAATAACATTGACTGATGTATTATTTAACCCCAAGTTGAGGAGAAATGTGTTATCCGGTTCCAGATTAGAAAGTAAAGGTGCGAATTTTGTGGGTACTAAAGGTAAAAAATTAATGTTTTTAATAAAGACTGGATAAAATTGTTCTCGGCGAGACGCCATGAAAATTTGTATTTTTAAAGCCGGATCATTATATTATACCAAAGAGTAAAGGAATTAGTTTTTTTAGTGATGTAACTGCTAAAACAAAAAACGGATCAATAGAAATATGGCATCAACGCTTTTGTCATGTTAATAACGATTACTTGGTAAAAACTAGTAAAAATGATAGTGTAAAAGGTCTCCCACGCTTAACTGATAATGGTAAGCCTCATTGTATACCGTGTAAATTAGCAAAGTCCAAGAGAGTTTCATTCAAAAGATGGGGGCGTAAGATCAAAACGTCCATTGGAATTGTTGCATATGGACCTCTGTGGTCCAATGCCAACTGAAAGCCAAGGCGGTAATAAATATTTCTTGAGTATAATTGACGATTATTCAAGAAAAGTGACAGTATTTCCCATCCGAATAAATCTGACGTATTTCATACGTTTATAAGATTTCAGAAACGAGCAGAACGTTTTCTAAGTAAAAAGGTAATAGCAGTTAGAACTGATGGCGGACTAGAATTTTGTAATAAAGATATGGATAATTTCTTGACAGAACTGGGTATAAAGCATGAGGTAACAAATTCATATACGCCAGAAATGAATGGGGTCGCGGAGAGATTCAATTTAACCGCTCTAGATGGCATCAAAACATCGCTTAAGTCTAGTGAAGTTCCCCATAAGTTTTGGGGAGAAGCATTACTTTGTTTCACTTATGCGTGAATCGAATTTGTCACAAAGACAGTAACAAAAACGCCTTTCGAAAAATATTCAGGTAGAAAACCATCGGTATTGCATCTAAAAACTTTTGGATGTTTGGCATATGCTGGTGTGCCAAAACAAATTAGAAAAAATTCGATATGCGTGCGAAAAATGGGAATTATGATGGGATACGCACAACGTACTAAGGGTTATAGAATATGGTTGATAGATGAAAATAAATTAGTCGAGACTATTAATGAAAGATTTGATGAAAATAAGAGGGGAATTAATTTTAGACAAAAAGTTAATAGTAACCTTGGATATAATTTAAACCTTCCTGATTATTATGATGATGAGGATCATTTTGATAGAGTAAAAGATTCATTAACGAGTCGTTTAGTTTCAAAGACAAGTATGGAAATGCCCTCAACATCTGAAAAACCAGATGTATCTTCCGATAATCATAGCTTGATCCCATGTACAGAGGTTAAGTGGATTCGAAATATAGGTAGGAAAGTAACTGGATCTAACGTATATTATAGTATAGAAGGGGAAGCAAACCCGATTGAAATCTTTAACGAAATTGAGAGATACTGTAAGAGGCATAATATTGAGTATGATCCTTGTTTATTTAATTTTAGAAAGATAATACCGAATCCCAGGGATTTTCAGATTTGTCAGAGCAACAAGAAGCTCTTATGGTTGAAGTAACTATTCCTAATTGTTACAAACAGGCGATAAGATCCAGAGACGCATCTAAATGGCATGATGCAATGGATAAAGAAATTAACTTAATGAAGGAACGTAAAGTTTGGGATTTAGTTGATCATCCGGATAATATAAAAATTTTAGAAAACCGTTGGGTTTATACCATTAAATATGATGAAAATAATAAAATTGTTAGATACAAGGCCCGCTTAGTTGCGCGAGTTAACACACAATTACGAGGCGAGTCATTTGACAAGGTAATCAGTCCAGTTATTAACTTTACTATTGTAAGATTATTTTTCACTATCTGTGTATGTTTGTGGAAATGGACGCATATTCAAGTAGATATCACTAATGCTTATTTATATGCTAACTTAGATACTGTAATCTACATGAAGCAACCAACTGGATATGAAATTGATAATAACAAAGTGTGTAAGTTACGTAAAGCAATATATGGACTCCACCAGAGTGGACGCCAGTGGTTTTTGGAATTAGAAAATAAATTAATTAAATTAAAATTTAAGAAGTTAGAGTGGGTTAATTGTGTATATATGTTTGAAGGTAATGTAATTTTATTATTTTATGTAGATGACATGATTATATTTGGAATAGAAATGGAAAACGTAAATTTTGTATTACAATTATTGCAGAAAAATTTTGAAACTAGCGAAGAAAATTTAACAGTTCCTTATAGAAATTTAATAGGATCTTTGTCATTTATTGCTATACGCACAAGACCTGATATTATGTATGCAGTAAATGTATTATCTCAATTCCAAGCAAACCCGAGGATAAAACATTGGAATTGCTTATTGAGATTATTAGGTTATTTAAAATACACTCAAGAATATAAATTAGAACTTTCAAAAGTTAAATTATTAAAACTAAGATGTTATTCAGACTCAGATTTTGCTACAAATAGGGATGATCAAGTGTCAATGGGAGGGTTCATAACTTTTATAGACGAAACTCCAATTTCATGGCGAACTTTCAAGCAAAAATCCGTTAGTCTGTCGACCATGGAAGCTGAGTATGTTAGTTTAACAGAAGCAGCTAAGGAATTCATTTGGCTAAAGAATGTAATTGATAATAAAAGTTTAAATTTGGAATTAAGTGAAAATGTAATGTTTTGTGATAATCAAGCTGCTATAAGTTTTTCAAAGTCACCGGTAGAAAATTATAGAACAAAACATATCGATGTTCGTTATCATTTTCTAAGGAATTTGATATACAAGGTTTTCCAAATTAAATATATAGGTACCAAAATAATTTGGCGGACATTTTTACCAAACCCGTGGTAAAGGAAAAAATTGTTAGAATTTTGTAGAAAATTATTTCTTTTTAGAGAATAAGACTTTGTTTCTTTAAGATTAAAAATATTAGTTTGTTTATTACAATAAAGATTGTGAATAAAATGTATTTTTTTGTGTTAAATTGTATAATATGTGACTATAGATTAAAATTAATTTACTGATTTGTAAGAGATAATGGTGCGAGATTGGAAAAAAGGGGGCCGATTGTTAAGACATTTAAAAAATCGGATCCAAATTTTTATGATCTCCTTGTGTTGTTTTTCCAATCCCGGCTCCATGATCTCAATGAAAGTAAGCACACCACTTCGAACCCGATCTTTTTGAGTTTCGTGATTTGTGGTTGGCAGCAACTGCAATGCAAATCGAGCGAGTATTTAAACTCGGCTCATGTTAGTTTTTAGAAAAGGAAGGAGAAACAGAAATATAAGAAGTGTGTGAGTGGTTTAACTCTTAGAGGGAGAGAACGGCTGGTTGGCAATGCAACTGCAGGTTGCATCACCATTTTAGATTAGAAATTCATTTTACAATATTAGAAGACGGTTCGAATCGGATGTCTCTGGTAATGTTGATTTTTGAACGTATTGTTTTTTTTATCGCTCCAGTAACGAGCAAAGTGACTTTATGATTGATTATTAAAGGCCAATTTTAAGAAACTGTTTTTTCGTCTTGATGCCTCCTCGACACATAAATTTCACTGCTAGCTTTGCAAAATTTAAATTAGTTTACCAATAAGTGTAATAAATATATTGGTCCGTGGGATTTAAATTATGAATTTACTGGTCCATGAGGTAAAAAAGTTTGGCGACCACTGGTTTTTACCACGATAACATGTCAGGTGTTACACATCATGAGCGTTTCTTCTTTTTTTTTTTTAACTTTTGGCCTGCAACCGAAAAAGTTTGGCCATCCCTGAGTTAGAACAAATTAATTTTTTTACATGCATGAGTCTTTTTTTTTTCTTTTCCTTTTTTCATTTCCATTTTCAGAAAGACTGGAGAATTGCTTAGATTATGATAAGAAATTGCTGATACAAAAAAACATTTTTGCTTTTAGGGTTACTCTTAATCTTTTAGTCACCAAATCTGGAAATGGGATTTAGAATTAATTGCCAAATCTGGAGATGGTATATAGAATTAGTTGCCAAATCTGGCAATGGTACATGGAATTAGTCTCCAAATCTGGAAATGGTATAATGAATTAGTCGCAAAATCTACATTATCCTGTCTCCTGATTATCCTATTCAGGCAATGGAACAAAATTATGAAATTATTGTATTGTCATCAGTCCTAGACAAGTGTGCAAAATCTTGAATTAATCTGACCTTTTAAAGTGGTAAAAATCGAGTTCAAAGGTTCCATTATATACAAGTGAAACTTATAAAAGCGTGTTAATTAAAAAACAGTGTGAACATCTTGCTATTAAATTTGAAAGAACATATAATATAGCAACAACAATTATTACACCTAGCACTTTATCAACATAACCTTCACATCATACTCAGCAAAGAACAGAAGATGAAAACTAGCAAAATGCTAATGCTAAAAAATCATGCCAATATTTTAAAAAATATATCAACAGAATGATGTATGTGCATCTCTGTCATTTATTATATATGGTTCTGTCACACATTACAGTTATCAATAAATGAAAATACACATGCATAAATTATTACCAAGCAGAATTTTTTTTTCTTTTATGCATAATAACAAATTATTCTCTAATTTTTTTTTATTCCTTTTTCCTCATCTTTCCTTAAATAATCCTTTTAAACTGAAAGTAATTTTTCTCCCTTTTGCATTTTTATAACTCTAAGATAGTAAAGTTAAGAGAATGAAATAATTCAGAACTTTTTTATTATAGCTGTTTAATAATAAACAAAAAACAAATAGAAAAATATATACATTGTGTTAGCTTCTTTAAAAAAATCATCCTAAAATAAAAACTGAGTTTTGTAACAACCATGAATATTTAATATAAATAATTACAAATATGGATTTGTGTGTAAAACACAATATTTGTGTTTCATATACAACTGTAATAAACAGCTTTTAGAAGAAATAATTAAATGTTACACAAAATAAATACCGATTTATGAACATAAAAATGTAGGCAATGTATTAATTAAGTTCACATAGCTAAGTGTTTCACACATATAATGGGAGATCGATAAAAAAAATTAATATTTACTAAGACAGAATTAAAAATGCAAGCTAAACATTGTGTAACATTTTCAGTATCAAAACTGCTTCTTTAAAAGCATAAAAAACAGGATTCTTTTTAATATAGAAAAGAACCAAGAGCAAAAGTAATAAAGGAATGACTTGTAAAAGGTTTCATTTTGCTCACAAAAGAAATATTTTTTTATTAATAAAAAATTATTATTTATTAACAACTGGTTGATTAAAAAGTAAACACAAGTAGATGTAAAAATAAATTGCAAAATTAAAAACATATGTGATGAAATCTACATAAAAACATTGGAAAGAGAGCTAAATGTAAAACTTCTTACCTGAATTAGTACAAGCCTTTATATCAAAGGATAGAATCAATTCTAAATATTCCCAAAGTACATAAGCTGTAAAATTAATACAATTAATAAAAACTTGCATTTACATAAGCTTTAAAATTAATACAATTAATAAAAACTTACATTTACATAAGCTTTAAAATTAATACAATTAATAAAAACTTGCATTAAGTTTTAAAAAACTACAAAAACACAGTACACAGACAATGTTTTTATGTTATTATGCATGGTAATATTCTTAAATATATTCTTCAATTCTGGAACTTTATCTTCTTTTTCTCTTTACATTAATTTATAAAAACTAGCACAGTAAACTAATATAAAAATCAACTATAAAAGATTTGATACCAATTTATAAAATTGGAAAATATTTTAATTTTTGAAAATTAAATTTCTAAGTGAGTCAGTGAATATTGACGTCGCATTGTTAGGCTACTCAAGGGCTCTTGGCGACAGACCTCATAATTTTGAACCAAAGTCAAGTGACAAGATATAACAATGTATTGCTTCCCTATATGGCAGGTTTTCAGGAGTACTAAGCTTGAACTCCTGACACTCTGGTCACAAGTCCATTCCCTTGTCCGCTAGGCTACCGTTTACACAAATTAAATTTCTAAGTACTATATAACATGCAACTATACTTTCCAACTGCAATTTTTAAGTTTCAGGTATTTCTGCTGTAAAGCGTGCACCCCCCTCCCTTTTTTTACGAAGAAATGTGAAACGTTTCTGCACATGCTTATTATGTTTTTAAGTCATTTATTCTAAGTCATATTCGAAGCTCTCTTCAGGGGAAAAAAAATAGTGTACTTCTAAAACTACTACCCTTTAGGTTCAGAAAGAATGTCATTTCTTTTAAATAACCAGTATTTTGATCTATGTAAAAGTCTAATTTTTTTCTATGTTCATCTTTTCTTATTTTTAAAGCCCTCGTTTTTATACCTGGTGTATAATGCACACCTGTAAATTTTTATCTTATTTTTTGTGTTAAAAGTACATGCTAAATGGTGGGTTTTACAGTAATTAAAATGTAATTTTGTGACCAATTTTTTAATTACATTACAATAAACCTAATCGCAAAAAATAAATAGTTTGAGTTTTCAGTCAATTTTTTATTCTATTTCACAATAATTGATCCCAAATTAAATCATTTAAATATTTTATTTCATGGTTATTTCGAGGGAATGTGTTATTGAAGATTAATTATAATTTCAGTTAATATATCATCTAACTTTTAGCCAGTTGAAATTTAGTGATGATAAAACTAGGAAATTATGTTCAACTTGAAGATAAAGTAAATATCTGGTAACACAATTAAACTGATCTCTCTAAGCAAAATGTCTCATCAGTAACTAAAACATTACAATATTTATTCTCTAGAAGAACTTAGTTTACTTCTAGCTTAGTTTATTATCTCTCAGTTAATACCCTTTTTTAAAAATAATCCTCTTAGGATTACAGTATTTGAAAGGATCCAATTTTTTAAGTAATTAAAATATTTTCAGTCTCATAAAATTGTTTTTTTTTTTATACATTAATAGATAATTGTTTTTCTTTTAGTTTACTGTTTCAGCAGTTATAGTTTAGTTTACTTTTTTATAACTTGGGAAATTACCAATAAAAGCTATGATTTGAAAAACTAAATCACACACAGTTCACTCTAAAAAATATTTATGCTGAAAATTTTTAAAAGATTAGCTTTAATGTTTATTCTAACTATTAGATAATTTGTTTCTTTCATATTACAAGGGTTTTCAAAAATATTTTAAAGTTGCCATATATGATCATAAGGTTTTCTGAAAATATGATGTGTTAGCAAATTATATATATGTACCACATTTATTCAAATCTTAGCTGCACTTTTTTTTCGATGTTAAAGTTATAAAATTGGGTGTGGCTTAGAATCGAAGGTGGAAAAATTCATTCACTGATGGAAATTGAACACGATATTTATGGTTGGAGCAATTACAGGTTTAAGTAATTATTTCAAAGTTTTTAATATTAATAAAATAAATTATTCACTTCTTATTTGTTCTCATTTTAATTTCATAATTAAGGATATCAATAAACCATTTTACACTATTTTTTAATTTTTTTCACAAAAACGTGTCAATAATTAAGGCTTAGAATTGAGGGCAGATTCGAAATAAATTTGGTATTTGCCTTATTTATTAACACATTATAGTTGAATCCCAAGTTTACTCCTGTTTTGCATTCTATCTGTTATCAACAACTTACAAAATAACTCTTCTTTAAATGCATTCTCTTAACACACCTTGGATAGGTCATAAACCTATTCCTATTTTCGTGCCATCTGTTATGAATAGGTCATAAGATAAATCTTCTTAAACCTGAAAAATTAAACATGTGATTAATTTCATTCAGTCCTGAAAATATTGATATCTTAATTTTTGGATAAGTCATTGAAATAATCATGTTTTATCATACATTTTAGACTTTTGTTGTTGTTCTATTTTTTGTAGATTATAATTTATTTTTCACACACACACACACACATCTAAGTTTTTCAAATTGTTTTAATAAGTAACTTTAATTCAAATCACATACATTCTCTTTCTCTATTTATTGTATTTATTTTGAGTCTTGCATAATAGGGAATAATTATTTTTCAATACATTTACAATGCTAATATTTTATGTTCAAAAACTTAGAAAAAGTAATAAAAAATGTAAGTAATACCCAAAAACTTTAAAGATTGTTATATTTTTTTAAAAAATTTTATTGCCTATGCAAAGTATTTATTACATTAAATTTCACTAATTAGACAGGTAAATATAGTTTCATTACACATTTTTAAATTGAATTTCACAATTACTGTGAATGTAAATATTTATTTTTCTTTTATACAATATTATTCTTTTTTTAAAAGGGATTTTTTTTATTACTGATAAATACCTCATATCAAGTCATGCATAGTCAACACTGCTAGTGGTTCCCATACACCAATTTAATTTAAGATAATTTAATTTGCAAGACAAAATTATTCAAATTGTTTACTATTTACATTAATGTTTTCAGTTTTTATCTACTATATTTTTTTAAAAAATACTCAACAACAAAAATTACTATGTATATATCATAAAATTTATTTATACCAAATACAGTTTACTTAACTAGCAATTAAAAATAGTTAATTATTATGAAAAATTTATTTTATATTAACGGAAACCATTCCCATAAAATGTTAAAATTTTTAATGTGATTGCTGAAATGCAGATACTTGCTACATTTGAACAGTATATAAATATTTTTACAATTTAAATCTTTTTATTATCTGATTTAACTACTAATGATGTATGTATATCACATTATAGATCCATAAATAACAATTTTTTTAAAACTTAGACTTCAAGGTTGAATCTTAAAACTATCCCCGTAATTCAATATGAAGGTTGTAATACAATTCGGTACTTATGTGTTACACTGTCAACCATTTCTTCAAATCAAAAGACATTGTTAAATGCTGCAATATACAGCCAATAGTGGAAAACCGTCCCAACATATGCTCCAACTTTAACAACAATTGAATATCAAGCACTCAATTACGAAGAAAATGTATATGCATATGCTTTTCATTAATATACCCCTTTCTTTTTATACCTTATAACATACCTTCATTAGGAAGTTATTTATCTATATTAATTTGATAAACGAGGTTCTACGAAATGCGGGGTAACAAATGCTATTGTCTCTCATCTATAATTTATTAGTTTATACGGATATGAAGTACCCCAAAAGATATATATTATCCCAACATAATTTCATCTATATTATTCGATTTCACTTACTTTGTTTACAAAGCTTTTTAAAATATCCGCGGTTATTCATTTCAGATCAGCTCATTTCAAATGGTTGTTGTTGACGGGAAGAAATTTAAGTGGTGATGGCTATGATTTTACTCGATCACATTAAAAAACGTTCAATGACTGACTTCATATTGATTTTTTATACAGAAAGAATACTTGGTAAAGAGGAAAATTTTGTATTTTTATTATTTGAATGGTCCTGAAGGCCTAAAAACTCTTTCAGACTAAAAGTTTAAAAAATTATATTGTTAATTCTGATGGTATCGGTTCATATCACTTATTTTTGACATGCTAACTTGAAAAATTTAATGCATTCTGTTTTCAATATATTTTAAAAATTTGAATAATCAATTGTATGGCCAAAAGTGTGTGTGGAGAGAGAGAGATTTTGTTAAATACGAGACTGTTGTAAACCGTGAGATATTATTGATACTGTTAGTTCCAAACAAAAAATTTGGAATTACTGTGAGACAAAGAGTGAAAACTTTATTCTAACACAAGAAAGAGGAGAATACAAGACACAAAAATACTTAAGGGGGGAAGTTTCGACCCATAGACCAACAAATTTTTAATTTTTACCCTTAGAGAATCCCCTTGGTAACTTCATCTACGTATTTGTTAGAATGCAATCCCCTATAAGACAAGTCTGTGTACACTATTGTTTTCTTCCCCTAGTGGCGTACCCAAGAGGAGGGTTTGGAGGTTCAATCCCCCTCCCCCTTATAGACCAACAAATTTTTAATTTTCACCATAGAGATTACACCTTTGCGCTTACGTCTATATGGATTTTAGAATGTAAACCCCCAACCACCACCCGTAAAAGAAGTCTATATACGCCACTGTCCTCCACTGCAGTTACTAAATATCTGTCATATAGAAGGGCTATTACAAATTCAATTTGTTGCCATTCCAAACCTCACAGTGGCATGATGTGGAAATTGGAGGAGGGATGTGCCAACTCAGATGTCGTTTTCGTCACTTGGCTGCAATTCAAAATCCCGGGTCACCAACAGCCGTCGTTTATTATTTTTTTTTAATGCAATAGTAACAAACTATCAGTCAGTTCCCGGTAAAATTGACTATTAAGTAAATATAGTGATAACTCAAACTAAAAAATAATAAAAAAAGAACTATGAAGTGGTTTGAAAAAAAAGGACGCATTGATGTGTATTTTCTTTCTGCAAAAATAAATACAACTAATTCATATATCCTGTGGATTAAGAAAACTTCCAATAAGTAATTAAATCATATTAGATGATTGTTTGGCATGATGAAACTAAAGGTCATGAGAATATGCACTTCGAAAAGGTTTTTTCTCAAAACTTATTTTCGATTTTTTTTAAATTCAGTTCTTAAGTGATTTTCAATAGTTTTAGTGATAAGATAACATACAATGTCACATCTAATTTTGAAATTTGAAATTTATTCTTCATGTGATATTTTTGGGGCATAAGCTACATTTATTCTTCTGTACGTTCTTTGTGGCAGAATTACCGGTGTTTTTTTTTTCGAATAAATCATCAAAAAAATTTTTTGACTGTTGATTTTAGGATTCTGAAGTTGTTTTGGTTTAGTAGTTTTGAAGAACGGGTGTTCCATGAAGTAATTAATAATAATGGCTGCTCGTCTTAAGTCTAAAAAAGAAAACAAAGACTGATTTTACTGTTATTTTTGTTAACACGCAAAACTACAGGTGAGAGTTTATTAATGTCGCTTTATAAAAATGCATGAGGGCTATCGGGGGCGAACCTCAAAATTTTGAACCTGGGTCAAATGACGAAGACGACATCTGAGTTGGCTCCCCTCTCCAAACTATCACACTATGGCAACGGGAGAACTCTGAACCTTGATAATTTTAACGGCACCAGCCTCTCTACAAGGCGGGTTTTCTGTGGCACCAAGCCTTGAACCCGCGACACGCCTACCAAGAGTTCAGGACCGCAACCACTAGGCTATCGCGACCACATGGAATCTCGGTTGATGGATTGATTGAATATTAACGTCGTACTGTTCAGCTACACGAGGGCTTTTGGCGACAGACCAAGTAATTTTGAACCATGGTCAAGTGACGTGGACGACATCTGAGCTGGAACCCCCTCTCCTAACTACCACACCAACGGGAGGACGTTTCAGCTCTCGACATATTTAACGTGCATCGCTGCCCTACACGGATGGTCTTTAGTGGTACTGGGCTCGAGCTCGTGACAAGGCAAGCCATGATCCGATACCTATGCCACTCGGCTACCGCGGCCACCATAGAATCTCTGAATTTATTACGAATGTCAGTCTACATTCAAATTTGGATTTTGTAAGTTGAAGGTCAAGCACAGCTATTTTTTGATTAAAATCGTACTAGATTGGATTTGAGAATCAATCTCAGTACAGCACGTATGATAATATTAAGGCATTCAAATTTCACACAGTATTGTATAAAAATAAGTAGATAAAATGTTATTGTTTTCATTAACAGTTGGTTTAATCAACGATTCGGATATGTTCATTCTAATGAATAATTAAAATTTGGTAGCTGTACTCATTGTAAGCGGTACTAAGCAAACATGAAAAAAGAGAATTTATCATCAGAGAATAAATTAAAAGGAACAAAATATCACAATTCCTAAAGAGAAAATCTGCTTTACTGGTAAAACAACAAAATGGAGGCTAATATTGATTGCCACATTCCAATTGCTCAAGGGGCAATATAACAAGGGAAATTTTCATTAAAAGTAATATAATATATTTCAAGAATACGAAAATTAGTTCAGCGTAAGAAGGTGTGTCACGTGTAGCCAACTATCTGTTTAGCCACTCAACTAGTGTATTATTATTTTCTTTTAGCTTTTGTTTGAGTGGCAATTATGTTTTTGTATTTTTTAATTAGCAAGTTCTGTTTATTTTTTAAGTTGGAAAATTGTACATTTAAGTTGAATAAAGGTAATGAATGGACATAATGGTGTACATTAATGTCATATCTAATATTTGGTGATCCGGGAAGTGATCTAAATATAAAAAAGGTCAGTACTTTTTGCTAAAGATTATTTAATTGAATATTAACTGTTGATTGTCATGGAGTATCTTGTGAAGAAGCGATCTCCGTTATGTGCATCTTTTACTAAGACATTTAAGAGTTTAATGTCTCTATTGGATGATGAAAATATAGAAGAAGCGATCTCCATTATGTGCATCTTTTACTAAGACATTTAAGGCCTCATAGGACTCTTAAATTTAATTTTTTTCGATTTTTTGAAAAAAATATATGTTAAAGCCTCAACGTTTCTGAGCATTTTGCTACCAAAATTTTGTTGATACTGTTAAAACTTCCGAAGTTATTGAGAAATAACTAGTAACACGTAAGCAAAAACTTGCATCTGCCACGCCCACTTTTGACATCTGTCAGAACACATTCCAAACATTTTAATATTTCGCCGATTAGTTTTATTAAAAGAGCCCCACCTAATATCAGATTGATTTCGGGAGTAGCATAACTACAACTCAACTTTTGACTTCGTTTAATCTAAGCGGGATTGTTTGTTTACATTTCGATTTTGGATTAGCAAACTTTTTCATTTGTTATTGAAAGCTTTTGAACATGGATGTTCCATTGAAAAAAACTTCATCCGGAAAGAGACCAAAGAAGAAAAAGATTTCAAGGTAACATGTATCGGAAGAAATCTCTGTCTGAAAAAGGTATTATTTCTTTTGAAAATGTTTCGCCAAACAAAAGTTCATCTGTGAAAAAATTGCCAAGTGCACACAAGATTTCAGAAGCTTACGAAAATGTAGTTTCTGCCGAGTTTCAAGGTTATAGACTAATAGACATTAGTTTATTATTTTCCCAAATTGAAAAGTTACTTTGTTGCTCTGTGTGTTATGGCAAAATAAAAATGAATGAAAAATCCACTGTAGGATTATTTTCCACATTTCAGTTCACATGCAGAAAATGTAGCATTGAAAAAAAAAAACTTAATTCCTGTGAATTGATTGGTATAAAAAAATATACCTGAAATCAACAGACGGTCTGTTTTGGCCATGCGCTATATAGGCCAAGGATTGTCTTCGCTCGAGACATTTTGTTCTCTTATGTGTTTGCCAAATCCAGTGTCTCAGAAAGCTTACGACAGAATAAATGCAAAGATAGCTGATATAAATGAAGCGCTTGCAAATGCATCGATGAAGAAAGCTGCTGCTGAGGAAAAAATTATTGATGGCACCGTAAATTCTGTTGTAGTTAGCGGTGATGGGACCTGGAAGACCCGTGGGCATACTTCTCTTATTGGAGTCTGTGCATTGATTGGAGCTGACTGCGGGAAAGTTCTCGACATGGAGTCATGTCCTCTTATTGCAAAGGATGTGACTCCTATAAAGGGCCAAAGTTTGGACAAAAATATAGTGCTTTTGGCTAAACATCAAATTTTCTGCAGAAAAAATCATAGCGGATCTGCTGGAGGAATGGAAGTTTGCGGAATGCAGAAAATTTTTTCCGATCAGAACAAAAACATGGATTAAAGTATCAGCGATACATAGGTGATGGTGACTCAAAGACATTTTTGTCTATTGCTGAAAAAAACCATATGGGGATAGTGTTCCCATTGAAAAATAGAGTGTGGGCCATGTCCAAAAGCGAATGGGTAGCCGCTTGCGGAAGTTGAAAGCTTTATGGGGGAAAAGAAGCTTTCCGATGGGAAAACAATTGGTGGGAAAGGTCGCCTAACCGATGCTATTATGAGCAAATTGACGACTTTTATGGCAATGCTATTCGTGCCAACTCCCATAATGTGAATGAGATGAGGCAAGCTGTCTGGGCTGTGTGGGCTCATATATCCAGCACAGATGATGAGCCGAAACATTGGTTTTGCCCAAAAGGCAAAAAATAGCTGGTGTAAGTACAATGTTTCGGTTCACAACAATACAGTGAATGAATTTTCTCACAAGAACACCTTACCAAAAGCAGTTTCTGAAGTGATTAAACCTGTTTTTAAAGATTTATCACACTTGAAATTGTTAAGAAGGTGTTTAGGGGGAAAACTCAAAATGCTAATGAGTCATTGAATTCACTGATTTGGAAGTATAGCCCGAAATTAATTGGATCAGGAATTAATGTCACAAAAATAGCTGCATTTATAGCTGCATGTGAATACAATGATGGAAGTAAGAACAGAATTGATCTGATGCGTGCTTTGAATTTAAAAATAAATAAAACAAATGTTTTGAATTGTGTAAATATTGACAAAGTGCGCAAGTCAACGGCTAAGAGACAAGTTTCTAAAACCTCCTTTGAAGCTCGTAAAGCTAAAAAACTTAAAATACTCAAACAAATTGAGCAATGCAAGCTTGCAGAGGGCAATATTTATGCTGCTGGGACTTTTTAAAGCATACTGGTATGTTTAATTTTCTTTTTGTTATTTTTTATCTTTAACTTCATTTTTTCAAAATGAAAAATTTTGCCTTCCGCGCAGAATTTTTCAAAAACTATTTATCATGTCAATATGAAACTTCATACACATGTTCAAAATAAGGCTTTTTATAACTTATACAAAAAATTTTAAACAAATTTATATATAATTTTTTTATTTGTGTTTTAATTGAATTTTTTCATAAAATTTTAAAATTTTCTTCATAATTGTATTTTAAAAATTTTTTTGTTCTCTAAATGCTTTAAAAGTGTGTATAAGTTCAAAAAGGAACATTTTTGTATCAAATAAAATTAATTTTGTGAATTTTGATCAATTCTGTTCTTCAGATTTCTGCGCGGTGTAAAATGCTAATTTTCATATTTTTGAAAAATTAACCAAATTTTATTTCTTAATAACTTTTTTAATTTTTTCTCAAATTTTCAGAAAATTTGAGAAATAATGTAAATATATATGATTATCATGTGGTAAAAATTTCAAAATATTGTTTTGTTTTATTGCTAAGTTACATTGGTTTGAAGAAGGATGTTTTCTTCGAGTGCATGGATATCTGTTAAGGGTCCTATGACCCCTTAAGAGTTTAATGTCTCTATTTGATGATGAAAATATAGAAATAAATTATGTTAAGATTAAATTGGCTACTTTAGAGCGTATTTCTGCTGATTTAATGACTCTTGACAGCGAAATTTTAGGACTTGCATTAAGTGCAGACGATAACGGTAAAAGTTATTCCGATGAATTTGAATCTGTAGAAGAATATAAAACCAAATATGATGAAGCCATAGTTTGTGTCAATTCTTTTATAGAAAGTAAATCACAACCAAACGTAAATATATTAAGTAATGAGAATTCGAAAATAAAACTTCCCAAACTTGAGTTAATGAAATTTGGCGGTGAAGTTAAAGAATGGTTGTGTTTCTGAAGTCAGTTTAAACGAATTCATGAGCATAAATATATGGAGTTAGAGGATAAATTTCAGTATTTGATCCAATGTATGTCGCCAGGCACAAGAGCGAAAGAAATCATCGATGGTTATCCTCCTACTACAGAAAAATATACAAAAGCGATTGAAAGCTTGAAAGCAAAATTTGGTCGTGAGGAACTGTTAGTAGAATATTATAATCGGGAACTACTAACTTTAGTTATTAAAAATGCTACTAAAAAAGTCGAAACTAAGCATTACCCAATTATATGATAAACTTAAATCCCATCTTAGATCATTAGAGTCAATCGGAATGACTTACGATAACTATTCTGCGATGCTCTTCCCACTTGTAGAATCATGCGTTCCAGAAGACATTTTAAGAGTTTGGCTAAGGAATTCTGTAAGTGAAGAAAAATCCTACATTGCAAGACTGACCCAGCTTTTAAATTTTCTAAGGGCTGAGGTAGAAGGGGAAGAACGTATAACTCTTGCTAAGTCAGGTATAAATCAAAGTGATTCTTACAGAAAAATTCATAAAGATAAGGAAGAGATTATTATTCCTACTGCGAGCAACTTGTTTTCGGAAGCAAAAGAAAGGAACAGCAATAATATAATAAGTTATATATTTTGTGAAAAATCCCATCAAAGCAAAGATTGATACAAAGCACAAAATTTAACTCACGATGAAAAATTGAGAATTATGAAAGAGAAAATTTGTTGCTTTGCGTGTTTGAAACCAAATCATAGAGCTAAAAATTGCAAGAGCAAAGTTCAATGCGTGTTTTGTGGTAGGAAGCATTACATTGTTTGTTGTCCGGAGTTTAAGCAGAAATTGGACGCTATTGCCGAGTGCAAACAAGAAAGTTGCGAAAGTAGCACTCTTTCATCAACATGTATTTCAGGAAGAATTTTTCTTCAAACTTTAGTGGTTGCCTTTCAACATGAAGGAAAGAAATTTCATCTACGAGCGTTGATAGATACCGGAAGTGAATATTCCTATGTTTTAAAATCAACAGCAGAAACCTTAGGACTAAGATCAGAAGCTCATAGAAAATTAACACACGTTATGTTTGGAGGAAGAACCTCTGATATGAATCATAAATGTTATCAAATCAATGTTGAGTATCTGCATACCGGTTATAGCAGCCAAATTCCTGTTTTAGATCAGCCTATAATTTGTAGATCTATACCTAGTCTACAGAAAGGACCTTGGACATTAGAATTAGCCGAAAGAGGCATTCATATCACAGATATTGATTGTGCAACTCGCAGATTGAACTTTTGATGGGTGCGGACTTTGCCGGAAATATTTATGCTGGAAAAATACAGAAATTAAGAACAGGCATTTTTTTTGCCATGAAAACAAAGCTCGGAAGGGGATGATGATGATGGAAAATGATGGATGATTTGATGGGAAAGTCGCAAACAACTGGAGATGATAATTCTATTGCTGCTTTAGTTACCTCCCTCTTAGTTCACAATCAAGAAATCAGAAACCTTTGGGAATTAGAAGCCACTGGCATTAGAGATCCCTTTGAATGGAAATTGAGAGATGAAATTGATGAAGTCGTAAAGGATCATTTTATGGAAAATTTAAGAAAAGATAGCGAGGGAAGATATGAAGTGAAATTACCATGGATGCTAGACAAAAATCTTCCTGAGTATAGAGATATAGCTGAAAGAAGACTAGAAGGAACAACTACTAAGTTAAAATTGGAAAGAAAATATGATGCATATGATATGGTGTTCGAGGAGGGGTTAAAAGAAGATATAATTGAAAAGGTACCACTTGAAGAACTGTCTAAATCTGGTTGCTATTTGCCACATAGAGGTATTTTTAAGGAAAATTCAACAACAAAGGTTAGACCAGTTTTCGACGCATCTAATAAAAAAAAGGTTTTCTTTCACTCAATGATTGCCTGGAAAAAGGACCTAACACCTTAGAATTGATACCGTCATTGTAAATAATATTATATTCGACATAAAAAGGGCTTTCTTACAGATAAGCATTGCCGAAGAAGATCGGGATTACCTTCGATTTCGGTGGTGGAAGGATGGTGAAAGTAAAGAACAAGTTTTTAGACACCGCAGAGTAGTTTTCGGAGTTACGTGTAGTCCGTTTATTCTTGGAGCAGTCATTCAGCATCATCTGGAGAACACGTGTAAGGAACATAAAGAAATCGCAGAAAAGTTATTGAGATCGTTTTATGTTGATAACTGCATCACGTCATTAGACACAGAAACACAGAAAGGGAAACTCACCAGTTTATAGAGAAGTTTCTACACAACTCATGGCAAATGTTAAATTTGAATTGAGAGGCTGGGAGTTTACCGATTCCAATGGCTCAACTCCACAACCAGAAATATCTAAAGTCTTGGGAATGCTGTGGAATCGTAAAAATGACACTGTATCCTGTTAAGTTGATTTAAGTATTGTGAAATGACGGAACCCTTTACTCGAAGAAAGTTACTTTCTATTGCACAATGAATTTTCGATCCTATTGGGTTATGCTGTCCTGTAATATTTTATCCAAAATTACTTCTTCAGGAAAGCTGGAACGCAAAACTCGGTTGGGATGATGAGCTGCCAAAAGATATCACTGAAAAATTTAAGAAATGGTTCAAGAATCTTCATCTTTTGAAATTGGTAGAAATTCCAAGATATATGTCAATGAACAACTGTGTATCCATCAACCTTCATATATTCTGTGATGCATCTAAATTGTCTTATGCAACAGCCATTTTCTTGAAGAGTGAAAGTGAATCTCAAGTTTCAGTGCAACTGGTGCTTGCAAAATCAAGAATCGCGCCTTTGAAAGCAATGTCTATTCCTAAGCTAGAATTAATGGCATGCATAATAGGCGTACGTCTTACTGATATGGTAAAAAAGGCTTTAAGTATTAAATACATTGAAGAATATTATTGGGCAGACTCAACTTCAGTGTTGTATTGGATAAATCATGACGATATATGGACTGTGTTTGTAAAAAATCGAGTTAAAGAAATAAGAAATCTTACAGAGCGAAAAAGGTGGCGACATGTACCAGGCTCTGAGAATCCTGCTGACCTGCCTTCAAGAGGCTGTTCTGCGAAGAAACTGATAGAATCTCGTTGGTGGGAGGGTTGTCAGTGACTGAAGTTGTCGGAAAAAGAATGGCCTCATTTTAATCCAATTGTTGACAAAGAGAATGTGGACTCTGAAAGACGTAAGGTAGCAGCAACGGCATTGAATAATGTCAATGATTTGTCTTCAAGAGTTTTCAGCTATTTTTTAAGTACAGCAAAATTTTAAGAATGATCGGGTGGATGTACAGGTTCGTAGAAAATTTACAAAAGAAAAGAGAAGAAAGAGAACATGGAGAGCTTAAGGTTCATGAGCTAGAAAAGGCAGAAAATCTAATAGTAAAGCTCATACAATAGACTCATTTTCATCTGAGGAGGGCAAGAAGTTAAAGTCCATCAGTGTATTTAAAGATGAAAGAGGAGTTTTGAGAGTCAAAACAAAATTGACAGAGAGAAAAGATTTATAAAATTTTTAAGTATCCAATTTTATTGCCAAATAAACATAAATTAGTTAAACTACTCATCCTAGAACGTCGTTGGTTTTTACATCATGCTGGACTTCATTTACTCTTAACCAATCTCCTAGAAAAATTTTGGATCATAAACGGAAGAAAAACAATAAGATCATATATTTCAAATTGCATTGTTTGTAGAAGACACAGCACGAAAGCAATAAGAACAATTTCTGTGTCACTTCCAGAAGAGAGAATTAGAGAGGCATCAATTTTTGAAGTCGTTGGAATAGACTTAGCAAGTCCTCTTATTCTTAAAGATGGAACAGAAGCGTGGTTTGCCTCGTATACCTGCGCTGTTTTCAGGGCCATTAATCTGGAGCTGCTAACTTCTCTATCTACGAATTGCTTTCTTTTAAGTTTACGAAGATGTATTGCCAGACGTGGACGTCCCCGAGTAATTTATAGTGATAATGGTACAAACTTCACAGGAGCTTGTAATCCTTTTAAAGCTATAGATTGGAAAATGATTGTGCGTGAAAGTGAAGCAGTTAATAGAAGAATTACGTGAAAATTTAATCCACCCACAGCTTGCTGGTGGGGTGGTTTTTGTGAACGTTTAATACAAAGTGTTAAGAAAGTTCTAAGAAGTCTTGAAAAATGCCTCATTAACTTACGAAGAGATTCTTAGTTTATTTTGTGAATGTGAAGCTATTGTTAATTCAAGACCTTTAACTTATGTATCGGAAGATTCAGACGAGTTGCAACCAATAACCCCTGCAATGTTTCTGCAAGAAATTCCAGAGGTTGGTGTACCTGATCTTGACCATATAGACAAGATAAATTTAACGAGAAGACTATGGTATCGGCAAACACTTCGAGAAGAGTTGAGAAAACGTTTTAGAGGGGAATATCTTGGAAATCTTATGCTCAAGCAAACAAATGAAAAATCATCTTATGAATTAAAAGTTGGAGACATAGTTTTAATTGAAAACGAAGATAAGAAGCGAGCATTTTGGCCTTTGGGGCGAATAGTCAAGTTGTATCCTGGGAAGGACAATTATGCCAGACTGGTTAAAGTTAAGACATCGAATGGAGAGGTTCTAAGACCAATTCAACTCTTATATCCACTAGAAATACAACCAGAATCTGAAGTAAATTCTAAAAGGGCAGATGCTGAACCAGAAAAAATCTCCACAAGTCTTCAAGAGTTATTAAAGGAGAGAATTACCAGAAGTGATCGAGTTATAGAGTTGCCTTCTAGATTCAGAGATTTTTAAGTGAACTTTAAATTGGACTTTTGAGGTAAATTTTAGTTTAATAAATATTTGTTTTGATAAAATTTGTGTTATCAAAAGGTGGGAGTATGTCACGTGTAGCCAGCTATCTGTTTAGCCACTCAACTAGTGTATTATTATTTTCTTTTAGCTTTTGTTTGAGTGGCAACTATAATTTTGTATCTTTTAATTAGAAAGTTCTGTTTTTTTAAGTTAAAAAATTCTATATTTAAGTTGAAGAAAGGTAATGAAAATGGACATAATGGTGTACATTAATGTCGTATCTAATAAGGCGGGTCACGTAGAAGCAATGGATTTTGTAACAAGTTTTACACATAAATAAATATATACATTTTTATCACTTGTAAATTGCTACGTAATTAATTCTCTCAAGAGAAATTTTCGTTTAAAGCCTTTAATTCTCATTTATAAATTTCTTCCTTCATTAGTCAACGTTAAAACAATTTAAATATAGGAGGTAATTCTCTTAAATTTCATTTGAAAAATAGTTTTGAATATCTCAAACTAATATCAAAATAGTATATATAGAATCCTTATATAATCAAAGTCACATTTTCAAATAACTGTAAAAAATTACAACTCATAATACCTTGTAATTTGTCATGAAGATATGGGAAGCAAACGGAGTTAATCAAGAGAAATAAAAGTTTTATCAAAATATGGCGACTTACTCTTCAAACTACATGCATAGCTTCGACTACAATTTACATCATAATCCAACCTCTACCATACGTTGAATTCTTAAATTTACTGTACTGTTCAATGCGCATAATTGTGTTGAGTTTTTTTACTTTACTGAGAAATTAAATGAATACACAATTATCTGCAAGTCATTGAACTGTTATAGCATTCTTTATTCAAAATCCATCCACCACGAGATAGTGCCAATTTATGTAAGAAAAAGAATAAGTTTTTTTTTTTTAACCGTCCCTAGACCAAAGACTGTACAAAAAGCAAACTTTATCCTTACCAAGATGGCTATTTCCGTATTTTGTAATGTGCTCCATTTGTCATAAAAATTGTCCTCTCACTGGAATAATCTAGTAAAAAGAAATTCATCCCATTCGGTAGTGATGATACATAATCTAGAAAAATATGACCAACAATAAACGTTGTCAGTGGCGTAAGACGTACACCCTGCAACCATCACATTAGGGGGCAGGATTCTAGGAGGCCCAAAGTTTATGTTGCGTTATAGTTTTACAATCCTTTGCAAGATCAGGCTTGGGGCCCCAAACCCAACTTTGCAGGGGACTAGGGCCTAATATTCTCCATTACCCCACTGAACGTTGGCATAAGCTCGCACCTCGCAATGTTCTTTACAGAATGAAAAAATAAAAATCGATTTGTGAGAATAGATTAGCCATTGCCTTTATTTTATTGTTATGAGTATTTATAGAAACTTTGAGATAGGAGAGTCAGCTTTGTCGATCGATAAAATGTTATTTCTAATTTCATCCGATTGGCGATGTCAGATCGAAGCCCACGAAATTCAACGTGGTAAGGAGCTAGTTTGCGTCAGGCGTTAGCATTAGCTTTGGCCTCAAGCAGGTGACAGTACATTTTGGTTCTGTTCCACCCTAATTTCTTTTTTTTGGGGGGGGGGGAGATAAGCCATCCCTCTCCCCGTTCCACCAATCTCTCAAGAGGATTTACGGCTCGACGAATAATTAAAATATCTCCATATCGATATCGCACAGGCACTATATATTTACAAATATCCATGCCACCTTCAAAATTCGAACCCAGGTTTTATGACTATCAGTCAGACTCTCTAACAATTATATCGAATGCGCGGTTGATAAAATGTTCTATGGTTACATACCTCTAAGCAATCTCTGAACATGTGTAATTTCGAACGGAAAGCACTGCAAAATGTTTTGTAAAACTTTACAAATTGTACCGAGAGTCGTGTTTAAATCTCGAGGAAATCCCCGAACATCACACATTCTCACACCACTGCTCGTTTCTTCCAGTAGTACTATAGCCAAATCTTCTTTTAATGTTAAATCTCAACTGATTTTCTTCTTCCAGGATTCACGAAAAAAATTAATCGTTCACCACAAATTTATGAACCTTTTTCTGAAGACTTTTCACACATAACAACCTTTTCTTATGCTCATTGAACTCCGAAACCTTTTTCAGAGTAACTGATACATATTCGCTGTTCTTGCACACAAAATGGCCTTACTAGATGGGTTCTGTTCTTCACTCAGAAAGTCATGACGAGCTTCTCAGGTGCAGAATAAGAGGAATTCCATGTAGTCCACGTGTAATGCGCGTTGCATATGACATGTGTTTTTATTTGCATATTACGATGAGTACAGCGCTGCCATCTATTGACAAAACTTTAAACTATATTATTTTCATTTAACAGATAACTCATTGCTTCACGTATGTCAGATCAAATTATAAACCATTTCAACCAGTGAATTTTTTTAAAAGTCTGTTGAAAGTTAAGCCTTTAATAACAATCGCGTGTTTATATGTGTGCATGTGCGCGGACCTAAAATTCTGCAAATTAAACTTTTTGTCAATGAATAACATCTGTTTGATGTTAGAAAAATCAAAATAGTCTAGTTCTTTTTTTTAACACGTCTTTATAAGTTTCACTTGTATGTAATGGAATCTTTGAACTCGATTTTTACCCACTTTAGAAGGTCAGACTAAATCGAAATTTCCCACACTTGTCAAGGATCGATGACAGTGCAATAATTTTATAATTTTGTTTCATTGTACTGATCAGAATTTTAATAATTAAGGATTTACGAGATTTTTTGACAAATTCATGATATCGTTTCCAGATTTGGCGACTAATTCATTTTATCGTTTCTAGATTTGGCGACTAATTGCACAAACCATTTTCAGATTTAGCGACTAATTCCATATGCCATTTCTAGATTTGGCAACTAACTCCAGATTTAGCAACTAAAAGATTAAGGTGCAACCCTAAAACCGCAAAATAGGCTAATATATAATTTAATATAATTTATAATTAAAAAATATATAATTTAATTTTTTTCCTTGTATTTACAATCCTTTGCAAGATCAGGCTTGGGGCCCCAAACCCAACTTTGCAGGGGACTAGGGCCTTAAAGCAGCAATACTCAACCTACGGCCCATCGAGTCTTTTTAAGGGGTCCGGTCCTCACCCATTGCTCTTAGATATTCTTTTATTTAAGACAATGTATTAAAAAATTTGGTGGAAAATTATTTTACAAGAAATCAAGTACATCAATTTTTCTTTTTTGTTCTCGATGTCGTACGGCAGAAAATTGATATTTCGTTTTTCTATTTGTAAGGGTTACGGTTAGTGATAACAGACTACAATGGATTATATCAATAATTTTATGAATGGAACTATTTTTCTGTGAGAACCGTCTTTCATACCTTGCAAACGAAAAATATTCAAATGATTTGGAGGTTGACTGTTTTGTAGTGAAAAACAAACATGGATCAGTACTTGTTTGATTTATCACGAAAGTGCTGTATTTAAAAAATACCAATAAACAGGAGTTATTTAATGACATTGTTACTCTTACAAAAGGTGATAAATAGGCTTTATTGAATGTTCTTTGTAACAGCAACAAAGTGTTTCGTCAGTGGTAATATCACAGTAGTAACAAAAACATCCTAAGAAGTTTGTTATAATATTGGTAATCATATAAACCGTTTACTGAAGCAGAAATTGTGATGGAGTGTTTCTTAAATTCTTTTAGTTTAGTGTCAGTGAAAAAAATAAAAAATATAAAAAAAATAATAATTAAAAAAAGCAAACGGGAGTTATAATATTTCGACCAATTTTCCATATTTTAAATTTCCAAATCTCATGTTGCGGCCCGCGTGAAATAGCTAAAATATGTATGTGGCCCAGCAGAAAAAAAGGTTGAATACCCCTGCCTTAAAGTCATAATGTTGGTTCTACAATTCCTACTGTTAGCTCACACTCTCTATCCCCTTCAGGACCAGCAGAAGGAGAAGGAAGAGCTTCCCCAGGTCTGTACGTTCGGAGAGGATACGCACGCACGGGACCGGACGAATTTCCCTGCTAAGCCTAATTTCCTTTAACAATTCATATAAAGTTTTAAATGCAATCAAATACGCTAAAACTTACAATTTACTATCATTGATAATATTTTAACATGGAGTATAAAAATTTTCGCTATATTTAAAAAAAATTATGAATTTTAAAGAAAACGTTTTCATTTTAATAAAAAAGTTTCGTACACTTTCAAAAAAATTGACAAAAATCCCATGCATTTAAATACGAATGTAGAAAATATTAGACAAATAAACCAATGTATAAACAGAAATATATAACCAAAATATAAACAGAAATCCATAGAGCAAAAGATCACGAACTTCTAAATGTCCAATTCTATCGAAAAATGAACGTGTGCAGTTGTTTATATTCATACATATCTCGGATCTAAATAAATAAAAAAAAACCCGGAGCTGAAAGCACATATTGAAGTTTTATGAAACATTATTCGAAAAAAAAAATAGTTTTTAACCACCATCTAGTGCTTGAAAAAATTAATATAAATACGTTCCTAACTGATCACACCGGTGTGGTCATGGGCCTACGAGGAGGGAAAGTTCAATCACATATTTGATACCGTGGGCCGTGAAGGGAGAAATGCGTGATCACATATATGTGATCATGGTCCTGAACGGGCTGTATATTTATTTATTGATTGATTGATCTTCGCGAAATTTTCAATCGTTAATAAAATACATTTTAAAGCACTCAATTTAGCTGAAATGATATATACATGATTATTTTGGATGACAATGCAGTAATTTAATAAAATTAATAAAAATTAACTGATTAAAACTAATTATTTAAAGAATTAGAAATACACCCACGTTGGCATCCTTTTTGGTGACTTGTGTCAACTTGAAAAGGTTTTTTTCTCACGTTTTAAAGCATTCATTTGAACTGAAATTTTATATACACGATTGTTTTGGGTGACAATACGATAATTTAATGATAATTAATAAATATTAATTAACACTTAATGTTGTGATTATGTCCTATGTATATACATATTTATATTAATTGTAACTATTTAATAAAAAGTAGCTACAATAAAATTTTTCTTTGTTGATCCTAGAAGGAATTGACTTAATTATTTTTTTTTAATATTGCTTGTTTTTTCTCAAATCCCTAGAAATGTGTCTTGTTTTTAGAATTTATAAATCATTATTAATATTTACTTTAAAACTTACCACCATAGTCTCATTTTGCTGTTTATAATAATTAGTCTGGGCCATTTGTAACTTTGTAATACAGGTAAATATAAGAAAACCAGCTGAAGTACCCGTTCTTCGCACATGATAAATTTAACTCCTTCCCAGTTCATTGTGTTTCTGGATTATGGATAAAAAAATATTAGTTTTCTTATGCTTGTCTTCAAACATACATATCTTTTTAAACGTAATAGCACCATTCGCAAACAAAATTTCCTAAAAATTAATGCAAAAGACTCTTTTTAAATAAATGAGTAATTTACCTGTAAAGTTCTCTTTCTGTGGGTGACAGAAATCTTAAGACTTTCGTGTCACTTCACACTAACTATAAATGTACAGTTTATGCAGCTTGATAGTATGTGTGCGCGTTATACATAGGATTTTACGGCATAGGCATAGTCAAAATACAAAAATTAAAAGAAAATTATTTATTACATATAGATCATGAAAAAAAGTAATTCAATTTCCTTAAAAGTGTTTGTTACTATTATTTTTGTTTATTATATTTTTATGTTCATAAAATATCTGAGCTTTTGTTCATATATCTTCTTTGCAATTACGGCCATTTTCTTAAATTCTCCAACTGCCTTTGATTTGTATTCAACAGTATTCAATGCATTTTCCAACTGCGAAGTCTGTGATTTTATGCGCATTTAGGCTACATCTACCATATTTCTTCGAATCTAAGTCGTCATCGATTCTAAGTCACACCTTAAATTATCAACAAGCCTTTGTGAGAAATGGAAAATAGCGTAAAACGGTTTATCGATATCTAATTTTATAAAATTAAAATAAATTTTGAATGAGAACTAATAAAAAGAGAATAGTTAGTTATTTTACCAGCATGATAATCTTTCAAAAACATACATAAGCCTGTAATTACTATAATTGACCCTTCCTCTTCGATTCTAAGCCGTACCTGATTTTCAGTAGTCTTAAATTTGAGGGAAAAACCTCCTTAGAGTCGAGTAAATACGGTAATTCCTTTTAGAAATGAAACAATATTTTTGTTAAGGGGTGTTGGAAAGCTAAAATCTTATTTTTTTGACAATTTGAGATTTTTACATTTTCAAATTGAATAGATTTTAACCTTTCTAAAAATACCTTACTTTAACCTCTGGGGTATTTAGCAGCCCTTAAAATGTATTTTTAAATAATCATTGAATTTGGGCCACGCCCATTTTAATGGCGAAGATTGTAAACAAATTACTTTGTTTTTGCTTAAAAGTGTAACGACTGATATAAACCAAAACATATATCTTTTATTTTAAATTGAGCCTTTTATTTTTTTAATTCCTAGTCGATTAGAAGTCTCACTGTATACATTAAAATTAATTTATCTCAAAATGTAAATTTTAATGTGCGATGTACCTTTTCTGAGAAACTACTGTTCACAGGTATGTAAATTTTTTATGAATTATTTATAATGATGTCTAATATATACTAAAATGAGCTTTTTGTAAAAAACTCAAAAATTTAATTTTTATTAATTTTTTAAGTAAAAAAATGGGTCAAATTTCGCAATGTTTGATAAAATATTTAATAAATTATTAAAAAATTCAAAATTAGCTAAAAGCTCATTTTAGTTTAATGAGAGATGTGTACTTTAATAGTATGAAAAATTTCAAGCATGTATATAAAATAGATTTTGAGAAAAGGTACATCGAAAACAGCCAATTTAACATTGTCAGTATAGAGAAAGAGAGAGGTTTCCAACTCCCCTTAAGTCCTGAATTAAAACATTCCATTTTAAAATTTTGACCGCTTTTAATTACATTTATTTTGTTTATAACTTTGTATCGAAAGTAATTTCGTTTATAAACTTATACTGCAGTCTAGTTTTAGTAATAAAACTTGGTTTATATAACTTATACATATTTTTTTTTAGTATGAAAAGTCTCATTAAAAATAAATTCGAAGTACTTTGACTTGATAGAATAATTGACAAAAATCATCCTACTAAAAATAGATCTTGTTAAAAAGTTTAAAATCTTTTTGTAAGAGGTTCTTATCTTCGTTTAATTATTGTTGTTTACTTTAAAGAGTATTTTTAAATTAAAAAAAAAATTTTAGTTGTTTGCTTACGTAGCGCTTGAAGCAACAGAGACGATTGGCGACGGACCAATAGATTCATTTAACACTAGAATGTCCGTTGGTGTGTCCATTGGCCACCGAAGCCTGTTTCCTTTGCCCTCCTTTCCGCATTTTTCCAGGGAATTTGAAAAGTTTTCCTGACTTTTAATCACTTCAGAAAAGGTTTTGTCGTTCTAGGTTAATTAGGAGTGATTTTACAACTAAATATACCTAGAATGTCCGCTGATGTCGTTTCGACACCAAAGCAATTTATCATTATAAATAAACGTCGTCCAACAAAATTTAGTTCCCAAAGCACAGATACGATTACTAAAACAAACTTCCCAAAGTCCTATCGTACATTTATTTGACCTTGAATGCAGTGTTATTGGGTTCGCAGTGGAAATGGATAAATTATACTAAAACTGTTGTGTCGCGATGTCTCGTTACATAGTATTTACCTGTCTGCTCTTAAAAAAATTTCATTCCATTTTCAAACTTAGTACAGAGCAGACACCCTGAAACAATGGCTCGTGGAAAAGGTCTAAGCCCTGTTGAAATTGCTGATTTGTTGGGATAGCTTTTTCTGCGAATGAATCGGATGATGATTCGCTACCTTGCTTTAATTTAGATTCCGATGAAGACATAAGATTGAGTGAATCTGAAGTCTTGAGTGGTGCGACGAATCTGAAAAAAGTGCAAATGTAATTGATAATATTCCAGTAAATTCTGATATATTCATCTCTAGGGATGGTGCAGATTGGACACTGTATAAAAGCAGTGGTCCAACAAGCTTCGCGAAACATATCAATGCCAGTTTTTTTATGATATAAAGGGTCCTAATATATGCTAATTGCATAAAATTATATTTTATCCAAACTAGTTAGGCTTGGTCATAGAAAACAAGTATGTCTCCAGTGGATTCCATCACATGTGGGTGTGCCTGGGAACGAAGCTGCTGATGAACTGGCTGGTAGGGGATGTGATCTCCCTAACCCCAGTTTAACTGTGTTAACCCATACGGAAGTTCCTTCCTTCCTAAGAAATAAAACGAATTTGGCAAAACCCTCCTGCTCACCACTGGTACGCAGCTAAGAGTCCTGAGTAGGTAGAAAAAGCCGATTCTGCTGTAAAGGCGGTGCAGGCGGTTGCAGGCGGTTGTAGGCGGTTGTAGGCGGCTGTAGGCGGTCGACGGCAGTGCAGAGTTGAGTTGTTTCGTTCCTACTGACGAGTTGAGTTGTTTCGTTCCTGCTGCCGAGTTGAGTTGTTCGTTCCTGCTGCTGAGTTGAGTTGTTTTCTCCTGTTGAGTTGTTTCGTTCATGTTGCCGAGTTGAGTTGTTTTCTCCTGTTGAGTTGTTTCGTTCCTACTGACGAGTTGAGTTGTTTTTCTCCTGCATTGGCTTTGATTTTCGAGTTGAGGGGGCGAGTTGAATTGTTTTTTTTTCTACAGCTAAGTTGAGTTGTTTTTAAAAAATGTGCACAAAAAACGGAAGTATGGGAATGTTAAACGTGCTCATAGCGCCACCTATTGATTAAAATATACACTAATTATAGATTTTAAAATGATTGAAGTAAATAACGCTCAAATAAAAAATAAATAAATCCAGATTCAAACTCACGGCCCTCAGATCAAAATGTCTCCACAGGACAATGGTTTTTCAGTTACGCTAACCATTATCCTATGAAGGCATACAGACCTGAAGAAAACTTATGTTTATAATCTCATGAATTTAATTTTGCAGGCGAAGCAGACGGCGACATGTTTTAAAATCATTTTCTTGATTAAAATGAAATAAAAAAAATATTTAATTTATATTATTTTAATAATGTGTAAATTTTAATTCAGTATAATGATTACATACACACGCAGTAAAGATACAAAGTAAATTGATTATTCAGAAAAATGTGCCGTAGTATACTCGTCATCAGCCTGAACGGGTTACGATTTAACTTGTTTTAGCTTGTCTGATCTTGATTCTACAAGACGGTGACTGAATTCTACGTCAGAAATTATCTCAATGCTTGGAGCGGATGAATACATTGCTTTCAACCACTCAGCGAACGCCGCTCAAGTGTAATTCGGTTGATATGCGTTAGACACTTATCACATTTTAGTTCACAATTCATTTCGTTTGTTAGTATTGCGGTGGGCTGTATTCAACAAGAAAAAAATATGGTGATGTCTGAAACACATAGTGAAAAACGAAAGTTTCGAAAAGCCGGGGAATCTTCTGTAAATAAGAAAGCCAGAAGAGAAGTTTCAAAAGTAAGTAACAAAATTAAATAAATTTAATATGTAATTTTTATAATGTTTTTTACACATTTCTGATCTTTATTAATTTTGATATATTATTTTCAGAAGTATGGAAAATTTACCGAGGATTGCATACCAGATGGAGTATTTCCAATTGGAGATGATGTTTTTGTCTTTGCAAGCACCTATTATGATTCCGTATCAGTACACATAAGACGTTTCAAGAAATATGGCAAAACATACTACCCAACTCCCGAGGGAATAACATTAGACCCACGGTGGATCGAATATATCATGCGTAAAAAGAAAGTGCCGGAATCACTGGAGGAATTACCAAGTGGACTTTTCCCTCCTGAACGACACATTCAAATAACTAGTGAGAACTTCATTGATTTTACTTTCAAGCTCATTAAATACAGTCCGGATAAAGAGCCCACTTTTAAAGAAATAACCATATCCCGAGAGAAGTGGGCTGAAATGATTAAAAAATAGGTGCTATTGAAAATGCTGCTATAGACAATATGTTTCAGTGTGTGGACTTTTTAACTGCATATAAAACCTTCTGCGAAGGCCCCATAGAAAATACATTACCTTCTTCTTTGGATGTTAGTCTGGGTCAACAATACTTGACGCAAATTTTGAAAAAATCTATTTGTAGCCTCCTGAACGAAAAAGGATTGAAACAGCCTTAGACTTTCGCTGAGGAGTTATGGGGGAATCGCGAAGAAACATTTAATTCATATGTTTCATCACTTGAAACTAATGAGATAGCTGATTGTTTTTATAATAATCTTTTTGAAAATGAACACTTTTTATTGTTAAAACCTGTACATAATGTAACTCAAGAATTTTTAAAAAATCTTCGCTTGGATATTATTTTAAGAGAAGTAAGAGACATGTTATGTCCACCTGATTGTTTTGAATACTATGAGGATTTTGTTTAAAGATTTTTATAAGATTCACACAATGTTTTGCTTTTATAAATTTGAATAAAATTCTTTTTTTATATGCTTAATTTGAGTTCTTATTATTTTTATTGTTTGTTAGTTTAATTTATGTTGAAATCGTTTCACATCTTAAAAATAAATAAGAGTATTTTTAAAAGAAATTATCAAAGTATGTACAAGTGATATTTTAAATGTATTTCATATGAAAGTGAGAAAATTTATGCTCATGTTTTTATACATAAACTTTTTGCCTTTCCCAAAAAGTATATATAATAATATAACTATTCATTGTAATAGTCATTCAATCAAGTTCTTTTCATCGGTAACAATGCATCAAGATTTAGCAGCGTTTTACGAAAATCCTGAAGTTCCAAATAGCTTCGGGGGTGGGGAAGCATTACATCGCTCTGTAAAAGGGAAATATAGTAAAAAAGATGTGAAACATTGGTTATCGCAGAAAGATGCTTACACTCTTCATAAACCTGTTCGACATAAGTTTCAGCGGAATCGAGTGTTTGTAAGTGATATTGATCGTCAGTTTCAAGCGGATTTAGTCGATATGCAATCTTTAGCAGAATTTAATAAAGGGTATAAGTATTTGTTAACTTGCATTGATTTATTTTCAAAATTTGCTTGGGCAGTTCCTCTGAAAGATAAATTTGGAAAAAGTGTAAAGTCTAGGCTAGAAATTATTTTTAAAGAAAGGAAGCCTAAAGTGTTGCAAACAGATGCCGGTAAGGAGTTTTTAAATAAAATAGTTCAAAATTATTTAAAAAAATCTGAATGTAAATTTTTTTTACAAATAACGAAACAAAAGCTAGCATTGTTGAAAGGTTTAATCGGACATTAAAAACAAAAATGTGGAAATATTTCACTGAATTTAACACTAAAAATTTTATCAACGTCATTGATAAATTAATACACAGTTATAATCACTCGTATCACCGTTCAATTAAAATGAAACCTGTTTCTGTAAGTAGACATAACCGAAAGCAGGTATTAAAAAATTTATACGGTGGTCTAAGAAATGAGAAACCTAAAGCCCCTAGATTTAAAATTGGTGATGTTGTACGCATTAATAAACAAAAACTTCACTTTGAAAAAGGATACGAACAAAACTGGAGAAGAGAACTTTTCATAGTTTTTGAAATCGTGCAAAGAATTCCGATTGTTTATAGATTAAAAGATTTACAAGGTGAAGAGATTAAAGGTACTTATTACGAAGATGAATTACAAAAAGTTGTCGACTCTGGTTTCTACCCTGTAGAGAATGTTATCAAACAAAGAAAAAGATGGGGAATCACTGAATATTTTGTTAAATTTTTAGGCTATCCTGAAACATTTAATGATTGGGTGACTGATATTCAAAAAGTATAAATAGTTAAACTTTTTTATTGCCGACTCATTTTCAAAATGTCTTTCTACGTAACATTACCTTCTGATAGTTCTATGCATTTCTTTCCAGAAAACAAAATATCTCATTTCAAAACTCAATTACCCTCTCCTGTTTGTTTAAATGGTGAATGGGAAGTGGGATTGTCTGAAATAATCTACCCTCATTCTTGGCTTAACGTAAATGAAACTAACAATTATTTTCTATACAAAGCTGGTGACGGCAATATCTCTTCAACTGTTAAGCGAACAATTGATGTGGGTTGTTATGAAACAATGTTAGATATTATATCAGCCGTACAACTTGCTTTACCCAAAAATCCTAATCGGTTCACAATAATTTACAATAAAGCAACAAAACGGGTGAAAATTAATGCAGTTCAAGGTAGCAGCCTTCACTTAGAGAATTTAGGCGAATTGTTAGGATTCAAACGCAATGCAATTATAATAGGTAACATGAAAAGCGAATTCGTTGCTGATGCATGGTCTAATTTTTCAGTTTTTTACGTTTACTCCGATCTAATTTCACCCCAAATTGTGGGGATACACAGGCTCCTTTATTGCGAATCGTTCGCACTAAAGGTAAAGACGGGGAAACGATTAGTCAATACTATGATAGACCTCAATACTTACCTTTGGTGAGACACTCGTTTCAAACTATTCAATCTGAACTGAGACTCAATTCTGGTGATTTTGTTCCCTTTGAAAGAGGTAAAGTGATCATAGTGCTTCATTTTTGCATGAGGCAAATACTATAAATAAAGCAATGCATTTCTCATACCCTCATTTGGAGATAAAAGACCAAGATGAGTGTACCATACGTTTGCTGTACTAAAAGATTTGAAGACCATTATGCAGGTCAAATAGGTTCGGGTTTGACTCATTACAAGGGCATTAATTTTCAAAAGGGTTATGGAATCGAAGGAATATTTCGTCGATTGTTTAAAGCAGTTTTACCTTCTTTAGTAAAAGGAGGTAAAACTATTGGAAAAGAAGTATTAATGACAGGGAGTCGTGTTGCCTCTGATGTATTGTCAGGAGAAAATTTTAAAGAAGCTGTAAAAACAAGAAGCAGAGAAAGTGGGAAAAAAATTAGCTCAGAAAGCTATTGATAGAGTTCAGTCTATGGTAGGAAAAGGACAGTATAAAAGAAAGCGTAAGAAACAGAAAAAATTCATTTCATCCAAAGGACGTAAGTGAGTGTACGTGACATTTTCGACTCTTAAAAATGGCATTTATTCTTAAATATTCTCCTGAATGTGTTAAATCTGAATTGGAACTTTTCAACTTACCAGGAACTCAAACAGTTATTCAAGATGGGCAGTGGAAACAAATTTCCGGAAGTGCAGAAGATTACATAGATCTCAGTCAAACACAATTATACGTAAAAGCGAAAATAGTAAAAGTGGACAATACGCCTATTACTAAAGATGATACTATAGGACCTGTGAATTTATTTCTACATTCACTATTTTCTCAAGTAGATGTATCCTTAAATGATTGCGTGGTTTCCAATTCCAATAATACATATCCCTATCGATCTTATATTGAAACTCTCTTAAACCATGGATATGACAGCAAAACTTCCCAATTAACGGCTGAACTATTTTACAAGGATTCTGATGATAGTCTCAAGAAAAGAACCGAATTTTTTAAAGAAAGTGCAACTGTAGACATGATTGGTTGTATACATTCGGATTTATTTCATCAAGATCGTCTTTTACTCAATTTAGTGGATTTGAAAATAAAATTAATACGAAGCAAGCCCGAATTTTGTTTACAAGGATCTGAGGGATTTAAAGTTGTTTTGGATCATGTTTCTTTATTCATACGAAAAGTTCGTGTGAATCCTGGAGTTATTCTTGGTCATGCGAAAGCACTGGAAAAAACAAGCGCAAAATATTCCATTAACCGAGTTCTGTGCAAAGTGTATTCGATTCCTAAAGGAAGCATGTCTTTTATTCAAGATAACATATTTTCAGGCCAAATGCCAAAAAAACTTTTTGTAGGATGTGTAGATAATGAAGCTTTTCACGGAGCATTTTCAAAATCTCCTTATGAGTTTAAACATTTTAATTTAAATTTTATTGGAGTGTATGTGGATGGACAACCAGTGCCTCACAATCCATTAGAACTCGATTTTTCTAAAGATCAATACATACGGGCCTATCAAACTCTATTTGTTAGAACAGATCGAATGGGTCAAGACAGAGGTATATTTATTTCTAGAAAAGAATATAAAGATTCAATTACATTGTTTGGATTTAACCTCTCACCGGATTTATGTTCTTCAGGAGAACATTTAAGTCTGATAAAGCATAGCAATTTGCGATTAGAATTAAAATTCAGCAAATCTTTAGAACAAACCGTATGTGTTATCGTTTTCGCCGAGTTTGCAAATTTAATCGAAATAAACAAATCGAGAAATATCTTGTATGATTTCGGAAATGAAAGAATGGATGGAATGCAAATGTATACAGTTTTATCTCAAGAGAAGACAACGTCCCCCTATTTTCAAGGTGTTTATTCTAGAGATACGCTCCCTCCTCTGCAAGAAAACATGTGTGCTATTGTGAATTCTGATGACTCATCACAACCTGGAACACACTGGTTAGCATTATTTGTAAATGATAAAAGAGAATTAGAATTTTATGACTCGTTTGGACAACCTCCTGTATTCTATAACACTAGTACTACTACCTATTTAGATGTATTATGGAATTCTAAAGTCTTTCAATCACCAACATCCAATGTTTGAGGGCAATACTGTATTTACTTTTTATTCAAACGCAGCTAGGGCTATTCTATGCATTATATTTTGAATCAATTGTATATAAATGATTTTCAAATGTATCAATTTGTAAAGAAACGATATGGTGTAAGTTTGTATTTAGAAAATAAAAAAAATGGAATGAAACTAAATATGTGTGTGTCTTTTATTTTATTTAATTTTTTTTTCTATTTTCTATTTATTTTCTTATGATAATTTTTTTCTTCTAAAAATAAATTAATATTTTTCTATGTTAAATTTCTTTTTCTCTCAAAAAAATTTTTTTTTCTATGATAAATTTTTTACCCAAAAAGATTAATATAATTTTATTTAATTATATATTTGAAACTTTTAAATTTTATCAAATAAGTATATTTTCCTCAGCAAAAGAAAACTGTTCAAATCATAAAGATACAACTGAGACAATTTTTTTTTAATCAAATGAGTATCATTTATTTCAAAGTTTCAACCATGCATTTCTGCGAGCATACATTATTGGTTTCTTAATAATTTTGTTATTCTGATACAATTTTTTATTTACATCTAGATTTTTCGGTAAATTTACATCATTCAAAGCTCTTAAAAATACATATCTTCCTTCAGGTGCTGATTTTCGATTCCGTAGAAAATCATTCACGAGGAATGCAATATTGCTTCCTGGAATAACAGTGTTTTTGTAAATAATTTCACCATCAGAATTCCAACTGAAAGATTCTTGAAGCTTTAAAAACTGGAAAATATTTTTTGCTTTTTCTTTATACCTAGCTGGAACAATTCTAAAAATTTCATCCTCAAACACTTCTTTTTCCGTCTTTACTACTGAATCTTTTAGATTTTCTTTTAATGATTCCGTTTCTCGATTTTCTGATAGAGATGCTTCATTTGGAACTGGTTCAGACTCTCTTCGAGTTTCGTTAGAAAAGTGCGTATATTTTTGTAAAACTTGTAAATAGAGAATTGTTTTTTCTTCTTCCGTTAAATCCTTATTATGGAGAATGTTTTTCATGCGTTGATCAAGTTCCGATAAATGTTCCGTTACTTGAACTCTTTCTTCGGGTACCAGTACAAATTTTTTGCTAAATTCCATTTTGAATTAAAGAACTGATGACTGAAATAGTCGCAGGCAATAAAATAGATAAGAATCCTTCTCCTTTTTGAATTAAAATTTTCTTTTTCTCGTAAAGAGGTGTTCTTTTGTTAGAAAGTTTTCTTAAGCTTTCTTTATAGGGAGATAAGCGATTTTTTTAAATTTTAGTTAATGATATGTTACCACATAAAACATTCAGCACACACTCGCACAAAGTTTTTATTTCTTTCTTTGAACACTTTTTTCAAAATAGATTTTGGGTGTTTTGTTTTAGAAATTAGTTTTAAGAGCTCTAAAGTTTGTTCAGAACACACCGGCATCTTGTGAACTATTGAATATTCATTGAACAATTTGAATCTATTTATATGCTTCAAAGTAATGGGTCATCGAGGTTGATATACATAAAAACATCTCCAGGAAACATACCTGTGCGCACACGCAAGGATTCATCAGTTTCAGGTTTTAAATCAATAAGTAAGTATCCGTACGGTTTTGATGTGGCATCTGCGTAACATTCTTGAAAAAATTTCACTTTACGAGGATACAATTGGCGACCTAAATGTGTAATTTGGGATTGATCTCTTCGATTCTTAAATAATACAAGATAATGAGCGTTTAAGGAAATTTCTCTAATTTCTTTCCCTTTATGAAAAATATTCTGTACCACAAAAATTATACTTAAATTTCTGTGATGCGAAAATTTTACAAATAATTTTGTTAATTGGGGATCATTTCCTAACTCTCCCATAAGATCGTCTATAACAATTAACGCATCCGAATACTGGTGCAAATTAGAGGGGATACCTTCATGAAAGGAAATATTCGGCATTTCTTCATACAACGCTTGATAAACTCCATAACACCAAATTATATTTTTAGGAAAGGGTTTAATCATTTTATTTTCAATTAATTTTTTAACGAACTGACTTTTACCGCTACCAGATGGCCCAGCCAAGATTAAAGTAAATAGATGAACTAATTTGATAGAATCCATGATTAAACTAAATAATTTTATGAATGATGTTGCTATTTATACTACGAGTCACACTTAATTCTATAAATTTCATTTTGTGTGATACCGAAAGGAAAATTCATAAATTCTTTCCCTGTCCGTAATCATATCTATTGTATCCTGTATTTTACTGTCTTGATTCTTTACCAGATAAAAGTGAGATCGTGATATACATTCAGTAGAATATTTTCTCATGGTGTTTGATAGATTAGAGCAGGCGGGGTTGGGGACAGAGCACATGGCCTTGGGCGTCATTGTTCATTGTTGGGATTCTGGTCTGCGACGTCAGTGGGTCTGTAGTCTTAATGGGCTGGACGAAACCCCGCTGTTCATCTTTTGACTGAGTTCGTCTGACTCGATACATCGGCGCCTCAAAAACGGCGGGTGGTAAGGGGATGGGTGTTCGGGTGGACCTTGTGTCGCCAGTGAGTGTGAGAGGGTCAGAGAGAGAGAGAGCTATTGTCAGATTCGAACCAATAAGGACGCTAATGAGTCTGCGGGCCGTGTGCAGATTTCTGTTGGGTCGACCAATGAGAAATGACGAGGGGGTGTAGTGGACCCACCTCTGGAGTTTAAAAGGTGTTGGTGGGAGATATCCATTCCAATTTGCTCTATCGAATCTATGTATTGCGCCTGATCGTCACAGAGTAGCAGAACACAAAATTTGATTGCTGATTTAGTAGTGTGTGTGTGTTTAGCAACGTTCTATAAGTTCTATGTCTTCATTATGTATACTTGTAATATTTGTGGGAAAAACTTCGTTACAAACTATGTTTTAAAACGCCATACATTACAAGTTCATGAAAAAAATGCTGTCCTTCAATGTGCGGATTGTAGTAAAAATTTCCTCCGAGAAAGTGACTTAAAAAGGCACAGAGACTCTGTGCATTCAACCGAGAAAATTACTTGTAAATTTTGCTATACGTCCTTTACCCGTAAAGACAACTTATTGAAACATTTGAACAATAAAAGATGCGAAAGAAAGTTGGAGAAAGAAGCGAGGAAAAGAAAGAGAGCGGATTTGTCTGTATCAAGTTGGAAAAAGAAAACACAGTTGTTCACATCTGCTGAAAACTCTACGGCTGATCCTGAAAATATCTTCTTACCACCAAAAGAGAACGAGAGTGCTTTTCAAAAAGCATATAAAACTTTTAAGGGCAGTCGGAAAGGTAAAATTTGATTTTTTTGACAATTTGAGATTTTTACATTTCCACATAGTACAGATTTTAACCTTTCTAAAAATACCTTACTTTAACCTCTAGGGTAAGTAGAAGCCCTAAAACCCTATTTTTAAATAATCGTTGAAACTGGGCCACGCCCATTTGACAAGCGTAAAAGTAAACAAAGTTTTTTGTTTTGGCTTAAAAGTTGAGCGTCTGGTATAAATCAAAACATTTATCTTTTATTGTATAAATTGAGCCTTTTATTATTTTATTTCCTAACCCATTTGAAACTTCACTGTATTTTTAACGGTCAAATCAGTGTTTGTTTACACTTTCAAAACTGCGTTATAATTTTTGAACTCGCAAGTATTCTTTAACATTAAGCTTAAACTTTCAAAAAAATTGCTATAATATATCGACTTTACCATGCCTAGAGCATCGACTAAAGTATTTAAGAAACGAAGAGGAGTTTTTAATAAAGGAAGATGTAATAAATAAAAGTAATGATGGTTGTGGTGAAAGCAATTCTACTGTTCCAAAGAACTCTGCTGATGAAAAGAATTGTGCTGATGGTGCAAAGCTTTGTACTAATGAAACTGAACCATCTGCCAGTGAGAGAAAAATTGTAAACATGGATATTTCATATTCGGATGAGGCTTTTTCTGGTTTCAGAAATGTTATTGTGGACATTAACCTTTTAGCTTGTGTGTTTTTTGAAGCTGTAAAATGTATAAAGTGTGAAAAAACAGGACTCAGGTTGCACCTCAGTGAAAGTAACTGTGGTGAAGCTGTGAAGTTTCACTTAAAATGTCCTTCTTGTAAATATAACTATACTTTTTTTAACTCCAAGAAATGCGATAGTTCTGAGAATTACGAACTGAATACCCGGCTAGTGTATGCTATGCGATGCATAGGTAAAGGTGCTGAGTCTGCTAGGATGTTTTGAGGTATCATGAATCTTCCCCCGCCACCCACAAAATTCTCAAAGTACAACCACATTTTACTGCAGGCAACAAGAGAAACCTGTGAACACACAGTATGGCAGAAGCTGTTCGTGAAGGCGTTGATGAAAATGATGGAAAAAGGGACCTTGCTGTTGCTGTTGATGGTAGCTGGCAGAAGCGTGGTTTTTCTTCGAAGAATGGCTTGGTGACAGTCACAAGTGTTGATACCGGCAAAGTTATATATGTCGAAGTTTTTCAAAACATTGTATTTGTCGGAACAAAACCAAGCATCTTCAAAATTGTAAGAGAAATTTTGAAGGCTACAGCGGTAAGATGGAAGTAGCTGGAGCTCTATCCATTTTTCAGCGTTCCCAGTCTCTCTACAATGTTCGGTACACAAAATATTTAGGAGATGGGGACTCCAAAGCGTTTACTTCTATTGTCGAGAACAAAGTATATGGTGACCATTGCTCTGTCGAGAAATTAGAATGCATAGGTCATGTTATGAAAAGAATGGGGACACGTCTTCGACGCTTAAAAACTAAGATGAGAGGTCAAAAACTTTCTGACGGAAAGCCTTTATGCGGAAGAAATAGATTGACAGAGGCAGAAATCGACCGTCTGCAAGCATATTATGGTCTAGCTATCCGCAGAAATTTGTCTAGCGTGAAGGACATGCAACAAGCCATATGGGCAATATTTTTACACAAGCTATCAACCGATGAAAAACCTCAGCATGGATTTTGTCCCTCTGATTCAGATACGTGGTGCAAATTTAAAAAAGCAGAATTGCTTGGGGAGACTTATCATCACAAAATAGTTTACCTGTGGATGTTGTGGAGGCCATGCGACCTGTTTTTAGGGATTTAGCTAATCCAGAATTGCTAAAAAGTGTTTACATGGAGGTACGCAAAATCCTAACGAAAGTGTAAATAATGTAATATGGTCTCGTGTACCGAAGAAAACATTTGTACAATTAGAAGTTTTGTCACTGGGTACATATGATGCAATTTCCTCATTTAATATGGGGAATGTATCAAAACTAGAAATTTTGAGAAAAAATGTGTATTGAGCCTGGTGATTACACGGTACAGGCGATGGAGTGCCTCGACAAACAGAGGCTGTTACGAGCAAAATACTATTGTTTACAAAAACAAAGGAAGTTAGGAAGGAAAAAAAGACTTAAAAGGAAGAAAGAAGATGATGAGCTACTAAAAATGCTGATGATTTAGAATATGGAGCTGGAATGTTTTAATTAAAAGTAATTATACGTTAAAATCAATTTTTCTCAAAATGTCAATTTTTGATGTTCGATGTTCCTTTTCTTAGAAACTACTGTTCACAGGTATGTAAATTTTTTATGATATATTTATAATGATGGCTAATATATACTGAAATGAGCTTTTTGTAAAAACCCCAAAATTTATTTTTACAAATTTTTTATGTGAAAAACGGGTTAACGTAAACTATGTTTGATAAAATATTTTATAAATTATGAAAAAATTCAAAATTAGCTAAAAGCTCATTTGAGTATAATGAGAAATGTGTATTTTAATTATATGAAAAATTTCAAGCATGTACATATAACAGATTTTGAGAAAATGTACCTCGAAAACAGCCAATTTAACATTGTCGGTATAGAGGTTTCCGACTGCCCTTAATCTTCCCAATAACGATAGTTCACTGGGGATAAAAGAGTTTCTGCTCTTAAGAAAAGAAGACACAATCTTTATTTTTCGCAATGAACTGGAAACTTACAAAGCTTTGAAAGTGAGTAAATGGGTTCATTGCATTTACTCGAAAGCGACAGATGCTGGAAAAATGATAAAGAAGGTAGAATTCAAAACGCCGAATAATGAGGTATTACAAGAAACTAATCTCGCCAGACTTTATGACGACATGTCTGAGAAAATAGTGAAAGAAAGTGAGGATTTTGAAGGTAGAGACTCGGGCTGGACACTGGACGAAATCTTAAGACTCTAAGTCCGCACGAACCGTTATTCTCCTTTCAGAGGTTCATCATCCTTCATCGAGGTGCCGAAGCAGATCGCTGAAACATAGGCAATCATCAATAAAAAGGACTCTCAGTGTTTCATGTGGTCTATTCTCGCAGCTCTTTACCCCAACACCAGCAACCCCAACAAAACGTCAAGTTATGTCCCCCACCTAAATAAGCTGAACTTTGATGGAATATCCTTTCCAACACCGCTTAACGAGGTGAAAAAATTTTCAAAAATGAACGATATAGAAATAAACATTTATTCTTTTGAAGAAGATTTAAAAATATTTCCTCTCCTCATTAGTGATATAGTGTGTGAGAAACATATAGATTTGCTTTACGTAAAAAATGGAGAGTTTGGACATTATTGTTTCATTAAAAGCTTATCTCGACTTGTTTCGAAACAACTCTCAAAACATCAACATAAAACATTTATATTTAAATGATGTTTAAGTGCTTTCCAAACAGAATACAAACTTCTTCAGCACAATGAGATGTGTATACATAAAAATCCTGCAATGGTAGTAATGCCGTCAGAAACAAGTAAGTTTTTAAAATTTAAAAATTTTCAACATTGTTTAAAAATACCTTTTGTTGTATATGCGGATTTCGAGTGTGTAACTAGGAAAACTGATACTTGCTGTCCTAATCCAAACTTTTCCTTTACAAATATTTATGAAAAATATTTCCCAATAGGTTTTTGTTATTTTATCAGTTATCAAGGGGGACATTATAAAGATCCAGTAGTATATAGAGGTATTGATGCCCCCAAAATTTTTATTGAGAAGTTAGAAAAAGATGCAATAGAAATTGATAATATTTATAAAAAATCAAAACCATTATTACCTCTTACTGAATCAGAAAAGCAATTGTATGATAATGCTAATAATTGTTATGTTTGTGCTCAAACCTTTCACGAAAACAATATCAAGGTTAGGGATCATAATCATGTTACTCAAAAATTTAATGGCCCTTGTTGCAATAGTTGTAATTTAGCAATGAAAACCCCCAAATTTTTGCCTGTTTTCTTCCATAATCTTTCAGGATATGACGCCCATATTTTTATTAATGAGTTAGGATATGATAAAAAACAAATTAATTCAATTCCGAACACCGAAGAAAAATATATTTCCTTCAGTAAAAATATTTCAAATGATTTTCAGTTAAGGTTTTTAGATTCTTTCAAATTCATGTCTTCTAGTTTGGAAAATTTGATAAAAACACTAAAAAAAAGATGAATTTAAATATATGAAACATTATTTTGACTCAGAAAAATAGATTTATTTTTAAGAAAGGGAGTTTTTCCGTATGATTATTTTGATAGTTTTGAAAAGTGTAAAGATTCTTGTTTACCACCTATTAGCAAATTTTACAATAAACTAAATGAGGAGGCTATAAGTGTAGAGGATTATAATCATGCATGTAAAGTATTTAATGAATTTCATTTAAATAATCTTGGTGAATACTGTGATCTATATGTAAAAACAGATGTTCTATTGTTAACAGATCTCTTTGAAAACTTTCGGAAAATATGCATGCAAACTTATAAACTTGACCCTGTTGGTATTTTACCACCCCAGCTTTATCATGGGATGCTATGTTATTACATACTAAAGTAGCTATCGAACTGTTCACAGATTACGACATGCTTCTTTTTATAGAAAAGGGTGTAAGAGGAGGTATAAGTCAGTGTTGCAATCGTTATGCTATAGCTAACAACAGATATATGTCTAATTTTAACCCAGATGATGAGATAAAATATTTAATGTATCTTGACGCAAATAATTTGTACGGTTATGCAATGAGTAAATATCTACCCTTAAAAGGTTTTGTTTGGAGTGATAACGATTTAACTGAACAGGATATTTTAAGTTTATCAGATGAATCCGGTGTAGGTTACATCTTGGAAGTAGATCTTGAATATCCTTCCAATTTGCATGACAAACATTCAGACTTTCCCCTTGCCCCTGAAAATAAGCCCCCACCTAATTGTAAAGAGCCTAGACTTTTAACTACTTTGGAACCAAAAACAAAATAGGTTCTCCATTATTCTAATTTAAAGCTATATTTAAAATTAGGGTTAGTCTTGAAAAAAATTCATCGCGTTTTAAAATTTTTTCAATCTCCTTGGCTTAAAAATTACATAGATTATAATACTAAATTAAGAACTAAATCTGTAAATGGCTTTCAAAAGGATTATTACAAACTAATGAATAATAGCATTTTCGGGAAAACAATGGAAAATGTAAGAAGAGTAGATATACGTTTATGTTCAACAGAAGAGCAGGCTCGAAAATTGATAGCGAAATCAAATTTTAATCGACGCACAATATTTTCTGAAAACTTAATGGCCGTCCATCTAAAAAAAACCCAAATTAAATTTTTCAAACCAATACAGGTAGGAATGGTAATTTTAGATATATCAAAAGTTCTAATGTATTCTTTTCACTATGAGTACATGAAGCACCGTTATGACTCAAAAGTACGGCTCATGTATACAGACACCGATTCTTTTATATATGAAATAAAAACTGATGATTTTTATAGTGACATGAAAGAGGATATTAACTTACATGATACTTCAGACTATGATGAAAACAATATTTATAATTTACCTCTTGTTAACAAAAAGTCATCGGGAAAATGAAGGATGAAAATAAAGGAAATATTATGACAGAATATGTAGGATTAAAATCGAAAATGTATGCCTACAAAACAAACAATAAGATTGAAAAGCGGTTAAAAGGAATTAAAAACAAACTATAAAAAAATAAAATAACATTTGAGGACTACAAAGCTTGTCTTTTTAATGAAAAAATAAAATATGTTGACATGAACTTAATTAGATCCAAATTTCATTCATTACATTCAATAAAGCAAAACAAACTTGCTCTGTCATATAAAGATGACAAAAGGTTTATTAATGGTGATGGCATTACTACTCTTGCACATGGTCATTGGTCGTTGATGAATTTAGACCTATTTAATGAGCTGTAGGACATAAAATCCAATAATGGGATTTTTTTTGTGTGTATAAATAATTGATTGTAATGTAAAACGGAATGCTGTTTTTGTAAATAAACAGCTTACTTTGTATCTTTACTGTACATGTATAATCATTACACTGAAATAAATTTTATAAATTGTTGTTCTCCTGTAATGTAAATATACGATTGTAATGTAAAACGCAATACAAGATGTTGATTTCTGAATAAACAATTTACTTTGTATTTTTACTGTGTGTGTGTAATCATTATATTGAATTAAAATTTACACATTAAAATAATATAAATTAAATATTTTTTTATTTCATTTTAATTAAGAAAATGATTTTAAAACACGTCGCCATCTACTTCGCCTGGAAAAGCCGTCTTGTAGAATCAAGATCAGACAAGCTAAAACAAGTTAAATCGTAACCCGTTCACGCTGATGACGAGTATACTACGGCACATTTTTCTGAATAATCAATTTACTTTGTATCTTTACTGCGTGTGTATGTAATCATTATACTGAATTAAAATTTACACATTAGTAAAATAATATAAATTAAATACTTTTTTTATTTCATTTTAATCAAGAAAATGATTTTAAAACATGTCGCCGTCTGCTTCGCCTGCAAAATTAAATTCATGAGATTATAAACATAAGTTTTCTTCAGGTCTGTATGCCTTCATAGGATAATGGTTAGCGTAACTGAAAAACTATTGTCCTGTGGAGACATTTTGATCTGAGGCCGTGAGTTTGAATCTGGATTTATTTATTTTTTATTTGAGCGTTATTTACTTCAATCATTTTAAAATCTATAATTAATGTATATTTTAATCAATAGGTGGCGCCATGAGTACGTTTAACATTCCCATACTTCCGTTTTTTGTGCACATTTTTTAAAAACAACTCAACTTAGCTGTAGAAAAAAAACAATTCAACTCGCCCCCTCAACTCGAAAATCAAAGCCAGTGCAGGAGAAAAACAACTCAACTCGTCAGTAGGAACGAAACAACTCAACTCAACAGGAGAAAACAACTCAACTCGGCAACATGAACGAAACACCTCAACAGGAGAAAACAACTCAACTCAGCAGCAGGAACGAACAACTCAACTCGTCAGTCTGAACGAAACAACTCAACTCGTCAGTAGGAACGAAACAACGCAACTCTGCACTGCCGTCGCCCGCCTACAACCACCTGCAACCGCCTGCACCGCCTTTACAGCAGAATCGGCTTTTTCTACCTAGTGTCCTGGCCTATCTCTACAGTGCAGTAGTTCCAGGGCTCCTCAGACGGCCTTGGCGCGCTTCAGAAGCGGTCACCTGCGTGGTATGACTTTTGTGCAGGGGTTCAAGTCTTTCTTTACCTGTCCCTGCTCTCTCCTTGCTTCTCCTGCTCATCTTCTGGACTGCTGGAGCATTTCCCTGCGACAGTTGTATGAAGAGAAAGGCCTCGTGTGTGAGACTTTCACGCGGAAAGGTCAAATGGACTTGGTGTAAGCTTTCCTGCTCCAAGGAGATTGGAAACAACAACATAAAATTATGTTAAAAAGTCGTAAAACTAAACCCTATTGAGAAGCTTGACATCTCTGGGAAACGGAACGCGAAACGTTCCTCCATCCCATATCGAAAGGTATTTGGGCCTTGAAGTGGAGAGGCCTGGATTGAGAGGGAGCTTCCTGATTAGTGGACTAAAAGAATCAGTAAGTTAACATTCTATTCGCTGCCTTGAAGTTATGGAGCAGAAATTGATTGGAAAAAGCGCTTGCCTGTGTGGGTTGCAGATTGAAAATATTTTAAAATAAAAAAAGGAAATGTGTGAAGGTAAAATGACAAATAAGAAAAATAGTCATTCACTACGAGGAGAATGACGCAATTAATTACTAGGGGGGATTACACGAGTCCTGAAAGATTCTTCTGGGCCTCTTAGTATTAACATTGGAATCGTAATTTTCAAGATTTAACACACATTTAAAATATTTGAATTTGGCAGATTATCAAAAAATTTAATTGCTTTTTTGTGAATATATTTTTTAAAAGGATAAATGTTAATTGCTTTGTAAATACCTCTATTTTTAGTGTATCTACATGTCTTAGTTATATTCTTAAATTATTGAATTTTTGGGCATTTTCTAAAAGTTAAATGTTTGAATTAGCTGCATAGCCCCACACAGGGAAAGCCTACGTTAAGATGAGCCGCAAAACAGCAGTGTAGAGAAGTACTTTGTTGTAAAGATTCATTAGAGAACTCCGGCAAATTAAAGGGTAAATTGAGCGCAAGGCGTTCCGGAATTTTTCACGCGTGTATAAGATGTGTTGTTTCCATGATAAATTTTTGTCTAGGAGTACTCCTAGGTACTTCGTGCTCTGAGGCCAGTGTAGCTGTGTGGAATAGAGGGTTGGCGGTGTGACTGATTATCTTCTCCTGGTGAAGAGTACGGCTATTATTTTACCTACATTAATTTTTATTTTCCATGCGTTAAAAAAGTTTTCAAGAAGGTGGAGGTGGGAGTTGAGTGCACGGGTGATTGTGTTGTGAATTTTATAAGTAGCCAGGATAGCAGTATCATCAGCGTAAGTATTAGTACTGGTTTGAGGGTGAGTAGGTATATCATTAATATATATGTTGAATAGCAGGGACCCACGGAGACCACCCTGGGGCACACCATTTTTGATATTAAAAGAAGAAGAAAGAGTATCATTCACTCTTACTTTGAAGGATCTGTTAACTAAATAAGAATTAATGAGATGAATTAAAGCAGGTGAAAAATTATTAGTGATAAGTTTGTAGATGAGTCCCCTGACCCAGACCCTGTCAAAATGCTTCTGAATGTCCAGAAAAACAACCCCAGTGGACCTGCCTTTCTGAAATCCAGAAGAGATTTTTTCAGTAAGTCTGAGTAGCGGGTGGTAGGTAGGAAGATGCCTGATGAACCTATATTGATTTAGATTAATGAAGTTGTTATCATTAGTAAAAGTATATAATCTATTAAGAATTACATGTTCTGTTATTTTACTTAAAATGCTTAGAAGGGAAATTGGTCTGTAACTATGGGGATGATGACTATTTTTGCCGGGTTTTTTTAATCGGAAAAATTATTGCAGTTTTACAGTTATTTCGAAAATGTCTGAGAATTAAAATTTTATTAATTAAATTTGTTAATATGAGAATAATTTTAAGTGGAAAACTTTTAACCATTTTATTGGTAATATTATCGCTTACTGGCACTTAGTTATTGGGGAGCCTTCTGACGTAATTAGTGATTTCGTCTGGGTTAGTAGGAGCAATGGGAAGGGGAGGTGGGTGGGAGAGAAAGTCTTCTAAAGTGTTAGTAATGTTATCATCAATAGGGTAAATTTTATCATCAGTCTTTTTGTTTTCTATGAAATTATTTTTAAGTGTTAGAGCAAGTATATTTGCTTTCTGTTCATCACTATTTGCGATGCCAGAAAAACTATTAAGTTTAGGAATGTTAGAGCGTTTTTTGTGAAAAAATTTTGGCACTGTCAAAGGCTATTGTCGGTTGTGTTAAGAGCTTCTAACGTTTTAGTCCAAGAGTTTTGTGAATGTTTTTTGAGTGTTTTTTTAAGTTGTTTTCGTAGTCTATAATAATTTCCTTTATGTATTGGATTTAGAGTTTTATTCTATTTTCTTTTAGCTTTATTTTTTATGTAGATTAAGTCTTAGATGTGATTAGGAGTGAAAGAGTGTTGCTTGTTTTCTATTGGTTTAAAGGCTTGAAGGTGGACGGAACAAACGGCGGCATTGAAAACAGAAATTTTAGATTCTAGCACATTTGGATATCGGAAGCCCGAGAAGTCTGACAGCCGGATAGAACGATTAAGATTATTACTAAAAGTTGACCAACAGGTGGTAACTTTTCTAGAATTATCACTGTGAATATATAGGGGTGGGGAGAGAAAAATTTTAAAGAACCGGGTTATGATCGCAGGAAAGCTCCGGTATGGAGTTAATAGTATATGGGAAATGAAAGTTATTAATGATAGGAATATCGAGGGTATTAGAGGAGTTATAGCCGAAACGAGGGGGGGTATCAGGATATGCAATATTTAAGTCGAGCAGATCAGCGAAGGTTTTTAATTGCCTTCCACGAGTGTAATTAATTGAGCAGTTCCAATCATTGTGTGTAGCGTTAAGATCGCCAAAGATCACACAATTGCTGTTGGTCTGAAGGAGGTGTTCGAAGTCAAGAGTAAAAAGTCTCTCGTCCGAACTAGGAGGAACATAAATTGAAATAGTGGAGATGGGATTTAAGTTAGGTGGGGTTAGAACAACTATAGTGGCTTCGATGTGCTGGAGGGTGAGCTGGGTAAGTTAAATTGAGGAATATTGCGTTTAATAAGAATGAAAGTACCGCCGCGTGCATTTCCATCCGTGATTGCGGTCGTTTTGATAAAATGTGTAGTTAGGTATGCTAATGTTGTGTGTGGGTCTCAGATGTGTTTCCTGCATGAGAATTAAATCGGGACAATACTTCACTAAAATTTTAAACTGCATTATTTTGTTTAATATGCCGTTTGCATTCCATGAGCAAAGTTTCAGGTCAATCAAATTGTGATTAATCATCGTCTTTATAAAGGATTGCTTCTATTAGGGCATATAATTCTTCTTTTTTTTATTTTTAGGTTTTTTTGGGCTGAGTGTGAGAGGATTATTAAAAGAAAGTGCAGCAATTTGCTGAGTTAAGACAGTTAAAGCTTATATCATGTGTTGAAGGGTTGGAAAAATAATAGCCTGTGGAGAATTATCCTCCGGATTAAAATTTTGTATAATTGGGGGGGTTAACAATGATTCGATTGGTCTGGTTTTGCTGAGATGTAGCAGGATTTTCTCTTTTTAGTGTAGTTATTTGTTGAGTGTTAGCAACTATGTTTTTGTTTGCAGTGGCTTTTGCATAAGTGGTGTTTGGGCGAATGATACTATCTATTACAGTGGAATAATTGTTAGTTGTACTTTTGGAACCTTTACGAGGTTTAGGAAAGATTGGGCATTTTTGGAGTAATTGACCATGTGTCCGTACACATGGTAGTTAATGCAATATGTTTCTTCGACTCGTTTGATAACGCAGTCGCGTGTCTGGTGTGTCTCTCCGCACTTCAGGCAGCGCGGTGTGATGTGGCAATTTTATGCGGTGTGGTGGAATTTGTTACACGAGTAGCATTGAGTTACCCCTTTGCCATCGTAGCCTTTAATTCTGATTGTTAAGTAGCAGAGTTTGGTGATGTGGAAAATTTTTAAATTATCTAAATTCCTGGTCAAAGTTATCAAGAAAACTGGAAGTGTCTGTTTAGTACTTCTTCCTACGAGTTTGGTGACTTTATCTATAGTGAATCCGAGTTTTATAAGATTGTTTTTAATGTCATTAGTGTTGGTGTCCTTCGGTAGTTCTTTAACTACACTCTTTATTGGTCTTTGATCGTTTGGTTTTATTACAACGTATTGGTATTTAAGTTGCTCCATAACGTGGTTTATTGATCTGTATTATTTAAAAGTGTTTGTGTATAGCTTAATGTATTCTCCTGACTTTTTACTTCGGAGAGTGGGGAAGGCGTCAGTTAGAGTTTTTAAGTGCTCCATGAAATGTTTTTCAATTTTCAGCAAGACCGGTGATGGGAGTTTATTGGGCGTGGGTTTATTCGTGTCGTTGTTTGTGATTTGTGGATTGTTTTCAGAGATGTTAGAGGTTCCTGTTATATTTGTAGTTTTTTTACGACTTGCAAATTTATTTTGAGTTTCTAGGTTAAATTTCGAAATTTCAAGTAAAGGTTTTTTGACAGTTTGTCTCGAATTAGGCGAGATGAATTCATCTACGCTTTTCTTCCTTTTAATGGAGTTAATATAATGGAGTTAAAGATAATTCAGGAAATTCTGAGAAGTATTACAGCGAAGTAGAGTGTTAAACTCACTTTCCGCTGCGTCAAGTCGTTCTTTAAGGTATGTCCGTCTCTGTTGCATCTCAAGGTCTTCCTCTTTCATGTAGGGTGCGAGTGAGTTTAAGGTGTGCTTCACTCCAGTGTGCATAATGGTGCACTTTCGGATGTCAGCATTGCAGAGTTGTAGAAAGTAGCAGTGTGAAACTTGTGGGGGGAGGATCTTAAAGAGGGCAATGCTACCGCTTATGCATAGTCCATAACAGTGTCCTGGTCAGTGGGGAGTTCCATGTCGTAATCCGTGAAGACAAAACGTGAGAAGAAAAAACGAGCAGTGAAATGCTGTAAAAATACAGCGAGAGTTTAAAATAGTCGTCGCCTAAATTATTGAAATTTTGAAATACGAAAATAGCAATGGTAAAGTAATCTTTCAAAAATGATCGAATTGATCTTATGATCGAATGTCAATCCCGAATTAGTGAATGTATGTACACTAAACCCTATCGAACAGTAATCTTGCAATTATTTATATATATTATATAGTGGTGTCGAAATGACACCGGTGGACGTTTAAGGGTATCGAAATCTCGGACGTTCCAGTGTTAAAATAAAAGTTTAAATCCATTTATTAATTTAATATATAATTGGCTCTCATCAATCCGAGAAATTTTGAAATGAAATTGTTGCCAAAGACAAATTACGAATAAAGCCAACAGAGTGTTTCTCGTGAGAGAGAGAAACATTTATACATAGACGATATGTGTGGTGGAAAAGAAAGGAAATATATGAAAAAATCGAATATGTTCGATAAAAATTCGACTATCTCTCTTTGTTGTATTTTTGATTTAATGAATTTTTTTAGACCAAAAATTTTGTTACATTAATTCTCAAATGTATAAATGTTTTTGAAAAATAAATCGAAACAACTTCCATACATTAGAAAAGAAGCACGAATAATCCTTTACTTCAGTGCTTCTCTCAATACTGGCGACCCAATTTTCAATCGTAATTTTTATCGCGCCCCCCTTATATAATAATAATAATATATTGAATGCAATAATAATGTACTTTGACGCTAAAGCTATAATATGATCTTAAGTATAAACTGTGTACAAATTAATAAGATAAGTATTAAATTTTTTATATATGTAACTCTTAAGTAATACATATTTTAAGTAAGTTACTTTTAAGTAATAGGTTATTCATGTTATGTTTCTTTCTCTAATTTTTAAATTGAAACAGATTGAGAAATGATATTCAATTAAAGATTTATTTCCTTCTTCAACCATTTCTAAAAGTACAAATGCCGTTAAAAAATGGTCTAATCTATGTTGCTCTTTATCATATCCATTACATCTGGCATTCTCGTGAACGTTCACGTGAGTCTAGGTAACCTAACGGACGTCTGCACAAAACATGTAAAAATGCTCTACCTCGTACAATTCCAGTCAGTCTTGGCCGAATCCGATTAGCTACCGAATCTCTCTTGAATGTACATTTCATAATTCACGCGTTAATTGTAATTCACGGTGTTAAGTATTTACGGCAGTGGATTAAAACAAAATAATAGATATATTTTTAAATAGCAGCGAGTATTCGATGATAATAAAGCATCAACAAATACACAGACGAGGGCAAATTGATAGCAAGCTACGCATGGGTTAGGGATCCATTTCAAAATACTTCAGAAGAGCTCTCAGCTGCCGAAAAAGAGATCTTTATAGATTTCACATCCAGTGACGAAATTAAATGGCAATTTTGTAATAAATCACTCTTTGAATTCTGGATAGAGGTGGATGCTGAATTTTCTGCACTGAAAACAAAAGCATTTTTATTTTATTTTACAAATGCCAGGCCATTGACCATCAGGTCATTAGGCAACGGGCTCTCCAATACCTTTTTACAATGCAGTTAAGATCATTCAGTGCAGAGCACTCGTCCAAATGAGCGGCAGTCATGTCTTGTCCAGTGTCACACAAAACGCAGATAGGTGAAGTCACTAAATTAAAACGAAACAGATGAGCACAAAGGCAGTCATGTCCGGTTAAAAGTCTAAATTTAGCCACAGCAGCAGCACGAGGAGAACTTGGAATACCGTGGGATTTCTTACATAGTGTACTCCAAGGCTTATCACGAGCAACACGAGAAGCTGTAAGGCGAAATGATTCCCCAAAAATCCTTTTAATTTCCAGTTTGGCAGAATGAAGTGTCAGGTCTCTGCGAAAGTTCTGAAGAATACCCGTTCCCTTTTTTGCCAAAAAGTCTGCCCTCTCATTTCCCCAAAGACCACGGTGAGATGGTACCCATTGAAAGACGATCTTTCCTTTTATCTTTCCCAGGAGTTCTCTACAGTTCTGCACACGTAAACAATTATTCTCATTATAGTTGGACAAAGCCTGAAGGGCAAAAGTAGAATCTGTGAAATAATTACAGCTCTTTCAATGGGGGGAAGACAAACAGCAAGTTGCTGAAGGGCTATATGTATAGCTTCAACCTTACCATCAAAGTGAGTTGTCAAAGGGCCGGCGTGAAAATAGAAGGAGAAGAGGTGACTAAAAACAACAATGCCAGCGCCTTGGGCAAAGTCCAAGAGTGAGCCATCTGTGTAAATGTGAAGCCACTCCTCCGGTGGGAACCGGGTATTGATAGTTTCCAAAGCTATAGCGTGAAGAGCAGTTGGACTTAGATCACGTTTTCTCACATCCAGAACAAGATCCAATCTGATGTCGAGTATTTTGTAGTCGAGTGGGTTAGCAAAAGACAGTAATTCAAAGGGCACATCATTAATGACTTTATATTGAATGTTCTCACGAACACATTGAATAAAGCCCTTTTGAGTCTTAAGATTATGTCCTCCATCGGAATCATAGTCCCGCCAGAATGAATTATTTGGCAGTCTATTGAAGAGAATAGCAGCATTCTTCTCAATTATATTAGTGAATGGCTGAAGGTCGCAAAGTAACTGCATGGCAAGTACTGGAGTAGTTTTAACTCCGCCAGTGATCATGCGAAGGGCTTGGTTATGGAAAGTGTCAAGAAGTTTTCTCTGAGGCAGAGATCAGCACCTCATTGCAATAATTTAGAACTGGTTGAATATATGTCTTGTAAGGTATATTTAAGGTATCCCTATTGCATCCCCATTTAACTCCGGTCAATCTTTTAAGAATGGAGAGTCGCTTTCTTGCCTTAGAAACAACAAGCTCAGCATGTTTAGTCCATTTCAATTTGTTATCAAGAGCGCAACCCAAATAAATTGAGTGAGTGAGTGAGTGAAGATTAACGTCGCACTGTTCAGCTGCACGAGGGCTTTTGGCGACGGACCACGTAATTTTGAACCATGGTCAAGTGACGTGGACGACACCTGAGCTGGCACCCCCTCTCCTAACTACCACACCACACCAACGGGAGGACGTTTCAGCTCTCGACAGATTTAGCGTGCATCGCTGCCCTACACGGCGGGTCTTTAGTGGTACTGGGCTCGAACTCGTGACAAAGCCAGCCACGATCCGATGCCTATACCACTCGGCTACCGCGGCCACCCCAAATAAATTGAAACATCACTCTGTTGAACAGGCATAAAGTTATAAACCAATTGGGGATTGAATGGTTGTCTATTTAAAGTGAAGAACTGACAAGTAGTCTTCTTTAGGTTTACAGTCATATTATTTTCAATACACCAAAGGTGTAATATTTCAAGGGTCAGATTTAGGATGGTATTTAGTTTGGACTGATCCATCTTTGTTGTGCTGCACCAGATGGCAAGGTCATCCGCAAATAGAGCCGTATTGGTCAGCCCATCAGATGCCAAGAGATCAGGGAGATCATTAATAAAGATGTTGAATAAGATAGGACTAATCCCAGTGCCTTGGGGCAGGCCAGTTTCACTTTGTAACGTAGCAGGCCTCCTCGTGGTGCACCCTGGTTAACGCTAAATCTGCTACAGCGATTGCCGCTCTCCTCTCGTTTTGTGATGCATTCGAGTTCTGGTGCTAACCATCCTTTTAGGGATCAGCAGTGGCTAAGAATATTACAATGGAATGCTGGTGGTTTCTCTTATGAAAACAAAAGCATTTCGTATACTATTACCATTTTCAACATCATACCTTTGTGAATCCAGATTTCTTGCGATGGCTACTTTGAAGACAAAATGTAAATCTGAGGTAAATATCAAAAAATAACTCAGAGTGTCAATTTCCAATTTTTAGCCCTCCTTTGAAAAACTTTTCTCTGCAAGACAAGCCCATGCAAGTCACTAATAGTTATTAAACTTGTTCTTATACTGGCTGAAGTACCCACTCTTAACACGAGTTTATTTTTTTTAAAAAAATGATAATACATTATTCTTGATATAATAGCTTAATTGTAAGGAGAGTAAAACGAAGGGCATGACAATGTATACAAAAATGTAAAATGATTTATTGAAATGAATGCTCATATTATATAAACGGTTTTGAAAGAATTGTAGTTTTAAGCCTCGCAGAATTGGCATTTAGAATAAATGTTAAGTAACAAACAATGAATATAAAATTCCAATGAATAACAATTGTGCTTTTTTTTAATTTTTAAAGCGAAAAAACTTCATAATGTTTTAGCCCGGGATCAGGTGTGCACTCGATACTAACATTAATGGTCGCGGGGAGTGACTCACCCCAATTCTTTTTTTTATATAATTATTTTCAATAATACACGATAAGAATCACAATTTTTAGTGAATAATTTAACTAAAAGAAAATATATTTACCTATTTCAAGGATTTTTCAATTTTTCTTTCATAATTTCAGAAAAATCCAATAAAACTGAACTAAATTATTCCAAATGTGCGTGAACTTAATAAAAGACACAAATGACAGATACACACATTTTGCTCACGTTATTGTAGTTTTAATGTCCGTTGATGATCGACAAATATCCTGTTGAATTTTTTCTTGCTTGTGTCTTTTTGACAGGGCGAAGTGCATTTTGCGGTACTCTTATGGCTTCATATTTTTCTTGATAGAGTTCTTAATGTAGCTATTGAAAATTTTCCTTTCGTTTCATGTTTATTGCTTTTCTCAAATTTACTTTCGCTACCATGATTGATATGCATTATTTCAGCAAGTGTTTCCCTTGTTTGATCAGTTTCAATTTCCTTTCAGTAAGATCACAGATGCCCATTTCTTTATATATATATATATATATATATATATATATATATATATATATATATATATATATATTCTGCTCATTTACATTTATAAACCATAATCAGTCGTACAACATCACAATAAAAACCCCTAATTTATTCATAAGGGAAAATGCAGCATGTTCAAGAAATACTTTTGAACAAAAGTGGTCACTCCGAGAACTCGGTCAAAACAAGTACCTTAAGATTCTAAAAAACGTTTGCCACTCCCAAATAAGACGGAGATATGTGATCAATTCATTTTAGCTCCCATTAAGACGCCATATTGGAGGATTCTCTGTCAAGGTCATTGGGAACAAATAAACAGTTTTCCCAGAATTAACAATTTCGTGATTCTAGGGTGACTATGCGCATAGCTTCCGTGTTAAAAGTCTATTCAATATAAAAAATGGAAAAAAGTTTAAAAAAAGAATTGTGTAAAACTTTTTTCGTTACGTATTATATGTTTCAGAATACTCACAAAAATAAATCTTGGCCAATTAATCCTTCAAAGTTCTCAACATGCTTATCCATGTATCATAAAACTCTTTCACATTGAAAAAAGCGCAACAGAATTATATACATAACTAGCTGTACCCTGCCACGCGTTGCTGTGGCTCAGTCTTGTTTAACAGAAAGGACATATTTTCAGTATGTTAAATAATTTGCATTGCATGTATGATCTTTTATAAAAAAAATGTATAAATATATATACGAAAAACTTTCCTAAACTGATATTTATAATTTGTTAACCAAATGCTTGAAGTTATTACAGCTTATTTTTGTCCTTATGTCATGTTATGAACCTAAATTTATTTACATTGTCTTTAAAGTGGCGACCTCAAGTTTGAAGATAAATTTTAAATGGCTCCACTCTGGATTCATTGAGGGAATTGGGTTAGTTTTACAATGCTTATGGATATTTTTATTAAACCAGAGGTGTGTTCACAAATGCACATTTATCCAAACAATGTCGCTTGGAAACATGAATTGTATTTCCTGATGTCATATAGGAAATGTTTTGATTCCGCAGTATATCTAGCAAGCAAAATTTGTAATGGCTCTGTTCTCTGAGTTGAGGCAGTTTAATTTTTTCAGTGGTACAAAACATTCCTTTGGTTTCTCCCTTAAATTCCAGAACATTGCAATAAGGATACACTTCCATCTTTGTGTAAATGAGAACATGCTGCCTGAACCTAGAATCTTCCACTGGGTTATACCGGAATGCAAGTTGACTATTATTGTCTGATTGCTCACCACAAAGTCATGTTTGACGCAGATGTGCTGTTTTTGGTTAACATCTTTCAGATGTTGTAAAACACGAATGATGTGCTCGCAAATGAGCTTCCTAAAGTCTGGCTGCATGTTGCTTTGCTGCGCCCTCAGCCTGTGTTTGTGACATTCTTTGTCTGCATTTCTCGTTTGCTGATATCCATTCTTTCTCAGTTTGATGTGCAATTACACTCATTGTAGTACTTTTGCCTTGCAAGTATGACAACCTAAGTTTGATTTCCCGCAAGGCATTATTTTTATCTAGTGAAGCCAATTGACTGCACTTAAAAGAAAAAAAAATTCAAACAAAGCATATAAAATTTCTTAAAAACTTAAAACTACACTTAAAAATAAAAGAAAATTAAAGCAAAAGCATATAAAATTTCAAAACATGAAAAAAAAAATCAGAAACAAAAAGAAAAGGAAAAAATAAAAAATTCTAATGAAATATTTAACTTTAAACGTGCATCAATTGACACAGCTGAAATTCAACGCAATGAGAGGCTGAAGGTATTTTTAATCGAATACGCCAGGAAAATTCCAATATAAACACAGATTTTGCAGCAGAAAACTACGACAAAGTGTTGATAATGATGGGAGTATTTTTGCACATAATTCACAATTCGATCAGTATTAGCAATTGTTATCAACAAAGTTAAGGGCCTATCTTAAAAACAGAGTGGCTTATATCTAGACACAGACAGCTTTTCACAAGGAAAATTATTTGTTATCTGTGTACTTAAATATTAGCATCACCATAGCCAAATTACCGCCATGCAAATCGCAACATTTTCTCTCCATTTCTTTTTTCATAAAAAAAATGTTAGAATCTTTATTGTTTAGATATTAAGGTACTATATACATGGCACCAATTTTGTTACAGTGATGCTAATACATAATTACTGATGTGTGTTACAGAGCAGCAGTCACCAATTGGTGATGCGTGAAAAATTTTGGATGGTATGCAGAAAAATTGGGAAATCATTTATACTTTTATGAAGATTCAGTTTAAAAAAAGATGAACAACAAAACAACATATTACGGAACACGAATTATTCTTTACTAAAAGCTTTTAGTTACTGTAATAACTAAACAAAAAAACATAATTCCAGAGGTTAGCGATTTTTGGTAACCTCAACCATTTTTTGGAAAATTGTAGGCAAAACACTTCAGTTTGCTGATTGTTGCTTTTCATGAAACTTATTTGGTTCACTCCTAGAAGAGCCCACACCCTTGGCGCGAATTACTTTGGTTGGCGATAAATGCGCCATCTTGGTAACCCTACTTTTAAACACTATATACGACAACCCTAACTATTTCTAGCATTTTCGTATTTTGTGGGCGCGCGTTTCGAATTTCATTTTGTTGTTGGTCTCGGGCTGGTTGCGTGTGAGGGAATCTACTTTAGAATTTTTTACTTTGTTGAATGCGAAAGGTAAGAAAGAATTGATTGAATGGTGTATGAAAGAAGGATTGATTGCTTCGAGTTATGAATGTCCTAAATGTAATGATCAGCATGATGTAACATGGTCGGCAATAAAACGCTTTCTTCGAAATCGTGCCAGCCACGCCGAATGTATGTTCGACCATTACCTCGCAGAATAAATATGGCGGCGTTCACACGATCATTCGCTTAGCGATGAGACCTTTAAGACTTTTTTAAAATCTGTTGTTACGCTGTCCCCTCCACTCGGAAAAGATCAGCAGTAAGAAAGTAAGTGCTGTTTTTATATTTTTATCTCAAAGGTTTAATTTCTGTATTGCTTACATATATTTTCATTATGCATCCATCTTATCCCGCTATATTTCCTTGCCACCATTGTCGCTTTCGCTCGGCACCATCTTGTTCTGGCTTGGTGCCTTTTTTGGTTTGTCGCCAAGGGTGTGGGCTCTCCTAGGATTTTACCGCTTATTTTCAGGGCATAGAAGATTAAATAAAGACGTAAATATAGCTATAGTGCTATAGAGGTCAATCCTATTAGTGAAACGCTAATTATAAAGTTATACATTAAGTGGTTCATTAAGTGTTGAAAAATGGCAACTACTGCTCTAAAGCAGGCACAGCAGACAATTTCTGTATATATACAGACAATGAAGCAACACAAAATGTCTACTCATAAGCATTGTACAATTAACCCTTTCACCTCAAGAAGAGTCATTTAATTTGTTTTCAAACTTGGCACCTCTTCTATGGAGTCAATGCAAATAATTTTAGATTCATACCATGACAATAAAAACCATAATAACTTGGGAGTATTCTGTTAACAAATTACAAATGAAATAAATCTGTTTAGAAAAGATTTGTTAATGTATATTTCCACATTTTTTTATAATAAGTTGATGGATTTATAGGAGAACCTGCTTCCCGCAGGGAAGCTCAATCTCCAATCATGATGAAATGGATGAGTTACATGAGTTCAGCTTTCACTTAGCCCTTTGCTGCTTAATTATAAAATATTGTGTTGATAATTAGAGTATTTAAATGAAAAAATTAAATAATTTACTTGGGTGTAGTGATAAATGAGAATTTAAGTGTGTGGTGTGAGTGAATAAATGCATTAGTGTTGTTTTGTTAGGTGTGTGTAATAAAATTAAAGCCTTCTCCACTAGAGCGGACTTTAAGAAAACATGGAGGTCGGGGATTCTTTTGGCACAGGATTACCCGCACCGTCGGAAAACCCGCCTCATCTGAATTTCGCCCAAAAAGAGCGAGTATTTGAGTGCATTTGCTTGAGGATGTGTGGTCCAATCAGGGGGCAGCCTATGGTGACTCTTAGGGAGTGGGTGTGTCAATAGGAATTGAGTTTGGGTGCCGAGGCGATCCCAGAGCTCGCTTCGCTATTGGCCGGCTTACTCTGTTCCTATTGGTTGAGAGTAAGTCTGGTAGATTTTTGAGTTTGAACGGAAGAATTTTAAGAATGTTATGAGATTAAATTAAAATATTGTGAGGTCTATTAAATGAAGGATTAATATCATATTTTTCTATCCGAGCAATTGCTCGGTTAGTATGACTGTCTATATTATTAAAAAATTTAGTTGCTATTTTTTTGAAAAAACATTTTAAAGTTTTTAGTTTGAGAGCGAATCTTATATCTTCGTTTCTAACATACCGCGGAGAGTCCGTGATAATTTTAATGATTTTATTTTGCGCTGATTCCAGCATCTTGATATTAGAATAGGCTGCGTGGCCCCAGATTGGACTTGCGTATTGGAGAATTGGTCTGAGAACGAGTTTATAAATAAGCATTTCATAGCATTTCTTAGAGATAAACATGATTTCCATGCAATTAAGGGGAAAACTTTAGCGACGGAAATATTGAATTTTCTACGTATTTGTATAATGTGTTGTTTAAAAGTGAGTCTTTTATCTAGGATTACTCCTAGGTATTTGGTGCTTTTGGACCAGGGTACGTGCGTGTTGTGTAAGTATAGTTTTGATGGTTCTTTTTTAATGTGGTGTGAGAAGAAGACGGCCTCTGTTTTTGCTACATTTAAAGCAATTTTCCATGTTGAATTTTTTTATAAAAAAAATCATACCTCAAGTGCAAGCAGTTAAAGATATTAGAAATGTGTGCTTTCTCTTTTCTTTCTTTTTAACCAGACTGAGCCACAGGAAAACATGATTGGATACAGCTAGCCAGCTATAACAAACTTAAATGATAAAAAGCTATCAAAAACCAATTATTAACAACAAATTATCATTTTGATAAAATCACCAAAAAAAGTTGCAAACAAAGGTTCTTGGGTACTGTTGCAACTATATCAACCCCGATTTTGTTCGCATCATACACGGTGAATTGGCAATTAAATGCTAATGTTGCCAATATGGTTGCGATAACACATAAATATCAAAACAAACAAAATATATATCAGAAAATCTTAATTTTTCCATTTATATTTCACAGTAACACCAAATAAAATTTTGAAATTACACAAAATAGATATTTCGTGAGTCTAATGTTATTGCCCCAACTATTAAAAACTACAATAACTATTTCGTGGAAAAATTCACTACCAAGTGCAAAAAAGTATTATTATTGTGCACAAACAGGCATAGAATGTTCTTCCCTTATTGAATGCATATTGCAGTATTTGGTGATGTCTTTTGATTTTAGGTAAATGGCCGACTAAAGAAAAAATATAAGTACCATAAAAAATTATATATTAATTTAATTTAGATTCATTGGAGAAAGATAAAATACCGTGAAGTCCGGCATATAACGCACACCCATATTTTCAAGCCGCAATTTATAAATTTTACGTATATTCGCTATGTAATGTGCACCCATTTTTTACGAAGAAACCTGAAATGCACAAATGCAATGCTGTTATGTTTAGAAGCGATTTATTCAAGGTGTTTATCTAAGCAATTGCAAAAATAGTATACTTTTAGAACTACCACCTTTTAAGTTCAATAAGAATGTCATGTCTTTTAAATAAATAGTATTTCGAAATATTTAGAAGTTTAACTTTTTTATGCTCATTTATTTTTTAATTTTTAAAGCCCTCATTTTTATACCCAGCGTATAACTCACACCTGTAAATTTCGATCTTATTTTTTGTGTTCAAAGTGCGCGTTATAAGCCGGATTTTACGGTAGGTGGAAGATTTTAATCGGTATACTACTCGCTAAACACATACATAGTGTACAGAATTAAATTTAGTATTTTATATATAAAAATTATCCAAAGTAAATATTCTGTGCTTAAAAATAAATTGAAAAATGATATACAATACATTTCTACAATACAATTTTATGTACTCAAGCTGATTGACTGCAGTTAAAGTGAAGGTTTAAAGAAAAACATATGAAATTACAAAACAGCTCTGAGTGGGCCTTGTATCCGAATTCCTTTGTGGCCCTTTTTCAGATATGAGCACCATTTAAGTGGAATTGTAATAACATTCGTTGGGGCTCCTTCATCATTGATACAGTGGTAGCTCTACGTCCCTGACAAAAACAAACCATAATAACTTCCAGTATTTTTTTTAACAAATTACTAATGGAATCTGTTTAAGAAGGAAATAAATCTTATAAAGCAATGAAAAACAAAATAAGGTGCAATAATTTGATGACTCAAAATCAGAAAATCTTAGTTTTAACATTTGTATTTCAATACTAACATCAAATGAAAGGTACTTACGTATTGTCGCAACCTATTAGCGATATTGATTAATACAAAGCACGATTGTCAATTCCGCGCGTACAACATCTGCGAAAATGGAATGGCCAACTTTGCGAGTTATCATTAAAGTTGGCGATTGTTGCGATAATACGTAAAAATCAAAGGAAGTTTTAAAAGTTGTCTAAAAAAGAAAAAAAAAAACATTCCTATTAAAAACTTCGTTGATTAATTTCGTCACATTAAAATATCTCCAAGTGGGAAAAAAATATTGTTTCCAAACATTGAATGTGTTATATCGCGGCATTTGGCTACGTCTGTTTATTTCAGTTAAATGGTTGACGGAAACTATTTGGTAGAAATATAAGTAGCGTACAGAAGTCAATTATGTAAGTTTCATTTTCGCTTAATAAAGAGAAATAAATTTAGCTTAAAATTACAGAAAAAACACGATGTAGAATTTAATCAAAGTCGTAAACATCCCGCGATAATGCTATCCAACTGTTGCCAAACCTACAAAACAAAATTTGAGTTCTTGAAAGAATAATTTAAAAAAAAAGATTTATTCGAAAAATAATCCCAATTACGTATCAAAGGACAATAAATAGATAAATATGACAACGCATAAACATAACCATAGAAGAGTTATACAATAATTTTGAAAAATCTAAGCGTAAAGTTTAAATTTTCGCATTGAGAGCGAATCGTGACGTTATATGACGTCATAACACCAAAAAATCACTTAAAAATTAAATTTAAAAAAATTTAGAGAGAATTTCGAAATAAAAAGTACATAAGATCCTGACCAGAGACAAATGCAACGTTGTGTCAATATTTCAGATTAATCCATGCAGAACTTTTTGAGTTATGCGCGCATACACAAACCAACACATTTTTATATATATAGATTTACACTTTCCCTAAAAAAAAGGGACGCAGATAACCATACCATTAAGTTCGAAAGTCAGCAAAAGTAATATTTTAGGTTAAAAGGAACGTAATAAAAAAATCTCTCATCGTAGGATTACAGCAAAGCAAGCAAACTATTTTTTTAAAATTTAGTTACAGGATCATTGATAGCTAATGAGCGTTCAAAGTAAAATCATTTATTTTTGGTCACCTTTTTTCACCAGATGATATATATAAATCATATCAATGTAAATCTGTATTTTTTATTATGTCAGAAAGCATTTTGTTTTACTTCCTTCCAGTAAATTAATTTTTTTATGCTTTTATTTTCGATATGCTCGCGACCCCCTTGAAGGGTTATTACGTCCCCCCAGGTGAGCGCGCCCCACAGTTTGAGAAAGACTGCTTTATTTGAATAAACTGTATATTTCAATGACTCGAAAGTGCTGAATTTAAACCATTTAGGTAAAACACTTCGTAACTGTTCAAAAGTTAAATTTTTTTGTGTGAAATTATCATAAGATTGATAGAATCATTATAAACGAAAGAAATTGCAAAAACATTTAGGCGGTATATATTTATTATATACCTCAAACACAAAACAAATACAAACAGAAAAACTATATAATTACTATATAGAAAAAATAAATATATACAAAAAAATAATACAAATAATATACAAAAATACATACAAACAATAAACAAAAATATACACACAAATAAACAACAATAAACAAAAATATATAAAAAAACCACATAACACAAAATTTTTCAAAATAAACAAAAATATAAAATAAAAATACACATAAAATACATATAAAACAAAAAAATGCACATAAAATACACATAAAATAAAAAATGCACATAAAATTAAAAATACATATAAAATTAAAAAAATACACATAAAATACACAGAAGACTTTTTTCCCCCTTTTTTCTTCTTTTAAATGAATTTAAGTTTTTCATTCCCCATAATTTTGTTGAGCTGGTTGTAGGCTGGATTTTCTAATTTTGTTGTTAACGTACTGAAATTTGGAGTAGCTGGACGATTTTTACAGTCTTATTTCAATGAATTTTGTAAATCGAATATAAGTTCTTGAATTTTTACCATTGCTGGCGACGTTTTACTATTCTTCAAATTATCTTCTTCCGAACCAGCAGAAAACTTGGTTGTAGAAATGATTTTCTTGGCTGGATTTTCTGTTGCTAACATGCTAAAATTTGGAGGAGCTGCGCCATTTTTACTGTCTGATGTCAATGAATTTTGTAATTCGGATATAAGTTCCTGAATTTTTTCTAATGCTGGCGACGTAATTTTTTCTGAATCCATTTCCTTTACGGTTAAATTTTGATCTTGTTCCTTTTTGACTTCTTTATGGCTTTCTGAATTTTTTTTTCTGACTTGGAAGTGGTCTCCAGTCTGCGTCTGGCAATTGGATTTTGAATCTTTGAAGAGGCTGTCCAAGACTAATAAAATAGGTGGTAGAAATAAGGCATCCCAATACGTCACAAATAGAATTCTGATAGTGAAATAGAGCCACACGAGCAGAATGGTCTTCGCCAATATTTTGTCATCCATTTTTATAGGGGGTGGGGATCAGGAATTTATAAAGGCCGTAAAAATAAATTAGTAGAATAGAGAAATTTGAAAAATAGTGGCAGATTTTGAAAATGAGGGACACCAAAGAGCAAAAATAAGAGCAATTATTTTTGATGCGCAATTATCCAATGTAAGTTACATTCTGATCGCTAAATATTGTTGCACGGAAAACAATGCTTAAGTTTTAACACACACAATACATAATACTATAACAATGTTGATCTTCTGTTAAAAGACAATTTTGGAAAACATTGTTGAGGAGCTTTTATTATTGTGATTCGAACAGAGTTTAAACAATGTTGGGTTTCCAGGTGTCCTGTAAACTGTAAATCATGAGAAAAAAGCTTATTTATTTTCCTTCACGCATGCACTGGCCAACTTACAGATAGAGACAAAAACATAAACTAGGCATATGTATTACATTGATTAATATGTGAATTTAACATTGTTTTGTAAGGTAATATATAAAATCATTTATAATCAAAACACAGTCTGACTACACATACCGTAAAATCCGGGGTGTAACGCGCACTTTTAACTCAAAAAATAAGATATGAAATTACGGGAGTGCATAATATATACGCCGAGTATGAAAATGACAGCTTTCAATATAAAAGCGAAGGATTAGCATAGAAAGAATTAGATTTCTACATAGATCGAAATACTGTTTATTTAGAAGAAATGACATTCCTTATATATATATCAACTTAAAGGGTTGTAGTTAAAGGAGTATACTACTTTTTTCTAATGCTTGGAAAAATAAATGCCTTGAATAAATGATTTCAAAACAAGAGAACATTCTACACGTATATTTCAAATTTCTTCTTAAAAACTGGGGATGCTCGTTATACGGCGAATATATACCTAAAAATTAAATATTGCATCTTGAAAGTATAGGTGCATGTTATACGGCGGTGCGCGTTATATGCCGGATTTTACGGTACTTATATATATATATATATATATATATATATATATATATATATATATATATATATATATTATACATTTATGTGATTTAAAACTTCTCTAATGGTTTAACCATTCTTTTTAAGGAAAAGAAAATAAGTGTACTGATAAGTGTATAAGTGAAAATAAGTGACTCACACATTCCTTCATCACGAAATCTCCGGAAGTATTAGATCACAGTTTCCCAAACGTTTTTTTTACTCATAAACCCCTTGTCATGTTTTCCGGTTTGGGGTAGATCATTGCATACTTAACCCGAAACTTCGCAGGTTTTTAAATTTCGATGAAAAATTATATCAGCTATTTCTCAAGTAATAATAAAAGGGAAAAATATGAAAAAAAAATTCAGCAGTTTTAAATTGAATTTCAGTCATTTTTTTGTTTGTTGCAGAAGTAAAACATTGCGCAGTAGTGATGTAAATTACAAAACTTTTTTTATATGAGGGTTTTATTATCATCATAAAATATTTAAATTTCTTACCTGGTAATTTATTTCGTCAATAAACAAACGGAAGCATAAAATATAATGGATTCTTTTTATAACAAAAACACATCTCTTGAAGCATCAGAGATTTTTATAATTGTTGTGATTTCTGGAAAAAATGTACTTCCATCTAGTGACAAAGTTAGCATGTATTTCGTTGTAGTTATCTTTTTTTTCTCAGATAAGTGATTTGTAGGTAATTAAAAAAAATATTGAGTCTGTTAAATTAAAATAAATCATATGTTGCAGAAATGCAACCGTGCGAAGTTAAGGGTTAATATGGAATTTATGCAAATTCGTCAATTAAATGTGTTTTTGATAGCTGGTACAAAGCTACTTTTTTTAAAAGATTTAAATTTTTAACGGTAGTGTGAAAAACTTAAGAAAACAAACACATCTTAATTTTAAATATTTATTAATTAAATTAAAATTCAGTACATGTTATACATAAATTAACTGAGCAACAAACAAATGGTTTTAATGCCAGGGATGAATCTGATGCTTTTTAACAAATTTTCATCATATGGCAGCAATTTGGTTAGGATGAATCCTAATACTCCTCGATTAGTAGTGTCCAATTTTTTTTTCCGTTATGAATATTGGCAACCACCCTGAAATTCCTTTTCCCGAGGAAAAGCAATTGAAAACTTTCTCACGATATTCCACAATTCGAGATAGATAGAAGTGTTTATATTATAATAAAATATTACGTCAGTAAATAAGTAACACCTCTGTGCATGTGGAATATTAATTTCACATTAAAAGTTAAAATTAAACTATGAAAGGGTTATATGAGAGTCAAAATCCTAGACCCTAATTTACACTTCATGAACCCCCAATTTTTTTCCTGCTGTCCTAGACCCCTGGGGGTCTATATAGACCACTTTGGGAATCACTGTATTAGATCAACAGACTTGAAATTTTCCAGGCATGATATTATTATTATTACTATTTTTATTGAGTAGAAATCCTTCAAGAACGAGTTTTGCTGATACTTACCCTCAAGGAGGTTGGGGGAGGAGTCTGATAAATAAAAATTATTGTTTATTGAAGTGTTAGATTTGCAGACTTAAAATTTGGCAAGCATGTTTATATATTTTGTCAAGTAGATATGCTAAAAAGGGATTTTTCGGAAATCGATTCCGAGGAGTGGGGATACAGGGAGGTAAGAAACAAATATACTTTCGTCGTGTCAATTCAAGTTCTATCTTTTTTAAATCAAGATGCCAGTGCTATATGAACATTTTTCAGTACAATTAAAAGCTTGATTCTTGGATTTATATATCAATAAATTAAAAATGAGATACGTACTGCTATTTAACATAATGAAATATCCTGTGAAGTGTGTGGGTAATATAACCAGTTTTTATCTATACATATAAATAAAAACGAAGTGTCTGTATGTAATTTGAAATTAACAGCTTTTTACTAAATGCATTTAAAAGTATATACAGTACTTATATGAAAAAATCAATTTTTAAAATTTTTGTCCGTCTCTGTATGTCTTTCTGTCTGTTTGTTCCGGGTAATCTGTGAAATGGCTGGACCAATTTTGACGAAACTTCCACTGGCAGATAGCTAATGTTTTAAGAAATAACTTAGGCTCCTTTTATTATAGAAAAAAATTAGCATTCTCCGAGAAAATAAAATTAAAACCAATAAAATAGTGAGCAATATCCGATTCAAATAGAGATTATTTATTTCAATAGGGATTATTTTTATTCAATAGGGACTATTTTATTTCGCGAGCCTTCTGTCTCAACGATTTCTAGCAGTTATATCAAACTTTTCTGTTTGATTAGGTTGCTGCCACACTTACGGCATTTCCCGTTCATCTCCTTTGATCCTAATGATTTTACAGTCCTTAACTACATTGTCAAGGGTCATGCGTCCCTTCCCCCCCCCCTTCCTTGCGGCTTCGTTTGTGTTCGCGTTTCACCCTACTGCTACTTAGACCTATTTTGATCCTAATGATTTTAGTCCTCACCCCATCGACAGTGTCAAAGGTCATGCGTCCCTTTCACCCCTTGCTCAACAAAAATGAAGGAAGAAAATAAATAAAATAAAAAAGAAACATAGAGATTCACAAAGTAGAAGAATAACATTATACTTATAGCATAGGTATTTCTTTACGTAGAATACATAATTATTAAGTTTTCGTTAACTCTGCGAAGTGAATAAACACTTTTTTGTTAAATTCCTCGTGGACGAAGTCACGGGTAACACCTATTTAACATAAAATAAATGCATCAGAAAGTAATATTAACGTGTTACACATCCAGATACAAATTATTTACACTATTTTAAGCGTTTATTATACAAAATTTGTAGCAATGTGTTACTTTTGCTGAGCAGAAAGTTGTTTTAAAAAATCGACCCACAAGAAAGTTACGGGGTGTCGTAAATAATAATAATAATAAAATCAGCTATTATATCTAAAGACTTAAAATTTAGTGAACATGGTTGTTTTGTTTAGCTGAGATATGCAAAAAGCTTTTTTTTTGTTGTTGTTGTTTAATTTACAATTCCCGTAAAATTAACTCATTAAAAACTTCTTTATCCTTCAGTCTGCCTTGTTTAATTTTTAAATTCACCCGTACAAAGAACGGGTATACCAGCTAGTTATGAATATAAGAAAAAAAAATTTCAAACTTTGTTATTACAGATCTAACTATTTTTTCATTGAGTGACTATAGAATCTGATGTATGACATCTTTTATGTAATGTGAGAGAAGTTTTGATTTTTTTAAGAAAATTTTATAAATTTTCAAAAATTGCGTGGCTTGCTAAACCATTCAGAAATGCTAATTCACGTTGAAGAAGTTCAACTCACAGTGCAATACATTTTTAACAAAAAAGAAAAAAAAGAAGGAAAAAAAATTTTTAGTGATCTTTATTTTTCTGTCTTACTTTATTTAATAAAAACGTAATAAAATCGAATTAATCAGCATCGAAATCAAACAAATATTTGCTTTTATTTAAATTTACACTGCAACTTCAGAACAGTTTCCCAATTTTATAGTAGTACATCTGAAAAAAGACATATATATAATATAATATTCTCTTAACTTGCAGAAGTCTTCATTATACGTTTCTTTATTCCAATCAGAATTTGAATTTAAGAATCATCTAGAAAATCGCAGACCAAAAAGCATTTTTTCAAAAATTCTAAAAGCTTTGAAGCGTTGACAAAAAAAAAAAAAGGTCTGGAGTATAAATTAGAATTTTAATCACACATATAATATACTAGTTGTTACCCGTCCGCTTCTCTAGGTATTTCTTTATGTTGTATGAATATATACTCTTTACAAATAAATTATTGATATCTAAGTCCTAGCATTGTAAGAGGCTCGGGCCTCTCTCGCGGGCACCTAGATGTGTGGGGGAAGAAACACTTGACATGATTCAAATAATCTACTTACTTCCACTCTAAGAACCGACACTATTTCAACCAATAATATTAAGAGAATGTGTTAAAGAAACCGTGAAAGGGGAACTACGACAGTAAAACGTGAGTGATTAGGTGACTAACAAACTTGAGCCTTATCTTAATTAAGGATCCAACCTATTACCCGATTTAATCTCATCTTAATTCAATCTTAGTGAACAATCGTCACTTTAAGGTTTGCTTCTAATAAAAATCAAACCACTATAATTCTAATACTATACCTTCAGTATCAATCTCACCTGGCTCGAGTATATCTTATCTCTTTCAAGCTAGAAAACCTCGCCTATTTATTGTAAGTTAATTTACATATCACGATTCTCGGCTTCCGAAGGGTTGGTTGTGAATAACACGAATTGATAGCCCAAAGATTTCCCAAGAGGATTAATTAGAAAAACGCGTATAGATCCGCCACAGCATTAAGAGTTCGATTGTATTGAAAAACATTCTTATAACCCTTATCTTTTGATTTAATAAAGGACAGGATTTGAATTTCTAAAATTAAGGTAGAATTAACTTTTTGCTCCCATAACCCCCTGTAACGTTTGAAAGAATAATGGTAGAGTATTCTTGGTTAATATTAAAATATGGAATTTATTTACGTCACAACTATTGAATATTATTTACTAAATGGTACATTAAAGTTATTAAACTTAATTATAGATTGTTAGAGTCCACTATTTTGTGAGAGGAGGATTCGTTGGCCACCGCTCCCGTGCAAGTTCAAAGCATCTCTCCTCTCATCTTCCGATCGACGGGGTTAGATTCCTCAGGGGTCAAAAAGGGGTTGCGCTGCAGCTGCAAGATGCACGTGTGGGTGTCGGGTCCAACAAAGATGCCGACCACTCTCGATGTTCGGAGAAGTGACGTTACACCCCCTTTCCCGAAGTGGATTTCCCCATAAAACACATTTTTGTGGATCTCTTCTCAACAAAATAAACATGCTTGTCAAATTTCAAGACTAATTTTTACTTTCCAAAAACGAAAATTTCAAAACGGAGAGTAGATTTTCATTAGACTAGTTCATTTAAGTTTTTAACGGTGTTTAATTTTCTTTCTTTTTGCTTTTCAATTTCATTGTGGTTTAATATATTTATTGCATGTTTTCCTTGCCTTATGCTTTTTTATTTGATTCCTTTCAATTATTTTTTAAGACTATTGAGTATTCAAAAATCTGCAAAAATCAACATCGGAGACCTTTGATATGATACGATATGATTAAAGACTGAAACAAGACGGCAACAATATCAAAAAATGTTTCATCATAGCAGGCAAAGCTTGGTTGTATCATTCATCCAACCATAAAATATCAAAGCAATGAACAGAAACATCCATCTTCACCTATTCCCAAGAAAGCAAAAACTGTGAAATTGGCTTACAAAATTATCACTATAATTTTTTTAAATTATGAAGGAATTTTGTAACAACACGCTGTCGAAGCCGGTACTACGGTAAATGGCTCGTACTACGCGAATGTCCTGCGAACAATGATACAGCACGTTGAAAGGAAACGTCCATTGCTCCGAAATAGCTTCCTATTGCACCATGATAATGCTCGACCACATATTGCTCGTTGCGTACTGGATGTTTCGCAGCAGAACAACGTAGAGATTTTACCGCACCCTCTATACAGTCCTGATCTCACTCCATGCGATTTCTGGCTGTTTCTTCAACTTAAGAAACCATTACGAGGCGAACGTTTTGCAAGCAACAAAGCATGTGCAAAGTATGCGGAGGTGGTTTTGAAATAGCTCTCACAAAACGGACTTTAACATGTTTTTAAGAAGTGGACAGAAATTTGGGATAAATGCATTACGTGCCACGGAAGTTATTTTGAAAAAAAAAAACAATGTAAAGGATGACGATTAAAGGTATTCTGTTTTGTTTTTTAATAATTTTAGTTTTATTACTTATTGAACAGCCCTCGTAAAATACAAATAATGTGGGAAAATCAGGGAATTATATGTCATACACATAAAAAGTTTTAATTTTTTTTAAATGTAAAAATAAAAGAGCATCATGCTTTTTTAACATTATTTAATTGAAAACACACATTGAATCTTATACTTAAATTCGTGGAAGATTTTGTTATATTTGCTTCAGTGGCTTAGAAATAACGCGACTGGGAAGGTAACATTGCTGAGGATTTTTCCAATTTTAAGCGATCGCCAAGCTGGTATCTTAAATTCCTATTTTCTAAATTACGACACACGATATTTCAAATACAATTTAATTAAACATGCAGGTGTTTCCGTTATTCCGTATGATGGGATTTATCCGAAATAATTAAAAATCGTTAATTTTTTAACAGTTTTGAATTTTTGCAGACTTTATGTATAACATTGTTACGTAAATAGGAAGTTCGAGGATTTTATGCAATCAGTCTCAAAAAGCAAGACAGTTCTCCATGAGCGATGAAAATTTATTGCAGAAAAATAATCCTTAGAAATGCTGGATACAGCTGCAAAATTCGCACAGTAAATCTCAGAAGGCCTTCACGCCTTCTACGGTGCTCAGAACAATTATAAGCGTCTAAAATACAAGTATGTTAAAGATTATTCACAAGCACTCGTCCGTCCTACTCAATAGCCGAACTAATCACTAATCACTAATCGATTACTGGTCGAATCTTTAACGGTCAAAACAATACCAACTCAGTTTTAGCGAGAGCGTCCTTACTTATAGTCTGCTCGGATTTTTCTCGAAGAATCCACTTAGGATCCGAAGATCGTAATATTAGTAGCTTTCTTCAGTAATTTCCAGATGCATCCATATGGTCACCAACTCCCCAAAAATGGTCACCAAAAGAGCCGCCATCAAAAATGATACCAATTTGGCTCTATCGCCAACCTTTTGCCAAGTTTTCATTGAATCGCCTTTATATTGCGAGGAACGGCGATGCTTGCGAATATTACAATTCTAACATAAAATAAGTACAACAGAAAGTAATCTTAAAGTATTACACATCCAGATATAATTAGGGATTGTAATACTGGTATACCGAGATTCCGAATACCGGTATTTTGAGCATTTTGTACAATTTTGTAATTCCGGTATTCACAAGTTTAAATACCGTTTTTTCGGTATTTACTAAAAAAAATTTTAAGTTGACTCCACTATATGTTCAGGGATCGCAAAAACATAGCAAACTAGTATACCTTTTTATTTTTATATCTCCCTATCGGGCGAAATTAATTAGACTGTGAATATAAAGTTGCATCGTACAATTAAGAGAAGTGATAAAATATGTGAATCATCCAACGAGGCGGACCAAAATTACACTATTAGAGCTCATACTGCACACGCACAGGATTCGTAGTCTGATATGATATTCGTAGCTGTGAAAACAAGGTTGTAGTTGGGAAGAAAGGGCGGGGTATTTCGATATTTTTTAAATTAGTGAGTTTGTTATTCACATTTTATTTGCATATCATGCAGTACAATTGATGCATTATGTTTTTTCAAGATCACATTTCAAAAATTTGTAATAGTACTACAAACTGAATAGTGGTACTTACACTTTTTTGTTATTTCAATAAATAAGATGTTCCTTTACTTTTCTGTTATTCTTTATTTACTGCTATAATTTATACGTTACAAATTATTTTTTGTGTTATATACACTCTCTAATAAAACCGGCAAATAAAACAAAGACATACACCTGTGTTTTCTTTATTTTTCTAAAATTTCTACTGCCGGTATTAAAACCGGTATTAAGATCTAAAAAATACCGAATACCAGTATTGAACTTTTGGTCCGGTATTGCAATCCCTAGATATAACTTATTTAATCTATTTTAAGCATTCATTACACAAAATTTGTTACAATATATATATTTACAGTAAAGTAAAAAAAATAAATAAATAAATAAAAAATGAAAATATCGCAAACAGTCATTTCGAAACTGCCAAAGTTAGCTAATTTTTTACTACGGCTTCAGATATAGAGCTTTATTCTTAAATAAGTTTCAAGTTCTGATACCAACAATATTTTTTTTAAATATAAAATTGTCCACAAGGGTGTAACAGCTAGTGAAAATTTTCTAAGTATATAATTCTGCTGCAATATTTCATTTGATGTTTTATAACTTTTTATCCATTTTTTAAAGCTCTCTCTCTCTCTCTCTTTGAATCCCTACTCATTTTAATAAACATTTTTCGTGTATTGTGAAATAATGTGTGCTTAATGAAATGAGCAATTTTGGTATAAAAATTTTTTATTTCTATTCACATTTTACACAATCATTTCTTCATTTACACTCAAATGGAGAAAAGTATTTAAAAAATATCTTTTTTTGTTCAGGCATCTGCAACATATTAGAAGATCCGGCTTCAGCTTGTCCTCTAACCCCATAGTTTTCAATAAAGCATAATTGAAAGATAGAGGTGATTACTTATTAATATATTAGTTATATTAGTTACACGAAAAGAGAAAAAAAAGCTCTACTTTTTATTCATGTCAATATGAATAAGTGTATAATGTGCAAACACATTCCTCTGTTTATAATTTTTAGCTCTTCCTGTATTTCATCATAATTTGAGAATCATATTAAATAAATGTATAACTTTTTCTATTTTTTTTTAGTTGAAAAAAAATTCACTCGAAACTGGAAAGAAATGTATGACTTGTAGAACTGGAGCAGATAACTTGAAAACATTCTTCTCGAGTCCCAAATGATTATTTCGAACGTTGAAATACTTTTATATACAGCCTCTGAGAATAGCACTTTTTTATGAAAATTTGATTCGAAAATGTATGCTATCCCAACAACACAGTTCGAAGTTGGTCACTAAAAATTCGCACTCTATCGACAGTCATATGAATTACAAAATAAATAGGCTATGTACGCACAGACAGTTCTAGTGCTATATCTAATAAATACTTTACTCTTTTTTTTTTCTGACAAGATAAAGCAAAATTTCAAGTCTAACAGCTGGGCTCTAGACTCGCAAGCCGTAGCCTAATTCTACGTGTAAAGATACCGAGGAAACAACGTTCTTGTTAGTGTGTACAAGAACGTCGCATACCAATGAATGCCGGTATGCTGATTGGTTCGTGATGTCTTTGGAGTTCTGAGTTGCACCAAGTGGAATTTCTGCAAAACTGTGCGGAACGCTTTCTTGAAATTGTGCAAAATCCTCATGGGGAAGAATGCCCAGTGGGCTATGTTCTGGTCCGACATCACGGCATAACACGATGCCACAACGTCGTTCACTACTACAGTACCGTGTTGAGTCAATGGAGCATAAATGCCACCTTCCGTGGCCACTGTGATGTTGACCACCTTGTCCAAGATCAGCTGATCAGTCCCTGGAGAAGTGGGATGGATGACGACGTATATGTAGTGTCCAATCTGTATATTTTTGGCATAAGTGGCGTAGCTACCCCACTCGTCTTGCGTCGTGTTGTCAGTTTCGGTGAAGATCAAATGATAGGGGGTTAGAGTGATCTTGGCACCGCGTTCCGTCTCAATCGAGAGGTAAGTTCTGTTGTTTTTCTCGTCGCGGTCTAGGAAGAGGATGACCTCGCTGTAGTCCAGTTGACCATCGGGAGTGATGACCAGCACTCTGTCCCCAAGGTTGAGCTCGGACATTCGCTTTCGGCCCGTTTCCGTCTGCACAGTGGAGTTACTGCTGAAGCAGCCGCCCGACCTGGCCTCTGCAGATTCTGAAAAATATACATTTATTAGAATCGTGCTTAAAACAAGTTCCGGAAGATAGTGACATTTAATTTACAAAGTTCATGAGAAATTTAAGTCCCATACCCACAGCTATTGAGATAAAAATTAATTAATGCCTTCGTTTTTACTGTACGAGGATCGTTCCGAAAGTAAGTTTCGCGTCTATTTTTTTTCCCCTTAAAACTTTATAGCCGAAAAAAAAATTGCATCGTGATTTTACAAGCCCTACACCTTGCACTATTTTTAAATTCCTACTATTAGCTCACTCTCTTTCTATATATATTTATCTTGTTCAAATTTTTAAATCGTAAAAAAATACATTTTAAAGCGCTCAATTGAGCTGAACTTTTACATACACGATTATTTGGATGACAATGCGGTAATTTTTAATTATAATTAATAAAAATTACTTGATTAAAACTAATTATTCAAAGAATTACAAATACACCCACGTTGGCATCATTTTTGTCGAGTTAGCGACCGTTTTGGCGACTTGTGTCAAAAATGTAAAAGTTTTTTTTTCTCACATTTTAAAGCGCTTATTTGAGCTGAAATTTTTAAAATACTATTGTTTTGGGTAAAAATACGATAATTTAATTATAATTAATTAAAATTAATTAGCTGAAATTAACTTTTTAAAGAATTACAGATACAGCCACGTTGGTTTCATTTTTAGTGACTTGAGTCAAAATTTTAAAAGTTTTTTTTTTTCTCCTATTTTAAAGGATTCAGATGAACTGAAATTTTATAGATACGATTGTTTTGGATGACAATACGATACTTTAATGATAGTTAATTACCACTTAATGTTGTGATTCTGTCATACGTATATACATATTTATATTAATTGTAACTACTTAATAAAAAGTAGCTAAAATTTCTTTGTTGATCTAAGTAGGAATTGACTTAAATTTTTCTTTATATTACTTGTTATTAAAGAAAGTGAGTATCATATAAATCAAAAACTTTCGAGCACTGTGATACATAGACTTTTATGTATCAGCGTGATATCGCGGACCCCCAAGATTCTAAACATTTCTCCCCGACTTAATATGCTTGATCAAAGTACAAGCTCTAGAGGAGGTTTTTCAATGGGGACAATTTAGTGATCTAGTCTAGGATGGCACATCTTTCAATTTTTCCACGAGGCCTTTCAGAGTCTGTAAAAAGGTTGAAATATATATATATATATATATATATATATATATATATATATATATATATTAACGTTCCATGAGACTCCGTGAATCCCCTAGAAAGACGCTGCGAGATCAGAGTTTAACAACTGCTGATATAAACCGATTAAAACATACGCATGTCGATTATTATGAACTATAAAAAAATAGAAAATTACATTTTGCATGTGTGTTCCTTTACATAATAGTTTATGCAAAACAATTTGACTCGAGTGTGAGATTGTGTGGATTATTTTTATGAAGTTTTTATTTTGCTAAGTGTTCAGATTTTCAATATTATGACTTATATTTTCCATAATTTTAATTTTTTCGTTAATCAGTGTAAATCAATCCGAAGGAAAATATGCATATCTTACGATTTTTCTTTAAAAAATCACGTTATATGTTGTTAAAAAAGTTTAATTTTAATGGTTACAATACCTACAGGTGTTGAAATATGTATCAAATCAGACAACTTATAACGAGAGTGTTATACTGTATAATCCTCCCTTCCTCAGTGGCACGACAGCCCAGGGTGGGCCTTGGCCTTCTCAAGAAGCCTTTTTCTAGGCGAGCCTTCTTAATACTAGTGTTCTCCAATTCCTAGTTCTTAAAACTAGGAGAACTTTTTCCAGGCCATCAATCCATCTAAGGTTTGTCCTGCCGTTTCTTCGTGTGCCAATTGGTTGAACATTGAAGACTTTTTTAGTTAAGCGGTCTTCATTCATTCTGATAATGTGACCTGCCCATTTAATACGTTGTATTTTGGTGAAGTTAGCAATGTCAGATTCCTCATATGATTGATAGATATCTAAATTTGTTCTTCGCTTCCTCCAAAAATGAATCCTAAAATCATCCTTTCGTAGATACTTAATCATGTTCTCATCTGTTCGAGAGATGGACCAAGTTTCACAGGCATAAGCTTAAAAGCTTACATGCTGAGCTTAAAAGACTTTAATACAATAAAATCTTTTGTGTGTGTGTGTTTCTTTTGATACTGAATAATAATTGCGATTAATATTAGATTCTGGTCATTTTCACTTTAAAAATTTTACAAATCCCATTTTATTTAAGATTTAGGTGGAGAAGGCGCTCAACTAAGTTTTGAAGACAAATAAATTTTCAATACACAAACAAATAGCAAATTATTTTCATACGAAAGTTTCATTGTTACTAGCTTGAAAATAAAAATTTTTTCATTTGTAAAAATTTGTAAGATATACAAATTTTTTACCCATAAATGAGATTTTATTTTTTTTAAACGTTTATTTTTAGATGCATTTACAAAAGTTAAGTCAAAAGGCAAAAAAAAAAAAGAAAGTATAAACATATAAAACCTTAAAATAATTATTTTTTTGTGTTTTTTTTTTTATTCGTAATTAATTTAACGTTAGTAAAATCATATACATAATATGAGAGTAAATAAAAATTGTACAATAAAATATAATTTGAAAAAAGCTGAATAAACTTAATACGAAAATTCAGATTAAATAAATAATTTTTCAAAATTGATTTATACTATTAATTTCATATACGTACTAAATATTTTTACATTATTATATTCAGTAGCGCACACAGGAATTTTTCAAGGGGGATCCGGGGTCGAAAGTTCACCATTCTTGTATCATGCTCCTTTTGATTTTGTCGATTTTCGGGAACAAAACACAGTAAAAAACTAATTTTTGAATAAATAATTAGCATTAATTAATAAAATTAATCATTAACAACAAGTAATAAATTAAATTTTACGTATTATATACTTGCAATTATAATCAATCGAAAAAAAATCAAGGACTTTGGGGGGTCCGACCCCCAGGACCCCCTTTAACATTGTCGTGTGCGCCAAGTGTCACTGATTATATTGGGTATAATATTATATTTTTAACTTTCTTTTTTACTTAACATTTGTTCTAATTTGATCCATTAGATGGCAGCACAGTAGACTTTCATTGTAAATCTTTCTGTTTTTTTTTTTTTTGAAGCATTTGTTCTAACTTTATCCACTAGATGGTAGCACAGTAGAATTCCCACGCGAACGAAAAACGATTTGACTACGATTTAAGCCTACTGTGATAGCATCTCACTTGAGTAAATTGAATAGGGAGGTTTGTGGTTGTAATCGGCAGACTTATTACTCGTAGCTTTTTACCCCACACGTTGTTCACTATCAGAATTTCCCCTATTTTCCCCTACGCAGAGGGAATTCTCCTCCACAGCTCGTTCAAGTATTGAAAGCTTTTACTGTGTTAAATGGTTTTGATAAATAAAAATAAATAAATAAATACATAACGTGGGGAAATTTTAAATGCATCGAATTTTTTTCATTCCAACTGAAAACAGACTTAAACGACTTTTCAATGTGAAAAAAAAATACAAATGAATTTGAATATGAACACAACTTTTTTTTTGAATATGAAAATAATACTATAGTAATCAAATATATTCTTTCGTTTAACTTGTAATGACTAGAATTTTTCGTAATTTATCTCTGAACAAGACGTATTAACTGAAGATGCTATAATAATAAAATTTAAAACAAACTAGAAATACAGATTGAAATAAAAACAATTAAGTGTGTTGTATAAAGTGTCTCAAAATTTAGAAGGAAAAAAAATTGTATCTTAAAGTTACATAAAAATAAAATATTTTGAAACTGAGTCAAATTCTATTAAGTATAATATAAAGACAAATATAAAATAATTAAAATATGAGGAGCTAACTTCTTGAATATTTAAATACTTATATTACGAAAAGTATTACTTCGCTATATTTGAAAAAAACATGCTTCAAAGTTTTCATTAATCCGTTCTCAAATATCTTCAGAAATAAATAAAATCTATTTTATTATTTAATAAACTAAAAAAAGTTAAGCTCGTTATTTTTATTACAAAGAAAACAGTATTTATAAAAGTTTGCAATATCATCAGGAATTAAAATTTTTATGTAATTTCTGAATAATTTTTATATTATGACCGATACATGTACTAACCTGGTTTGACACTGCAGTGTATATGTCCCCTAGACTCATAATAAACAAAGTCAAAGCCTGCTTCGACAGCTAGTCTTGCGAGCATTCCTGCGTGAAGAATAGATTTTTTATCAATAAAAATTATAATTTAACACACTTCAACAAACAATGAACACAATAGTTTTAAGGTCTTATTACTGCGTAGCGTTTTTAACATGAAATTCATGCTTTATTTTGCAGATGCATCGGAATTTTCAAAGTAGTCTGCCTTTTTTATGGGCGACTTTTTTAAAATTCCGATCGTAAAAAGCATTTTATATAAAGGCCTTTTTTTTTCTTATTATTATTACTTTTTCCTTCTTACGGATACATTCACAATATTTATATTTAAAAAAAAGGCACCCAGATGCTTACCGGTGATTTTATTTCATCTGCACGTAGTGGTGAGAGAAAGATTGATTGACTGATTGAATATTAACGTCGCACTGTTCATGAACACGAGGGCTTTTTGCGACGGACCACGTAATTTTGAACCATGGTCAAGTGACGTGGACGACACCTGAGCTGGCACCCCCTCTCCTAACTACCACACCACACCAAATGTGGTGAGAGAAAGAGTTTTTATTTAATGTACACTGCAAAGCAATACGAGGGCTATTGGCGACGGTCATCATAATTTTGAACCTTGGTCAAGTGACGAGGACGATACTTGAGCTGGCGACTTAGCGATCCTTCTGGCGACTTGTGTCAAAACTTGAAAAGGTTTTTTTTCTCCCATTTTAAAACGCTCATTTGAGCTGAAATTTTCTATACACTATTGTTTTGGGTAAAAATACGATAATTTAATTACAATTAATTAAATCAAATTGACTGAAAATAATTATTTAAAGAATTACAAATCCAGCCACGTTGGTTTCATTTTTTGCAACTTGGGTCAGAACGTGAAAAGGTTTCTTTCTCACGTGTTAAAGTATTCAGTTGAACTGAAATTTATATACACGATTGTTTTGGATGACAATACAATACTTTAATGAGGATGAATAAAAATTAATTACTACTTAATGTTGGGATTCTGTCATATGTATATACATATTTAAATTAATTGCAACCAGTGGCGCACACAGGAATTTTTCAAGGGGGAGGGGGGTCGAAAGTTCACTATTCTTGTATCATGCTCCTTTTGATCTTGTCGATTTTCGGAAGCAAAAAACACAGTAAAAACTAATTATTGAATAAATAATTAGCATTAATTAATAAAATGAATCATTAATAATAAATACTTAATTAACTTTTACGTACTATATACTTAGAATTATAATCAATCGGAAAAAAATCAAGGGCTTTAGGGGAGGGTCTGGACCCCTAGGACATCCCCCTTGTGTGTGCCACTGATTGTAACTATTTAATAAAAAGTAGCTAAAATAAAAATTTTCTTTGTTGATCTAAATAGGAATTTTGACTTACTTTTTTTTATGTAGTACATTTTTTAATCTTAAATGACTGGATGTTCGCTTACCATATTTGGATCGGTCTCGATCACTGGTGGTGATGTCGACGGCCCTTCCTTCATTGTGTAGGCTCTGGGGGGAGTGGTATCCCTCATCGTCCCAAGCCTCGGTCACCCTCAACTTCACCCCTGGATACATATTCATCACAGAAATGGCCAGGGTGTCCAGTTTTTCCTTGCAGCGCTACATGAAAAGAAGAAAAGTTGAAGTTATTTTTAATGTTGAACTTTAAAAAGAACTTATATGATTAAATATAGTCCCATGATGCAGTGGCGTACCTCTCTTGTATGTGGAGGAGGGGGGGGCTACATTTTAAAAATCACGAAGACGAAAGCGCCGAGGGGTAATTTCTATGGTAAAAAATAAAAATGTTTTGATCTGTGTGGTTAAACCCCCTTAAACACCCTCCCCTTGTCTACGCTACTGCCATGAGGACAGCGGCGTACACAAGGGTGGGGTTTAAGGGTCCCAAACCCTCTCATACACAAACGCTCTGAGTTTTCGTCTGCGTGCTTTTTTAAACTTCCACCTCTCTCTTAAAAGTAATCTGATGCTCTTGATAAAAACTTCTGGCACGCAAAAAAGGGTTTATAAATAGATATCTCATATATATTAGTAAGATTCTAAAATTAAAAACCCTTTGAGATATAAAGATGAATAAAAAGCTGAATTTTATTCTGTAGTGCTGCTTTTTGTAACAAATTGGATATTGTTCATCCAGTAATCGTAATGAATTTATATAAGTATGTTTGTTATATCATATTTGTTTAAACAATATTATGTCGCGCAAACGCTTCTATAGGTAGGAAGAGTAAAATTAGTAACTCATCTTTTACCCATACTTTTTCTTTAAAAAAAAAGAAGAAAAAATGAAAAACTGTATTTGAAACTTGACAAGAAGTACAGCACCACATGAAAAATAAACATTTACACAACTGCGAATAATGCTCTCTTTCACGAAACATGTTATTTCATCACTACTTTCGAATATATAACTTTTAATGCGATACAATTACAATTTCTATGCAACTTACTACCGATTCTAAAATAATTGTGATATATATATATATATATATATATATATATATATATATATATATATATTAGTTATCATTCAAAGCATTCATTCTTAAATGTAGAACATGTATTAAAATGAAAGAAAAAAACTATAAATAATTAAGCATATACTTTATTTAAAGAATATATTTAATTATATACCAAACTGTTATAGATCTAATAAAAAATAACACACACCCTTTTATTAATCTCCACTAGAGTGATAGAAATGATTTGAACATAAAAAAATAAAGGGAACACAAACAGGTATTTGAACTTGCTACCCAACTTTTCCCATTTCCTGTTTATAATACTGTGCGAAATCCTATCGAAAGTAATGGATAGAAGTTCTAAATCTATTACAAGAAAGAAGTATCTTACAGAACTTTGTATTAAAAAATGCATATACCATGATAAATATGTGTACAATTAACAGGTTATTGCCAGATTCTGGATCCAAATACAGTTATGTATATAAAAAAATGTAGAAAAAAAATGAAATTAAGCCAAATAATAATATGTGTAAACTATTAGTAATATTTGAAACAAATAAACTTAAATGAATGACTATTGAAAAATTATACGTTTCTGATTGATACAAACAATTAACCTACACCAAGATCATAACTTATTTATTATTTACAACTTTGTCTATACTATATATATATATACTTCACATTCTAATAAAATAAATGGCCAAATGTTGTTTATTAAAATTAATAACACATCTTAGAAATTTTTCTCAGTTTTTACAAAAAAGTAGTAACAAAATATTTGTAAAATGAATCACATAGATAACGCACAATTTTGTTACTCTTTTATGAATTGTTTTCAGTTTTTTTCTTACAAAGTCGATAAAACTTTTTAAAAAATATTTTGAGGGGAATTGGATTTATATCTTGAATATTTATTTTCAAAGAGATATGAGTCTTCAAGAACTTTGTATTTTCTAAAACAATATAATTCCATAAGATTAAAGCACATATATATCGCTGCTTCATCATAAATAAATGTAAAAATTTTAAAAATTAAAGACTTTTAATAAATACCGTATTTTCTTTGTCCCATTTAAAACTTACCCTTCAGTTAACATTACATTACAGAAGACAAAATAAAGAAAAGTTCTATATTCAAAGAAGATTGATATCAATTTATGTATTTAACATTTAATACAGGAGTGGACAATTATTTTACTTCGAGGACCACGTTGGGAAAGTGGAGGATACCAGAGCCTTCTTGCCTTCATGACTTTACTTTGCATCCCAGAAAAAGTATAAATTGTACAACAAAAATCAAGAAATATAAGTTGAAAAAAATATTAGCAATTTTGTTCAACTTATCCATTCTGCTCACATCTCTCTGTATAAAAATGGATATTTGTATATGTGAAATCACTTCACTCTAACACCGTTCAACCGATCACTATAAAAATTGGCCTGTATATATATATTTTTGTGGAGAAGGTTTTAGTGTTATTCACTTTGTTGCAGATTCCACCAGGTAGCGCTACAGCATATCAACTTTTGCATCGTCCAATCAATTGCCAAGTTCCCAAAGTGGTCACCAAAAATGATGCCAACTTGGCTCTATCACCAACATTTCACTGTTTCCATTGAATCACCATTATAATATAAGGAATGGCTTTGTTTGGGAATATCGTAGTTTTAACATAAAATAAATACAACAGGAAGTAATAGTAACGTATTGCACATCCAGATATAAATTATTTACTCTATTTTAAGCGTTCATTACACAAAATGTGTAACAATGTGTTTTTTTTTCTTTGCTCATCAGAGATCAGCTTAGGAAGGTGTTTTCAAAAACCGACCTTCAATAGAGTTACAGTGCATTATAAATGTAAAAAAATATATATACTTTTAATCAGCTGTTAGACCTTAAGTCTTAAAATTTATAAAAATGGGGATTTTTTGTTCAGCTGAGACATGCAAATAGCTTTTTGTTGTTGTTGTTTAACTGGCAATTCAAGCAAAATTTACTCATTAAAAACTTCTTTATTTTTCAACCTGTATTGTTTAATTTTTGAATTCTCCCGTGCGAAGAACGGGTACACCAGCTAGTTTCATATCTATATGTGTAAGCACATTTCATTTGATTTGAATGAGACAAATGCATCCTACCACACTCTTCTACAATTTTTGTAAATTCAGGAGTGAGATGTTTTTTTGTTGAAATTCTCATCTCAATCTGCACAAGTTATCTATGCTTATTCTTGTCGATCTTAATGCAAGAACAACTTTGCTCGCAAATATAAGTCGACTGAAATATAGAGAATATTATCCGTCTTTTGACCAGGGGCGTAGCTACTGTCGTATCAATGATACAGGGCCCCCAAGCTACAAGGGCCCCAACATATGTAACTACAGTCCCACTCACTGGGTTCACACATCTAAGAAAGGGCCCCGAAGGAATCTTGATACAGGGTCCCTTCAGAGCTAACAACACCAGTACTTCTGACCGTCTTGGATAACCGCTATTTGTCCACCTCTGATTTAACAATATTTATTTAAACCAGAATAGTATATTTTATAAAACATGATGCATTAATGAAGTCAGATTATTCATTAACATAAGAAAAAAGTGGTCCGAATTCAGGTCCTAAACTTTAACATGATTCGAGGGCAGCCCCAAGCGAATTATTTGTTCCGATTAAATATTTCGAAACATTTTTTATGCGACGTTCCAAGCACACGAACGCATGCGTGTTGTTGAAAGAGCGCTCGGTGGCCTCGTCCGGTGTGCATTACATAGCCGAGGAAAATGAACTCGCCAGAACTCGTTAAGCTTAATATTAAGCGACTGAGCCCGAAGATAAATGCGTACGCAGGGCCCACCACACCTTGCTCAGGCTGGACATGACGAAAGGCCAAGGTTCCTGCGCCAAGTAATTACACTCCTCGATTGGAGATCCTGCCTTTTGATGGACTGGATGCCCGCAAGGCGAAGAAGGGAGCCACTGCGCAATAACACCAACTTATTCCTCGATACACTCTCTTGGAAAGCCCTCTCCACCGAGCCATTGGCCAAACAGGTAAAATTACAATTGTTCAGAAGAGAAATCGATTTTTTAATCCTTAAATGCATAATTTTTTGTTTTGAGTTTTAAGGAATCATTTTTATATACAGGAATGCAGTCATATAGGTTACGTAAAAAATAAACGAAAAAAATCCAGACAATAATATCGAATATGTATTTCGAAAAAGTTTTATATAGACATTTGGCAAACACATACAGTGTTAAGTAATTAGACATTAAACAGAAATTATAAGTAAAGAAATTAAAACAACAGCGTCATTGACTCGTTCCATTCGTTTCTTTATTCTTTAGTAAACAAAACAAAAGTGTTGCCACTTCCAAAATACTTAATAATTTTTAACAGAATAAGAATTAATATTTAGTATCAGAAATAAAAAAAAATAACCACAAGATGACGTCATTGTTTTGGGATTTTTTTGGAAAACATATCCAATATAAAATTTTCAAGTGCAACATCAAACATGGATGGTTTATGTGACAATAAATGAGAAGTAATTTTGGTTTTCAATTAGATAAATTACTCCTTTATAGGAAATTCGAAAACAGAAAATGTATTTCCTAATAACACGCTGAACTTTATTATCCGCCCCATTCAAAAATGTCAAAATAATTATATAATAACTTATCCGCCACACACACATACAAAAGTAATGTACAGAATTTCTTGTTTCACACATAATTTATTGTCTATGGTTATCAACATGCATTCGGAAAAGTACACACTCGGGTTTTTGAATAAAATTAAGTGGAACTGGAGAGTGTAGACAACTGCAACAATACGCATTTGAGGGTTACAAACTATCGATGAAGTTTTACAGTTCCATTATTTGTTTATGGATTCATCCGCACTCTATCGCACAATAGGACTCAATTACTAAATATTCGTTGAGTCCAAAAAATGCTCTCACAATGTATTGATAATTGCATGCTTGAATTCATTCCGTTTGAATTGGTTAATTCTTTAGCTGTTTGTATTATATGATATGCCTTATTTTCCTTAATTTAAAGTATAGAGTTAAATATCTACTTTGAACTCAAGTAGAACTTATTTGTTGAATAAGCGCATTATGCAGCAAATATGTGAATTAAGCGCAAAACTGTCATTAAAAATATGTTGTAAATTAACCATAGGGGAACAAAACACATATTAAAATGTTAAATTGTATGTCTTAAATTTGCTTTATTGATTTATGTTGCGAATGAAGAACTATTAACTACTATACATGAAAAGAGGTCGGCTCATGCTTAGCATCCCATAAGCTGAAGTCACATTGACTGGCGATGAGAGAACGTTATTAGGGATGAACCAAAAGAAAAAAAAGTTATAAAAACTTTTAGTGGGCTAAAATGTAATTTATGATAAAATGCACAATATTGACTTAAAAATAGAATACCTGAATTCTTTCATACTAATGTGATGAAAGTGACCATGACTTGCTTTTTTTTGTTTTTCATTTCTTTTGAAATTTAAATGTAAAACAAATAAGTGTTTTTTAAAGATCTTATAAATATCCATCAAAAAAAGAAAGAAAAATAGAATTTTTGTGGAAATGTTTTTATTCTTAAAAAATAAAACACGTCTTTAAACAAGTTTAAAAAAAAATTCAAAAATTAATTTGAAATTTCCTGTATAATTGTTTCAAAATTTGCACCAGGCTGTATAAAACCTCTAAGTTGACCGCATTTGTGCATCTATGACCTAAGTAATTGATTAGTAAACTAACAAATCACGGATATTTTTAGTTCCAAAAACGTTCTATCTGTGAATAGGCTTTAGTTCGTCATCCAGTGTAGTACACAGACCTCTGTTATGGGAGGGGAGTAGGGGGTATATTCTAAAAACGCATTGATGAAGGCACCGAGACGTAATATCTTTCAAAATTAAGAATTTGTTGGACTTTAGGGGGGATCCCTTCCCCCCCCCTTGCGTACGCCACTGGTTGTATTTAAATCTGAATGTCAGGCAAGGCTATTTGAACCATTTTCCAATACGCTTTTTGTATGATATAAAACATATTCTAAATCGAACGTAATGGACATCCCCCCTCCCCCATCTGTTAAGTGTGTTTCTGTGTTGCGTTTCTGAAACTCCTTTAAAAATGTTCCGCATAAACCGCAACCGATTGGGTTCCAATGCGGCGTAAAATTTCCCGTCCGCACGGGGAAAAGGGAAAAAACGGTGCACTCTGGTGGTCCTCGGAGTGTTTGTTTAAGTGACAAAGGGTCAGCCGGGGGACACCTTCTACAGAGAACGCATCCTGTTATTAGGGTATGATTACTCGTCACTCCAAAGTTTCGAGTCCGATCTGCGGTCTGCGGGTGGGACCTTCCCCATACCGCGAGCCGTAACGGTAGGTTGGATTCTCACCTACGGCTCATCGCTATGTTTTGGCTCCATCCGGTTTTGGATGAGCTTTGCATTTCTGTAAACTTGGGCCGGCAGTTGTCTTTCAGTGCTTTTTGTTACGTAATTATTGACTGCAACAGTTGATGCGTTATAATGTGTTAGTTACGTATCTTGAGCGGGAATCTTCGATGTTATTCAGTCCTGTCAAAAAATGTTTTTTTTCTCTCCATAAAAAGTCTTATGGTAGGTAGTTTTCGTGTAATGTTAAAAAATAGAACCCATGATTAGAGCATTTTTTCGGCAAGAAAAAATGATCCAACATTAGTAATATATTCTGACTTTGCTGTTCTATACATCCGTGGCAATATTTATTTTTATCTGAGTTGTTCTATTTTGTAGAGCATAAAATGAATTCCATATTGCTTTTCCTATTTTGTAAGGCTAAATATGTTTTCATTTAACATGTTGATAGAATAGTTTTTTCATTAATGGAATGTTTTCAAACTTTAGAACGTATTGTAAACAGATGTACGGGAGAGTATTTATTGACGTGGCACTCAGCGGCGCATACAGGAGGGGGAGTCTCCAAGTCCGGACCTCCCCCCGTTCAAAGTTCTTGACTTTTTTTCCGATTGATTATAATCCTATGTATATAAAATTCAAACTCAGAGGTGCAGCAGCCCATGAGGGCCAGGATTTACAGTGCCCATCCCGGTATACGTGACCATTGGGCGCTGAGGTGCATGAGCAGATGTCCCGATCAGGTGATCCGTCTGAAGCCAGATCCCCAGCGTTTGAGTCTCCAAGCATGCTTTTTTTTTTTTGGTACTCATTTATCAACCCACTGCAGTAGGGATGAAAGGTTGAGGCGACTTTGCCCAGCCCAAGAATAGAACCTGGACTTGTGGCGGTGTGGCGCGATACGCTACCACTCGACCACCGGGCCCTACTTGTTATTAATAATTAATTTTATTAATTAATGCTAATTATTTGTTCAATAATTAGTTTTTTACTGTTTTTTTTTCCTCCAAAAATTGACAAATTCAAAAGAATATGTTGGGTTGCGTATTGAAGCATTCGAGAATAATGAATTTTCGACCCTGGAACCCTCACCCCTTGAAAAATTCCTGTGTGCACTACTGGTCGTGAGTATAACCTATCGTTTGAGTCTTTAGTAGGACTTTCTTATCTCAACCCAATCCACAACTCAGGGGATATTTTAAGAATTTAACGAATATGTTACATTTGATGATGAACTGTCTATCTGTGTAACTAGGGTTGAGGAAACTGTTGATTTGTTGGAGCCAATGAACAGCGATTCTAACACAGAAACTGGCAATGGAACTCGAAAGTTTGAAACACGATCAAGTGAAGGGAGCGACACTGTGGCTGGCACCTCTCTTACCAAACTACCACACCACGCCAACGGCGGGACATTAAGGCACTCCAGATTCAATGTACATTGGCTCCACTTGTGGACGAGTCTTCTGTGGCCCTAGGTCTCGAACTTATGAACACGCTGACCACGAACTTGTGACCATGGCCACAAGGTTACCTCGGTGACAAAAACAGATGTATGAATGACAATTTTGCGAATTTTCTTGAAAATCGAGGCATTTTACTATCAGAAAATAAGTTTTGAGTTTATATAGTTCAGACTCTTTTATATTTGGTAAAAACAAACAAACAAAAAATGCTTTTGAAACAAAGTATTTTGAATGTAAAGAACTTCGGAAACGAGAGAGAGAGAGAGAAAATACTTTTGAAAACAAAAATGGATTAATAAATAAATAAAAACTAGAAATAAGTTTTGTTCTTTATAATATTTTTCAAACAATAACTGCCAATTTTTATTTCTTAATTTGATATAATAATAATATTCTAAGGGATCCACACGAGTTTGAAATGAAAATCGATGTCGTTTGCCTTAAGGTTTACTCCATTAAAAACAATGCTGCTGAGATTATTTATAATGTTTTACTGATCTATAATTTTAATCGTTTCTCTAATTAAGGAACAAAAGCATAGAAAAGTCTGAAACATAAACATATCACTTTAAGCCTACAGAAGGTCGACTCCTATCCGAAAATTGCACACAACTGCATGATCTGAAATATTTTGAAAGAATAAACTTTAAGAAAAACTATCAAATCGTATCGAAAGATCTACTAAATGCCTTGTAATTTCTTCGAGAACACTGTAAAACGTAATGGCTACTCTTGGGGGGGGGATCCATCTTTGAGAGGGTCAGAAATTCAAAAATAAAAAAATAAAAAATAATGCTAAAATGTGGAAAGATAAAATGAAACATTATTTTTTTTTAAAACGAGCCTCAAAGAAAAAGCTCTGTAAGCAAATTCCTTTATTAATTTTATTATAGCAAATAAATACTATGAAATTTTTTTTTTCATAATATTAATATTCATGAAAATGAATATATTTATTTACTTTATCTCTAATGGGGCTGCGTATTGGTATTTTTTACCTTTGCAGACCTAGTTCATTCCCCAGGAGCTGGTATCACTTTTTATTTCGGCACCATATAGGCGATACCACCTGCCGCAAGTAATTTTAACGCCAAGTTTCCTCTCAATAGGGAGGCACCTGAGATTTGACGATGCGAAATTGAACTTAGGAATTTAATTTTGCCGCGGGCACCTAAGCCAAACGGGCATTCCAAGGGATTTTTTACATGCCGCATGGTCATATGACATGACCACTGTCGATTTTCTGTATCATGAAAATCCATCAACTTAGGCAGGGGTCGAGCCCACAACCTTGGTGGCAGAGGGCCAGTGACAAACAAACTACGCCAACCAGTCGGCAGAATATATTTATGAATCACTTATTATAAAAGAAAATAGGATTTCCCAAAGTTATATCCTACAATTGCATTTTTGACTACAAGGTTATGAATTCGTAAATTCAAAGAATTCCTGTTAAGAACTCGATGTTATCTTGCTTGTGTGGAATCTACTGTGGGATCTATGATGCAAAGAAAAAAAAAGTTTTTGGTTTCAATCAAGATATGCTAATCTAGAATCTTCACCTTCAACTTATTGCGACTAATATCAGATGAAATAAAGGTATGTGAAATTTGATATTTTTATCTCGAGCTTATGACAGCCTACGATATGGCACTAGAAGTTTCAAGATATGCAGTCAGCAAGTGTTTCCAATGAAGCTATCGAGCTGTATCAGATAGAACCGCACTACAAAAGGTAGATTTTTTAATAAGACTTCCACTTACAAGAATGAACTAGAGACAAAATTATTATTCTGATCATTGATATTTTCTACCTTGGCATTTATGAATTTCCTTCTTTAATGACCCTGATAACGAACTTGCACCTAAGACTTGTTATGTTTTTTTATAATTTTTTTTCTATATTGTATACTGATATTGTGAAAACACATGCATGTCCTTGATTTTGACATTCCTCAATGATCCGTGAATTTCAAAATTTTTATTCTTCGTTATGCTTAGAATTGATATTTATTGATTTATTTATTGATACTTTGATCAAAATTTATAAAAAAAATTATATAAGTGTATTTTTAAATTAAGTGTGTGTGTGTGTGTGTGTGTGTGCGCGCTTTGTTTACTTAGGTATGCTATTATTACAGACAAATATGTATATTTTAAAAGAAAGTTTCATGAACTGGTTGGCTGGAAATATGTGATTGTCTTTATCACGTGACTATGACATCACATGAGTTTATGAACTGATTGGTAGGAAACACGAGATTGTAGTTATCACGTAATTATGACGTCACACAAATTTAGCCCCACTAAGTTTAGAAAAATTCCAAAATATGCATAAAAAATACATTAAAGCATAGTAGTTTAAAGCATAAACATAGCTATTACAACATGCAGCTCTTTAAAACATCAAATTAAAACAAACAAATTTTGGTTTAACTATTCTTAGATGTTAAATTTTTCAATATTTGTTTGTGTTATTCTCGTTTTATTTTTCTGTTACCAAAATGCTTTTGGTTACACGTGTTATACGTATTTCTTTAATTTTATGTTTATTTTCAACGATTTACAAATACGAGTTTAAATTGGTACAACAGCGAAATAAAATTATTTCTATCTCAAAGAAAATTACTTTTTAAACAGCTACAGTTAAATGAATAGTATTGGAAATGAGATGTGTACTGTAAATGCGAATATATATTGAAATATTTTTAAATTATAAATTATTTTGGAATTAAAGAAAAATTCTGACGAAAAAAGTATATAATCATTTTTATATGAAATGAAACATGATGTAAATGTAATTAAAAAAAATGTAATAAAGGATGGAAGCGCCCTTTTTTCACACACACAAACACATATTTATTTATTTTTAATTTTTTGTTTTAAATCAAAAAGTGTTTTGTGAATATTTCAAACCGAAATGCTTTTTTTTTAAATATATATCTCAAATTGAGATTCTTATAAATGTTTGTTTTGCTGTCATACTAAAGTGCAAAATCTTTTTTCTATGTTTTCCTTCAAATTTCAAGCGGCGTGTTTTGTTTCCAGTGAAAATAGCTTTATAGTCAGATTATTTCGAAGTATTATACACATATTGATGTGATAAATATTTTTCAAGGTTCGTATTCGCAGTCATTATGTAGAAATTAATTATTATTATTATTATTATTTTAAATCTCGACGCCTTTCGTTAAAATAGGGTACGGTGTGTTGTTGTTCAACAAATTTAATTTCATTTGTTAATACTGCATCTAAATATTTTTAATAAGCCAGTTCAAATACTGGCTTATGCTGATGACTTTGGCATTATTTCCCGAATAGCACCAGCTCTTAAACAGGCATTTATGCCATTAGAACAAAGTGCTAAAAGAATTAAATTCTCTATAAACGAGAATAAAACTAAATATTTACCTTGTTTAAAGTCCAACTTAGTCACACAGAAATTAACAATTATAAATTTGAAAAAGTTAACAGTGTTACTTATTTGGGAACGAAAATGAATAATAAAAATGAGTTGGCTCCGGAAATTTATAAAAGAATCATCGCTGCAAATAAAGGGTGTTTTTTTAGAGGTATAGAACTTTAAATTGCAATAAAACAACGATGTATTATTCGATTAACATGAATTTTTTTTATTCGAAAGATAATCTTGTGGCATTAGATTTTAAATATGATCAAGCAAGGCCCAAAACGAGATTGCCGTTGTTCCCGATTTTCATAAGCGAATTTTGTTTAGCGATGAAGCGCACTTCTGGTTGAATGGCTACGTCAACAAACAAAACTGCCGCATTTGGAGTGAAGCTAATCCACAAGTATATGTCGAAACACCGTTACATCCAGAAAAACTGACTGTTTGGTGCGCTTTATGGGCTGGTGGAATCATTGGTCCGTACTTCTTCAAAAGCGATGAAGGCCACAACGTTACAGTCAATGGTGATCGGTATAGAGCCATGATTGCTAACTTTTTCATTCCTGAATTGAACTATCATGATGTCCAGGAGCTGTGGTTCCAACAAGACGGCGCAACATGTCACACAGCTCGTGCCACAATCGATTTATTGAAAGACACGTTTGGTGACCGCCTAATTTCACGTTTTGGACCTGTGAATCGGCCTCCAAGATCTTGTGATTTAACACCGCTAGACTATTTTCTGTGGGGCTATGTAAAGTAATTGGTCTATGCGGATAAGCAACAAACGCTTGACCATTTGGAAGACAACATTCGCCGTGTTATTGACGATATACGGCCACAAATGTTGGAAAAAGTCATCGAAAATTGGACGTCCAGATTGGACTAGATCCGAGCCAGCCGTGGCAGTCCTATGCCAGAAATCATATTTAAAATGTAATGCCACAAGATTATCTTTCGAATAAAAAAAATTCATGTCAATAGAATAATACATCGTTGTTTTATTGCAATTTAAAGTTCTATACCTCTAAAAAAACACCCTATAGATACTTTTATGCCTTGAAGAGTTGTTTAAAATCCCGTTTTTTCAAATTAAGAACTAAATTGCTTCTTTACAAAAGTCTTAAAAGATCTGTTCTGACTCATGCATAAGAGACTTGGCCATTGACTTTTCGTGATGAGGAAGCTTTGGGAATTTTCGAGAGAAAGATCTTACGCTGTATTTTTGATGGGATCCAAGTGAATAGACCATGAAGAAGAAGATCTAACTTTGAACTTTGTAAAATTTAATAACAACCTGATGTTGTAAAGTTTGTCAAATTACAGAGACTTAAATGGGCTGGTCATATGGCTAGAATGAATGAAGATCGTTGCTGCAAGAAAATCTTTCTGGCAAAGCCCGTGGGATATAGATTTCGGGGTAGATCCCCGTTAAGATGGATTGACTGTGTTGAAAAAGAGTTAAAAAATTTAAAGGTCATAAATTGGAAATAAATTGCTAAAAGTAGGAATGCTTGGAAAGGACTTCTCGAGAATGCCAGGGCCCATCCAGGACTGTCAAGCCATTGAAGAAGAAGAATTTTGCATTTATGATCGTCGGTGTATTGCGTATTCCAAGGGTGGACAGTTGTTTTGGTTCGAGGGTCAATTAGTGGAAGCGGAGGATAACGGAGTGTCATGCCTTTTAAAAATGATAACATTCATTAGTTATTTTTGCATCTTAGAATGAAACTGCACCAAAAAAAAATCAATAAATATAAATGAAATAAAATAGTTGCAGTTTTATTGAATTTATTTACTGTTCTCATTTCATATCTATAGCTGCAAAAACATTTTATTTTAGAATCCTTTTAGAGGGAAATGTGCCATATCATACTTTTCCACTATTTTTTTGAAATCGGGAATGATATGGCTTGTGTTGAAATTTTCATCAAAGCCTGCGCGACCAACTTGCATTTATATTTAATCTTTCTGATCTTCATGTAAGAAAAACTTTACTCACAAATATATGTCTATTAAAATAAAAATAAAAGTTTCTTACTAAATCTCTTCATACACGGACATTTGAGTTCAAGGTAGTTTTTTCGACTGTCAGCGGACCACAAAAAAACTTTAACCGCATGTGGCCCGTGGGCCACTATTTGACCATCCCTGGCATATTTAATTAAAAGAGAATATATACTTCGAGCTAGTGGTATATACCAGTAGTGCACACAGGAATTTTTCAAGGGGGGTCGAAAGTCACCATTCTTGTATCATGCTCCTTTTGATTTTGTCGATTTTCGGGAACAAAACACAGTAAAAAACTAATTATTGAATAAATAATTAGCATTAATTAATAAAATTAATCATTAATAACAAATAATTGAATTTTACGTACTATATACATAGAATTATAATCAATCGGGAAAAAAATCAAGGGCTTTTAGGGGGGTCTGGACCCTCAGGACCCCCCTTGTGTGCGCCACTGGTATGTACTGACCTCTTTTATGGGGGGTCACGCTCTAAAAAACACTTAGACGAAAGCGCCGAAGTGTAATCTTTATGGTAAAAATTAAAAATTGCTGATCTATGGAGGGGAAGGAGTGAAACTCCAAGCCTTTCCCTTGTGTACGCCCTGTTTCGATCTATTTTATAGTAACTGGTTAAATCAGTTGTTAAAAATAAACGGAGTTTATTATTATTATTATCTGTATTTTGCAGTGAATTCAGGAACATTTCCAGATTTATTTGTGCTTACAATGTTTATTATCTCCAAACACTTACAATGTTTTCTAAACAAGCATTAACCAGTAAGTTATTAACAACACAGCAGTAAATATGTTGTCAGATTATCTATAAAAGTTTTTTGCTTAATATTTAAATGTTCTAGTAATTTTTCCAATTATTAATTACATTTTAAAGTTATGAATTGAGCGAAAGAACTTAGTAATAAATATTCATTTATCACTATTCTAAATACAAAAAAATGTACTACTTATTTCAGTCTTATAATTTGAATCTTCGAAGTAATATTTAATAGAAACTAAATACTAAAATATTTAACAAACTACCTAAAGAAATTATATATCCCCTTTTTTCTATTAAAAAATTTGAATTTATGTCAGTTAATCATTCGGCATATACCAGCGAATACTGGTGAATCACATAAAATAACGAAAGATAATAAGTATTTACAGCTATCATCAAAGTCACCCATAGTCCAGTCAGCTATGACTACAAATGAACTCCAAACAGGCTTAACAGCAGTTGTAAACAACTTCTAGAGGTTTAGCAGTCAATTAATAAATGTAAACAGCCAGCAATAAATTGTATGATAAAGTATCCGAGATCATGAGCGATTGCTTTCTCTGAGCCATAGATCTAATAACAGATTCATTATCTTCTTACTACCTGAAACATGGATCCGATTCGTGTTGAAGAAGAAAAAAGAAACAGAAACAATAGTCGAGGAGAGATATTTCACCTTGTCAATCTGGCTGGACGTCATAAAATGATTGCAAGTGGCAGGAATAAAATTCGAGTCTAATTTAAAAACAGCAGCAACGCCCTTATATCACAGTTCCTTATGTAATCGAATAGATTGTCGATTAGCAACGGGATCCTGGCAAGGGTGGAGGCGACTTGTCGACGTGGGTGCAGGGAGTAAATCTACCAAGAAGGTGTCAAGTGGACGGCTTATAGATTTTTTGAAGGAGTGCCACCAACTACCCAATGAGGGACGCCTGTAACTTGTCAGATTATTCATTTGGAGGATTCATTTTTGTATTGAGCAGCTCTTAATAAAATAGCAGTTGATTGGCTTCGTGCCTTTTTTTTGCAGAGCTCACTTTTATTGTAATTAGATAGGCGTAGCTACAGACGTGTGGGAAAAGCGATAAGAGAGCATGTGTTTTGCGCCCAGACATGCCTTTTTATGTTGTAGCTTGTTAAACCTCCCCCCCTCTCTCACTTTTGTCTTCTTTTTTCGAGTTAAAAAGTTCTCGCTGAAGAGCAAATTTATTCAGCAATTGTGGAATGGAAACGATAAAGAAAAGTAAAGAGGAAGAATTTTATTATGCGATTGGGCTGGTTAAGTTAGATCTGAGTGTTAGCTGAGGTTGTTGATGGCAGACTTTGCGGTTCTGATTAAAGAACAGATTACAAGGCCATCTGCGCTGGTAGTTCCCGCCCAGCGCTTTGACATCATACCACGAGACTATAATGAAGCATTGGTAGTTAGTTACAAGTAGCTCAGATGTCCCTCTTTTCATTTTACGTAATTATCTTCGATTTTTAAGATGGCTGCTTCAATTTCACCATCAACCTAGAGGTAGATATGTCGCAGGAAAATGATGAAATGAGGAATTTCACCAAATCCTTAAGGGATATGATAAATTGACGAGAGATGTTAAAATAACGTCTCTTCAAGGTCATTTTCCTGGTAAAAGTAAGAGATTTGAACAAATCCCTGATCTGTTTCAGTGAAATGATGAAATAATATTGTCAAGAGTTTAAAAGTGTTTATTTAAAAAATATGGTGCATTATTAAACGTATAAGTAAGTAATACAACAATAGTTAAGGAAATACAAATTATTTATTCGAAACTAATTAACAAGTAATTAGAAAATTAGGCTGGTATTTTTTGATGTGCAATATCTTTCCTCTAGGTTACTTACACACTAAACTATCAATCTCTATGTTAATCCTATGGTGCCATTTTTCTTAGAGGTATGGGGTTGATATTTAGGGGATCGATAGTACTACCTGTATGGTTAGGAAGAACAAGGACTCGACCCCCAGGTGTCTCCCCCTGAACAGCATTTTGCCAATGCAAATCCTGACTAGTTCATCATTTCATTGAAACAGTTGAGGGATTTGATAAAATCCCTTACTTTCAACAGGAAAATAACCTTCAAGAGACGTTATTTTAACATCTCCCGTCAATTGATCATATCCCTTAAGGATTTGATGAAATTCCTAATTTCATCCTTTTCCTGTGACTGATAGATACTTATGAGAATGCATCAAACTCAACAACAGAAGCTTGTCAAATTGTGTGTGTGATTGCATACCACTTCATTTTCAACCTTGATACACTGTTAGCGTGAAAAGTATAACTATTAAACCCTTAAAGTGGACGATCGAGTTGATTCGATGGCGCTAAAATGGCCAAATTGCGCACAGTCGAGATAATTCTAGTGGAGTTGGAATTTATGCAGAGGTAATTTTCACACACGAATATAAGTAATAGCCATCTGCATTCTCGAGATAGGCTGCGATTCGTCGTCGTGATTTCGTAAATTTAATTAAAGTTTAGAGTAAATTTGGATGGAATATTATAAAAAAAGTATCTTTTTTCATTTTTTGGACGTCAATATTTGGAACGCGTATATTTTGTATACGAAAAAAATTGGTAAAAAAAAAAAATAGATTTCAGAGGCAAATTAGCAGAAAGACACTTACACAAAACTATCATAGTGATACAAATATAAAATAATAGGGTTGAGAAAGATCTTCTGGAATTCTACACGACTAGCGGAACGTCTTATTTTCCCAGTTTTGTTCCACCAACAAGAAGTTCTACAAGATACTGTGCTTTGTGCTATACTAAAAGGGATAGCAAAATAAAAAGGAAAATAAAAGAGAATCGTAGCAAGCACATGTGTAATAATTGCAACGTTGAGCTATGTGCTGCACCTGGCTTCCAAATACATCACAGAAAAGAAAAAATTGAATAATTTTTTGAAATACATATTGCTATTTTTTCACAACTTTTCGTTCCTGCAAGATTGCAATATTCGGCTCTTATGTGCAATACGAATCAAAATCCAAAATTAAAATTAAAATTTGATTTTGTAGTTTAATTTCTGCCAAAACTAAATGTTCTAATGTGTTTTCTTAAATTAAAAAAAAAATAACATTTTATCTCTGTTTTTTTTTTTTTTCAAAATAAGTGTGCGTTTAAGTGTTAAGATAGATAAATATTATTGTGGATGTATTAAATTCAAAAACAGAAGAGTATGAATTATGATTGCATACCACTTTATTCTCAATCTTTTACTCTGTTATTAGATAATTAATTATTAATTGGCAAGAAGAGATTAACAGTTCACGCGTGCGTTTTTCTCCAAAACTTTGCTTATTTTTTTCTCTTCTCTCTCTCTTAATAATTTGAGCTACGTGTGTGTTGTTTAAACGTGACAAACATCTATTAGTCGAGTTGAAACTTTTCATCTTGAATTTTATTCACTTAAAAAAAAAATCTACGCTATTCAGCGTTTTTCAATAATCGATAAAAATAAAGAGGTGATTCTGGAATAGATAAGATTCGCAGCGGTGATTCCCTTGATATTCATCAAGTCTTTAATTAATTTTTTTGGATCGGGAAAGGAAGTAATTCAGCCAATAAATCAGAAAATAAGAAATCAAGACAAATATCATGATTGTACTTGAAACAAATCTTCATTTCATGTTTTTAAGACATAAAATGTTTCAAGATTAAAAAAATGCAACAGTTGCTCTGTTTTAAGTGCTTTTTAATTACTTTTCTCTCATTATATATACATCCATAATGTACCCATATAAAAATATAAAAACTTTTAGAAAAACGTATAGAAAAACTTTTTATATTCATGTGATCTCTAAAAAAAATTTTCAACTCACCAATTTTAAATATTTTACACGCATATAAATAAAATCTCTTTCGAGATGATAGCTTTAGATTTGTAAAACGAACAGGCAAACTTTGTTTCAAAAATCCTGCTTTCTAAGAATATACTGATTCAGATATATTTTATACACTGTTAGAATAAATTACTTTTATTCTGCATGAATCGATTTTAAATGTATTAATCTAGAGAACAAAAGTTGCTCCTTAGTTGATAATGTTTGCTAGGTATGAAAAATAACGTTTTCTTTCGCCAATTCCTCTACACCAGTAATTTTCAAACTATGTTCCACGGAATCCTGAAGTTCCACGAGGCATAACGAAGGATTCCGCAAGACACAATAAAAAATTCGAAAAGAAAATTATAACTATGCACACAAAATGGATTACTGATCTCTATGAAGTTGTATAAGCACAAGCACATCTTAAACTCACCCCAGTCATTAAAACTGAAAGTTTTATTTATATATAACTTTATTTTGTAATACTTTCTTGGCGTTTATCATAATATATAATAAAATAATATTCAAACGGTTTTTTTCCCTTTATATATACTATATATTAGATTGTTTACCATCCCAGGTTCCACGAGGTTGTTAGTATAATGTTTTGCAAAACTAACTAGTTTCCATATGGAAAATGCACCTTTTGTCATTTGTGGGGGAGGGAGGGACTCATGTAATAAAGGAGAGGAAGCGACTTACAACTCCACATACAATTGATTCGATGTTAAAATCTAAATTGTAGGAAGTGCAGCTGTTAAGTGTTTTTGCACAAAGTATCTAAACATACTGATCTGCATTAAATATCATTTTAGAAAATTCTTCTAAGAGTGGAATAGGTTCCTCCCAAATACCTTATGGCTGTAAAGGTTCTGCGAATCGAAAAACGGTTAAGACCAGTGCCCTAATGCAAAGAATCTGTCCCCCGGTCCACCTTCTACATTGCGCAGATCTACATAAGAAATATTTGCAGTAGGGAGGGGGGAGGGTCTTGTCGGTTCTCTTGTAAAGATCTGCCCTCCGCGTAAAAAAAAAAGGTCAATCACAGTTATTAGGGCACAGAGATACGCTTCGGGGTTTTGCTGCTGCAAGAATGCGCGTGGGGGATACCGGGGGATTTATTTCCTCTAATCGGGAGATGAGAAACGGTTTTTATTTTTAATAGCAAGAAACACGAACTAGAGTAGAAAACTCAAAACAGAATCTATCTGATAGGGAAGTGAATTCAGTCGATGTTAGTCCTTAAGTTTAGATTTTATTTTGATCTTCATTAGTGAATATCCGAGACTGTATTTGTCTCGATACCTTAAAGATATTTTTTTCATGTCTTCCCTTTTGGCATGTTGTAAGGCCAGGTGATAATGATACTGCAGTGGATTTGCCAATATTATTTAAGGAAATAATAATTTTCATCAAACGCTACTTTAACCCTTTGGCCAGAACATCAATTTTTTTTTTGCTGCTCTTAGAAACATCCGTCTGACAGACGGGTATGCAAATTCTTTGAATTTTATTACCTTATGGACTGTTTTAAAAGTCCTTTTCGCTCATGAAATTGAGTAGAATTTTTAATATTTAAGTCTTTATGAGGCACACTATATTAATATCTTTTTATCACAAGAATTGTGACTAAAATTTTTATAAAAACAGATTAGAAATTATTTATATTCATGAAAAAATAATTAAAAATAATAATTCCAAAAACGAAAAAACTGTAGGAATATTGGTATGTAGACGCTGATAGATAAGAAAAATCGCACAAATCGTCAGTTGAAAAAAGTCGTCAAGTACCACCACGTGATCCTCTCACTGGGTAGAATCCAACTGAAGATGTCAAGGCAGCCCACCCCAAAAATCACACCACAGCGTTATCTACACGCATCAAGGTAAATCATCACCGTCTTAGAGATGGATGTTCCGGTCAGATGGTTAAGTAAAAGAAATGATAATGCAGATAGTAAATTAACAAAGCAAACAATAATGATTTGCTTATGGATACCTCAACCAAACTAAAATAAACGGCAGTGGCTCACAAGGGGGAGGAGGGTCCTCGGGTCCGGAACCCTCTTTGATTTTTTTTCGATTTTTTATAATCATATGTATATAGTACGTAAAATTTGATTAATTATTTGTTATTAATAATTAGTTTTCTTAATTAATGCTAATTATTAATTCAATAATTAGTTTTTTACTGTTTGTTGTTCCCAAAAATCGAAAAAAACAAAAGAATATGTTGGGCGGCGTATTGGAGCAGGATACGAAAATGGTGGACTAGTGACCCTGGACCCCTTCCCCTTGAAAAATTCCTGTGTGAACCACTGATAGACGATAATGATTTGCTTACGGATTCCTCAACCCCAAACCAATGTAGACACTAAACTATCAAGACAGACAATGATTTGCTTATGGAAAACTGCCCCAACCAACAAAGGTAATTCATTCGAGAATCATACATAGATATCAAAAATTTGTTTACCAATTTTTTTACGCTATAAAACCTCACTAAATAGTTAAAGTCGAATTAGTATACACCCCGCCATGATACTGCCATTCTAAAATTTCACCATTACACTGCCATCACAGCGTGATCTCAGCTGAATAAGACCTCAGTGCACCAATGAAAAGCAAATTTCGAACAATAAAGGGAGCCACGAGAAGTCGTTAAAGATGGAAATCTGGGGCCGTAAAAGACAGCCATTGGCTGCAGACCGCATGACATTTACCACCCTCAACCCCAACATGTTATTTGAGTCTGGGAAATTCCCACGACATACCTGACCCTGGATAAACAGGGAATAAATGGAACTGGCAATGACACCACAAGCGAATCTTAACGACAACTTTATATCCGAGTACACAGGTTTTAAATCGCCCAATGTTATCTCTGCGTGCCTCGCGGGCTGATAAAGGCCCAACAAAATACTCCCGAGGAAGAACTGGATTACTCTCATCCCTTGTTTCCTGCCTGGAGAATTGAAATAAGTGATTCCTGTTTGTTTTATGTAAAAGAATTTGGAATGTTAAGCTGCATTTCCGCTGTTATGACACGAAAGGTGATTTATCCATTATAGTTAGTTATTTGCGGGCTCGAAGAAAAAGGTAAACGGATGCCATTCGTTAAACCCCCGATCGTTTCCGGTTGATGAACGAGTTTATTTTTTTTTTTTTTTTTTTTTGCGTTCTTTACAGAAGTTATGAACGTTAGAAATTTTTGTGTTTACGCATTCTGATTGCGAAGAATCATTTTTGAAAAGGAAACAAGACCTTAGATCAGTAAAATACTAAAGAGCGTTTTTTTCCAAGACAGTCCGTCTCGCTTGTCCTTTGAATTTCTAGACACAGAAGGTACACAAAGGTATGGCTTAGGCCAGCGGTGGACAACCTTTTTAAGAAGAGTGCCACTATCTGATTAAAAAAAAATATGCGTGTCATTTCAAACTTTTCCAACAACAAAAGAATAAATGTTCCTAATAGGCTTATTATGGTATCTTTACACAAATAGCACTTCATTGTTTTCTTCCAGATATTTCAAAACACGCACCTTCAAATTCCAGAATCTCACGAATGCACTTCCTTTGGAAAACCTGCGTACGCAACAATCAAGGAGTGTTGTCTACATTATAATTTTCAATTGTAATTTAATTAAGTGCGCTTAAGGTATCCGACTACGTTTGGAACCGTGATTTTAAAAAAGCGCATAAATGGATAATTTTCATGATATTTAGTGTCTCTTAGATTAGAATACATGCATAAAATTGTTTTAAGGACATTTTAACAAAAAAAATTATTTAAATACAATATTTTGGCAAAAAATTAACTAGAATAATCTTTTTTCCAAATGTTCTCCTTTTGTGAAAAATGCCTCTATTATAATAATATTTTGCCTGTATATAGCTCAGACCTCTGTACAGAGGCTCAACTAGAATTTTTGAAAAATTCATAATATTTTCAGAGTTACCACCAATTTAAATAATTATCGGCGTTTTTTCCTTAAAATTGCTCCCCTCTGTTGTCGTAAAATATGGACAAACCCACTTCTATGTTATATATTTTAAAAATTCTAGTCGAGCCTCTGTAGAGAGGTCTCAGCTATATACAGGAAAAATATTGTTATAATAGAAGCATTTTTCACAATAGTTGAACATTTTGAAAACAAGATTATTCTAAGTTAATTTTTTGCCAAAATATTGTATTTGAATAATTTTTTTGTCAAAATATCCTTAAAACAATTTTATGCACGTGCTCTAATCTAAGTGACACTAAATATCATAAAAATTATCCATTTATGCCCTTTTTTAAAATCACGGTTCCGAACGTAGTCGGATAACTTAAAATAAATTTTGATACTTTCTTTATACTTTTTGTTTTTTATTGATGTTTTTGCTTGCAACTACCTTTCAATAAAATAGTAAAAAAAATTAATAATTATTATCTTTTCTATTTTTTTAACTTTTCAATAAGTCTCACGTGCAACTCTTACAACTTAGCTATGCCACAGTGTGGCATGTGTGCCGCGAGTTGGCCACTCATGGTTTAGGGGTTCAAACCCCACCCATAGACCAACAGATTTTTTTAGCGTAAGGATTACGTCTCATTGCTTTCGTCCTCAATTTTTAAAAAATGTATCCATTCCCATGAGAGTAGTCTGTGTATGCCATTGTCTAGGTAATTAGTTAAATCTGTTTTCATCAAAACGTTAACTAAAATATTAAACAAATATAATCTGCTGCTTTTAATTATTTTTTAAAGTAAAATCCTTTCACAAGTTTCATTCCTTACAGGGCAAAACCCTTTCTTTTTTCCTTAAAAAAATGAAATAGTAAGTCTTTTTTTTTTAATTATGTCTAGTAACTTGCTGGTTTTTATACTTAAAATGTGACTAAAAATATTGCATACAAATTATGATAATTTTATCTCAATACTTTCAATGTTAATTATTTTAAGAATAATGATATTCAAAACTTTAATGTTTCTACATTAGTTAGAAATGTAATGCAACATTTTTATTCACAACAAATGAGCATAAAACAGTTATACAAAAATAATAATCTGATAGCAATAGACAAAGGGCTGAATCCACGTGTAATGTCGTAGTCACATGATGACTGCAATCACACGTTTCCAACCAATTAGTTCATAAATTCATGTGACGTCATTGTCACAAGATAAATGTGGCCATGTTCACACAATGCAAACAGTTCACACGCTTTGCTGTTGCCAACTTTTGTGCTTTTAACGGAAACTTTTGCTTAAAAAATACATATTTGTCAACATAACAACACATATAAGTAAACAAAAAACACTTGATTTAAAAATAATTGTATAGTAAGAATTTTGCTTTTTTTTTATTTTTAAAGACTTTTTGAAGAATGTTGGAGCTTGAACATCTTTACCCAATCAACAAATTTGAAATTGTATTTTAATTTCACAAGTAGAACAACAAGTATAAGTCTAATGTCAGTTTTGAATTCAATGGAAAGCACGTAATTGTCTTTATCATGTGATTATTATGCCCGTTATTAGTCTAATAGCGGTAATTTTTATCACGTAGAAATGTAATAATTTCTTAAAATAGAATAAGTCGTGATGAATCAACTGGTTGAAAGTGACACACTAATTGATTTCTCAAACTTAAAATTTTAATCACGTGGTACATTTTTCAATCTCGTCTGTTGTATTTTTCAATTCCTATTATTAGCTCTCTTTCTCTCTCTATATATGTATTTATATATATATATATATATATATATATATATTTATTTTGGTCAAATTGTCAATCGTTCATAAAATCCTTTCTATTCGTTCAATCAAGTTCAAATATATTTTTTAAAATTTCTAGTGGATGACACTTGATGTTAATACAGATTTTTCTTTTCGACGCTAACTTAGATTTTCGTCTCCATTATAGTAACAATGTAACTGTTAAAACAATGACAAAAGATACCGTTGAAAACCGATTTTTCAGCCAAACTAGCCAAACCGGGTGTGCATTGTTACAACAATGCAGAAAAATCAAGCTCTTTTTTTCAATTCCTACTATTAGTTCCCTCTCTCCCTACACACACACACACACACACACACACACACATATATATATATATATATATATATGTATATATATATATATATATATATATATATATATATATATAGTTTAAATTTTTAATCGTTAATAAAATATTTTCTATTCATCTATTCAAAATAAGAATTAACTTAATTTTTTTATATGTAACTTGTTGCTATATATTAACACAATATAAACGAATCAATGAGCTTCTTAATGGCAATGAATAGTTTTTAGTCAAAAAATTATCATTAAAATGCTAAAAAGTTATTCTTTATCCGTTTTGGTTCATGCATCAAAAATGTATAACTTCTGCCGTTTTTTTATAACTATTTTTGTCAAACTAAGTAAACATGCTCAAATGGTAGGAGCTCGTGTTATATTACCACTTTGAATCTTTAAAATTAATTCTCCAAGATTTTTTTTTTTTAAAAGGAATGAAATTTAAGTTGTGTCAAGAAGTTTTTTGACTTTTTTATTAACCTCGCGCAGTAACGAACACAGACTTCTCTTATGGGGCTGCCTTCCGAAAAACTTGTAGTGTTAAGTATCGAGTTGTAGTCTCTATGGTAAAAGTGACAAATTTTTTGGTCTGTGGTGGAGGTGGGGAACAGTAGCACGCGGGCCACATGCGGCTCAAAGAGTTTCTTTGCGGCACGCCATGACAGTCAGAAAACCAAATAGATTGAAAATATTCTTTATATTTGGGTCGATATATATTTGTGAACAAAGTTTTTCCTGCATGAAGATTGACAAGAATAAATAGAGATGCAAGATGATTGACATTAAGGATGGTGATTCTTTCAGGAAAAGATCGATTTTTAAATCGATTCGAATCGCAAGAAAATCGAGTTCTAAAAGATCGATTTCTAAAGAATAGATTTTTTTTCAAGTCTGCACTTACAATGTAAATATAAATCCATTTTATGAAAAATAAGAAAGATATCATGATAAACGATCTCTTTCTTATCAGTAAAATCAGTCAATTTTTTTATTCAGTGAATTCGACAATTACAATTATTTTTATTATCATATCAAAGAGTATCAGGTATAAAAGAAGACATTTATTTTCTAAATATATTTGTTACATTAAAATGTTTAGAAAATAGATAATATAGCTTATAGCTCCCAATGCTTAATATCTAAGTTTTTAAAAACAACAGTCTGTCAAGACTACTGGGACTCAAGCGGTTCCGCTCATTACTTGCAATGCTACCGGCAATCGAAAAAAGGCGCTCACAAGAAAAAGATGATCCCGCGATACTCATCTACATCATGGCTATTGAGTGAACGTGATGATTACTTATTATTCCTTACCCTCAATTCTTATTTTTCCGTAACAAATACTACATAAAAATAAATATTTATTTCGCTAATCGCAGTATATTACGACAGTCAGTCAATCAAGCCATAAACAAATGCCGCAATAATCAACAAAATTCAAAAAATCAAAGCTTACAAACGTAATTTTTTTTTTACTATTCATTAAAGAGAGGCGAAAGAAACTGTGCAGACAGGCATCTCGCAAGTTTTGAGTAATTAACCCGTTAACCACCAACACCGTAACATTACGGATTTTAAAGATAGCACGTTCAATTAATTGTAAATAATATTTTATGGTTTTTACCAAAACAGAAAAAATCGAATGTCGATTTTCTAGGATGAAATATCGATTAACTGAATCGATTCAGTGCTACATATCAATTTTTTTATAGGAGAAAATGATTTTTCGATTAATCGATCTCAGATCACCGTCCCTCATTGACATTAGCTTGCGGGCTATAAGAATTTCAAAAAGCTATCCAATTTCAAATAAATTGTAGAATAGAGCAATAGGGTCCATTTGTCTCATTAAACTGAATCTGAAATTAATCTTTCTTGCCGCTATAGATGATATGAATTTAGTAACACATAAATAAATCGAATAAAAGTGCCACTACTTTGTTTAACTTACATTTAATGATTTTTATATAGTAAAATTTATACCTTTTCTGAGATGTAAAAATAGTGAATAGTTGCCTGCATATAGCTCAGACCTCTGTACAGAGCCTCAACTATAATTTACGAAAAATTCACATTATTTTCAGAGTTACAACCATTTGAAATAATTATCGGCGTTTTTTTCCTTAAAATTTCTCCCCTCTGTTGTCGTAAAAGCATGAATAAACCCACTTCTAAATTATACATTTCAAAACTGCTAGTTGAGCCTCTGTACAGAGGTCTGAGCTATACACAGGCAAAATATTATTGTAATCGAAGCATTTTTCACAAAAGGACAATATTTTGAAAATTGGTCGTTCTATGTTCATTTCTTGTTAAAATATTGTACTTAAATAATTTTTTATTGTAATGCTATTCTTAAAACAATTTTGTTTTCATTTTCTAATTTAAGTGACGCTAAATATCATAAATATTATCCATTTATGCATTTTTTTAAATTACGGCTCCGAACGTAGTCGGATACCTTAAAAAAGAAAGAGCACCGCTAGAAGATTTCGAACACTTAACTAAAGTAAAAAAAAAAAAAAGAGGAAACCGAGATTAAAGAAACTCTCGCCATCTCTTAGACTAAACTGGTTCCGCCAACACAAGAGGCAATTATGTCACACCTCATCAATCAGTCATCAATTACATAGGTGATGACATAAAAATTAGAGAGAAAAGAAAGAGGAAAAACACACTCTCAGAAAATTAACAATTTTTGAGTTGGTTTACAGATAAATACCATTTCCTCATTTACACCTGTTGAAATTGGAGATTAAAACTTGTGACTGAAAAATTTTTGATTGAGCATCTACGAAATATAATAGAGGAGGATGAGTTTTTAGTTTATCCATTACAGTTAATCCTTTATAAAGCCCTAATTTTTCTTCCAATATGTTAAAATATTTTTGGGATTGATGTTGATTTATAAAAATAAATTCTCAATTAGCTTATTACCTAAAATTAAGACTTCCTTTTTTCGGTAGGAAGCATGTTTCTCACCACCCTATAAGAACTATTCAAAGGTTGGGCATCTCATGTTTTGCATTACATAATGTTTTAAAACATGATTTGTATATACTAAAATCTACAAAAGAAAGCCCTTGATTTTTTTTTCGATTGTTTATAATCCTGTTTATATCGTACGTAAAGTTTTTTAAAAAAGGGCTTCTAATAATTAGTTTTATTAATTAATGCTAATTATTTATTCAATATTTAATTTTTTGCTGTTTTTTTGTACCCTAAAATCGACAAAATCAAAAGAACATGTTGAGTGGCGTATCGGAGCATGATACGAGAATGGTGAATTTCCAACATTGGATTCCCCCTTGAAAAATTCCTGTGTGCGCCACTGGCAACTCCTATATGTTTTTTTTTTGTCAAGTATTGGCATATGGTCATCAACTTTAGTCAATCGTAAGTCATCCGGAACAGTTTGTTTGCTGCTGAAAAACCTTACAGGTTGTCCTTTGTTTTTACGATTTGGAAATCCAGAAATCAGTTATAGAGATAACTAAATGCCAGCAATACAAACAGTGGCGTACAAAGACTTCTTATGGGGGGTACATTCCAAAAAAGTGTGGATATAAGCGCGAAGGGGTAGCCTCTATATGAAAATTGAACCCCATCCCTCCCCTTGTATACGCCACTGAATACACATTATACGTGGGAAAATAGCTTCCCATGGACGTTTAAAAAATAACGAAAGAGTATGCTTCTCCCACGTAATTCTAAAGGTTCAAATTATAAGAATGATGTTGTGCAGTTATTTCTTTACTTCACTTCGCTATAATATGTCAAATAATTTTTATCCTTTCAGTTTATTTTTTAAATCTTTAAAAAGAGAATTATAAGTTATTATACTAAAGAATTTTATACTTGTGACGAATCTATACGGCACTTTATCACTAATATTCTTGGGCGTCTTTGGGGATTGTAAATTCGCGTATATTTCCAACCAGCTCTAAAAGGAGTAAAGTATATAAGGAGAGTGTTGTAGGTTAGCGGAGAAGGCTATTGAGCCAAGAGATACATAGACGGAGCGCTAAGAAGATTCAAGTTGATTGTGTGATTAGTTTCTGGCTGATTGTCAGGCAGCGATCTACATTCGGAAAGTTTAAGCCGACTGGAAAGGAGTGAAGTAGTAAAAGTAAGGTGATATTTAAAATTCAATTATCGGATAATAAGATTAAATAAATATTAAAGTTAGTGTAAAGTTATTGATTGTTAGTAATTCAAATTGCGTATATCTCTCGGTCCTCTTATTCCGGTAAACCCGTTCGATATTGTATTTAATAGTTGATTAGTATTATATTTCGTGATTTAATTTAATATTTAAGTTCAATCCAATTGACGTAGACATATTGATTTATATTTGTATTTAGAACTGGTTGGTATGTGCGACCAGGCAACAGAGGCAGGTGGTTTGATTCAAAGTGAATATAAAAATTAGCTGCGAGTTGTTATTGTTTTCTGGCCGCTAAAAATGTCGTCTTTGTCAAGTGTATGGAGAAGAGTTCTTTGCCAGATGGGTCAATTTAAAAATGGCAACAGACGTCTTAGTCGGCTCCAGGGTGGAACGGCAATGCTTGAAGATCGGGACTACAGTTCGGGAACTGTGCGAAAAGATTCCAGCAAAACCACAATTGACAAGATTTTGACTGTTAATTCAAAGGTCTGCGGATATAAGATTTTTGTTTCACAGAATTGGAGGATTGAAAAAAATGTAATCAACCAAAGGTTCAGGCCGGGAAAATCATGAGCATTTTTGGGATCGAAAGGGCGTATTGTTGTGCGATTTATGCCTCGCGGGACAATCAATGTGAACTGTGAGACTCTAAATAGAACAAGAGAAGAGGAATGCTGACAAAGGAGTGCGTTTTCACCATGACAACGCCCGACCGCACACCGCCAATTCGTCGAAATTTGCACTGTTAGCACCAATACATTTAACACCGAAACAAGAATTTTCGGACAATATCGGTTTGAAAAAGTGGGTGCCTAGAATGCACATACAACGAAATAATAAAAGAAAGACAATGATATTCTTTGCAATTAAACCAGTTTTTGATGTGAAAAAAAATTCAAATTTTACGGACACGCCTCGTATTTTGTATTTAGAAGGTTGGTAATTGATTCATTTAAAAATTATTTGCAATTCTTTGCATTTTTATCTCATAACATGAAAACGTTTTGAAAAAAATGTAATCCCAGGAGGCAAAAGAAACTATCTCGAGAATGATAACAAAAATACTGAAAACATTTAACACCGAAACAAGACGAAATATCGTTTAACACGAAATAATACAATGATCCGACAAACTATTATGCATTTGCATGCACAAACTTTTTCCCTTCTAAGAATGAAAAAATGCAGGTATCCGATGACAAAATTTTTGAAAAAATGGATTTTTTTTTGTGATTTTTAAATTTATTTAGTATATTTTAAGGAAAAAATCCTGAAATTGAAAACAGAAATTTTTTTTTATTATAATCAAAATGGTAAAAATGTAAAAAAAAATTGCATAAACGGGGCCCGCTCTGTACAAAAATTTTATGAACAAACTCTCAATTTTTTAATTTTGATGTGTTCTTTTGTTATTCATGTTTAAAATGACCTTCAGGATAAGAGATATTTTACTTTTTACAAAAACTAGAGCACTTTATCTTAATGATTATATGAAATTGCTTAAAAAAACAGTGATTATATTCACATAAAGTACTGTAAATTTTGAAATAAAACAGTGATTGGTAAATCTGAAGGTCAAAACAATTCTACTGTTATGCAAAACGTACACAAAAAATTTCAGCAAATTATTTTCAAAGCTTTTTTGAACAATCGCTGTCCCCGTTTGACTTTTTCGAAAAAAAAAAACACATTTCGAGTAAAACGCATTTTAAAGTTCGACATCTTGTGTTAAGTTATGGCACCTGCTTTTACTAAAATGCCTGTTGTTTTTGTTCTAGTGAATTTAAAATAAAAAACTTGGTACTTTTATTAAGCTAATAAGATGGCCTATAAAATAAAACCATAAAAAATTTGTCAATTTTTGAAATAAATCATGATTTTAGGGTAGTCGGATACCTTAAGAGGTGTGGGAAGTGAAAGAGAGATGGTTTCACATAATTTTTCTGTATTATTGGATTATCCTACAGTATCATCGGAAGAATTCGTAGCAGTAAATGATGACAATGCGTATACAACCCCAATTATGGCAGACAAAGACATTTTTGAGTTAGTTCAAAGCTTAAAAATATCATTGATACAGATTCAGAATGCGAACATTAAATAAATAATGCAGCTCCTGTTCCCACGTCATCCGAAATGAGGAACATCATGAAAAGTATCCGCAGTTATTTATACGCAAACTTGAATGGTAAAATGAATAAAAAAATGGACGACGTCTAACAATTTGTTGACAATTTGATGCTAAAAAGGGCAATGCAAAGAAAAATATATATATCAGATGATTTTCCAAAAACTCAATAAATGTTTTGTTTTTCAAAGAACTTGAAAATTTTGTATTTTCTTAAGTTCTTGTGAATGTCCTCGTTTCATAGGTTTTTATTTAATGTATCCATATATAAATATCTATGTAAATAAAATGCACTCTAATAAAATTAATTTTGTTGAATTTATGGTTTGTTTTTTAGTAATATTCTTAACACGAAAAAATATTCCAATCCCCTCGGTTTCAATAAAACGATTTTCACTGTAGTTTGAGAGCCTATATACTCGTTACAGTTATGAAACACTTTAACAATTTACATTTAATGGTAACTAGTAATTTACCAGCATTCATTTAACCTAATAAACCTAATTTCAATTCAATTACTCAAGATAAATAAACTTGAAATAATTAAAAAAATATCGGATTGGTAAACACATCCGGAAAAAGAAATATTTAAATGTTTTTCATACAGTGTAGTCATTCATAGGGTGAACTTTTAACCCGTCAACACACCATTCGCACAAGTATGAACAAATCGAATGAAAATCCCATTCATAAAGACTCACTCGACGGGAAAAGCAGTAAAAGCCTCGGAAAAAAAAGAAAAATGGGTGGTACTTAATTTTAATTACTCAGTCATCGCAGCATGGGATAGATTGAAGGTCGTTAAGTAGTCTTTAGTCTTTTTCTTCTTTCAGAAACCTCCATTTCTCAATACTTTTGGGCCGAATCCAGCTGATAAACGCTAATTAACCAACATGTCAACGGAGTTCTTCATCTGGAGCTCATTTGCATGGGATCCCCCCCGCTGGTCGGGAATCGCGGTAATGATATAAATTATGATATAATTACGCACCGTCTGGATCTTACAGGAGAAGAATGCGAACACAAGACATTATGTGTTTGAAACCTCAGTCATAGTTTGGAAATCCGGATTCTTCCAGATTTAAGCCAACCGTAGTTTGGTTATCAGTTGCGTTATTTTAACAAAAAACTATTTTCGTGTAGTAATTAAATTACAGTCGGGCCTCTATTTAACGAAGTCGTAAAATCCCGAAAAAAAAGTTCGTTATATGGAAAATTCGTTACATGTAGGTTCATCTTTCAAAAAAGCGTAAAATCCGGCGTATAACGCACTCTTTGACGGACGGAAATTAGAATTTTCGGGTGCCAACGCCGAAGGCGTTTATACCCAGTGTGAGAAAAAAAGGAAAACCATGAAAGAAAAATTTTAAAAATCAACAACCCTTCAGAAGGAAGGGGGAATGAACGAGACGCCTGCGACGAACACCGAACGAGCTGGGCGACGAAGTGACCCAGAAACAAGTTGGCGTCGAAGCGGCATAACGCGCTCTTTAACACAACAAGTAACATAAAGAAAAATTTATGTCAATTCCTACTTAGATTAACAAAGAAAAAATTTATCTTAGCTATTTTTTATTAAATAGTTACAAATAATATAAATATGTATATATATGACAGAATCACAACATTAAGTGGTAATTAACTTTTATTAATTATCATTAAAATATCGTATTGTCATCCAAAACAATCATTTATATAAAATTTCAGTTCATCTGAATGCTTTAAAACGTGAGAAAAAAACCGTTTCAAGTTTTGACGCAAGTCGCCAAAAATGATGCCAACGCGGTTGTATTTGTAATTCTTTAAATAATTCGTTTTAATCAATTAATTTTTATTAATTATAGTTAAATTATTGTATTGTCATCCTAAATAATCATGTATATAAAATTTCAGCTCAATTGAGTGCTTTAACATGTATTTTATAAACGACTGAACATTCCACGATGATACCCTGAGTAAGAATGCTCTATCTCAGAGATGGCGAACCAATGGCACGTGACAATATTTGGGGCACGCCACCGGTCAAAACAGTTCATTTAAATGCAAAGTAACAAAGTTCAATATGAACTATTTGAACAAACGTGAGTGAATCGGTCGCAGTTTTCAGCGACATTTTCTAAGTTCAAAGAATTCTCGGTAACGCTCAAGTTTTTTATGTATCCTGACGTGACTTCATTTAATAAACTGTACTTGTCCCAATTCGATTGGTTGGAAACTGAAAATTTTGAAATGCAACTGATTGATTTCATGTCTAGTTCAATATGGATTCAAAAATTTGTTGAGCAAATGAGAAAGTTGAAATTGATTGAAACAGAAATATTAACGATCAATATAAGTAAAAATGCTAGTAATGAAATTTTGGGAACATGGAATTTTGATTCCAGATACATTTAACTGTTTGAAGAATCTGGACTATGCTATTTTAACCATATTTTCATCTACCTACGTCTGCGAGTCATTATTTTCAGAGATGAATAACATTAAAAACTAGCTTAGGAATCGTTTCACAAATGACTCCAATTCAGCGTGCACTTTGCTCTAAAAGTAACATCTTACAATCGTAATATAAATTATATTCGTCATCTAATCTCTGCAACAACAGAAGTCACTCTAAGGTTACTTTAATTTAAATTACTCGCGTATAACTTAACATTTACTACTATACTATGTAAAATGCATTTTTTTTTTGTAGTAAATAAAGATTCTTCAGCTGTTTTTTTAGTAGTATTTAGTTTTATTATTTTCCCAATAGTTGCAAGTCAAACTTATTTGATGGCGCGTCTATACCTCATTAAACATTTCTTTAAAAAAAAATGGCACGTTGATCCATGTTATGTCACCACCCCCGTGCTATGTCATACCTTTAGATTTTTGCTAACACGTAAATTGCTCCTTTTTTCCACTCTAAAATTCGTTTAGTGGGATAAGTACTGTTCTTATTCGTTCCATTTGTGATGTCTTAAGACCCTGGTCCCCTATGCAAGAATGGGGCCCACCTTGAACCCCTTTAATTAGATTGTACAAATGATACGTTATAATATACCCGTAACAAATAAATGTGCATGATTTACAATCTCACAAATCTTATCGACCGACTTCCACCTTTCGACTAAATGAGTATTGATGGTGTATGGTGGTAGGTCTAGGCCAAGACATAACAATCTAGTCTTGCCACTGTTGCCAGTTGGCATATAGCTATAAATTGTCAGTTTTTTCGGAGAATATGTTTGGGAGATATATTTGAGGATTAAAATTACTATGATCGTGATCTTATTGAAGCCAAGGACCTGGATCTAGTTGGTGGTAGGCCGAGGCCAGGACACGAACATGACCCATTAATACAATCTCGCTATTGTTGCCAGATGACATATGTTTCGCTCAGAATCCAATGCGTTTAAATCTATTTTGTAATATTTTCTGATTTTTGTAACTTTTGATAAAATTAATAATATTCTTCTTAGTTATTAAAGGAAGCAACGAGTAAATCCTTTAATAACTAAGAAGAATATTATTTATTTTATCAAAATTTACAAAAGTCAGAAAATATCACAAAGTGGACTTAACCGCATTGGCTTCTGAGCTACTCATTTAGCTCGAAATTTCTAGTTTTTTGATGAGTATATCCGGGAATAACATTCTACATTTAAAATTATTCGGATCATAATCTTATCGAGGCCAAGTTGAGAACGTGATGAGCCCCCCGAAGTTGAGGACCTGGGTCCACTGGGTGTTAGAGGACAGGACACGGACCCAGGATGTGACGTGATAAAGCAATCATGCCATTGTTGCTAGTTGCCATACAGTTCAAAATTCCTAGTGTTTCGAATAATAATGTCCGGGAATAATATTTGATGATTAAAATTAATCGGATCACTGGAGACCGAGAACGAGACGAGGTCCCCATCGAAACCAAAGCCCCGGACCATACCTTAAGGTATCCGACTACGTTCGGAACCGTGATTTTTCAAAAGAGTATAAATGGATAATATTTATGATATTTAGTATCACTTAGATTAGAAAATTTATATAAAATTGTTTTAAGAATATTATTGCAATAAAAATTTATTTAAGTACAATATTTTGACAAAAATGAAGATAGAATGACGCATTTTCAAAATATTCTCCTTTTGTGAAAAATGCTTCCATTATAATAATATTTTGCCTGTATATAGCTCAGACCTCTGTACAGAAGCACAACTAGAATTTTTGAAATATGTAATTTAGAAGTGGGTTTATTCATGTTATACTACAACAGAGGGGAGAAATTTTAAGAAAAAAAACGCGATAATTATTTCAATTGTTTGTAACTCTGAAAACAGTGTGAATTTTTCAAAAATCATAGTTGAGCCTCTGTACACAGATCTGAGCTATATACAGGGAAAATATTATTATAATAGAAGCATTTTTTCACAAAAGGAGAACATTTTGAAAATTGGTCATTCTAAGTTAATTTTTTCCAAAATATTGTATTTAAATAATTTTTTTGTGTCAAAATGTCCTTAAAACAATTTTATACATGCATTCTAATCTAAGTGACACTAAATATCATGAAAATTATCCATTTATGCGTTTTTTTAAAAATCACGGTTCCGAACGTAGTCGGATACCTTAAGACGTCCCTGGTTCAGAAACATGGATGTTGATGGGTCATCGATTCAAATCAGTGGATAGATTTGTACAGCGAGGGGTTGAGCGAGAAATCATGAAAAAAGCCTTAAGGAATAGAATCGAAAACATTTTTCCATTTCATTTCCCCTTTCCACGTACTCAACAGGGCAGGAGGGGTGGAATTGTCTGCCGAATGGCAACAAACGAAAAAGAAACATCTCCCAAACTTTTAAGAGCCTGGCGCATGTAATTACATCCTTTCAACTTTTGAAACCCGAAGGGGAAAAAGAAAAAAAAAGTTACTGTCGGTCCAATTGGCCGCTTAAATCACATAAAACCGAATGTGGCTCTCAGTTTTACGCGATATGTAATTATAAGCGATGCATATTATTTATTCCACGCAAATCAACTTTTATGAAACCAGTGGAGCCTGCCGAGATGCTGACACAGTAAGCGACGTGAACAATTTATCGCTGAGAGTGGAAAAAGAAGAGGGTAGCCCGAGAGAGGGCGAAATTAGGAGGCATTTCGGCCTAATGAGGAGGATGCTTGCGCAATGTCTCAGCGGTGGTGCATTTCTGCCAGCACAATAGTTCCTCTGTTTTCCAGTGACCTGCGGCGAAGACGAGATAGATCGAGAACGAGAAAAAACAAACAAGTGAAACTCTGTTGAGAACTATCCGTAACAGTATTAACATTTCATCAACTACTTTCCAAACTCATCGGTTGAGCGGTTGGGGGACTGTACACTCATTGCAACTCCCATTCCAGAGGGATGCCAGAGACATTTACCACCCGTTAAATTACATTTTGTGTTTTCATAAAACAGTGATAGGCGCAGTGGCGTAGCGTGGGCTTTCGCCGCCTGAGGCCGATTTGTTTTAATTAATAGTCAAGAAAATTAGTAAAAGTAAAAAAAAAAAAAAACAGCTTTAAATTCTTTTATTGATTAAAAATGCACTTTTCGTATTTTTTTTTTCATGGCAAATTCTTTTATACAACTATCAATATCAATATGCATGTCATGTTCAATTGCCAGAATAGCTAATTTGTTAGCCTTAACGTGGACATTGTCGATCTGAGATAATTTTCGATTAATTTTAGCTTATAGAGAAGCTTCTCTCGCAAATGGCATTACTGATGGCAAATGTTAAAAAAATTCTCAACATTATGACAATGTTTGGCAAGCCCTCTTCAATTCTGGACTCAATAATGTATTTTAATAAACCCAGAGAGCCGGACCTAATGAGTTCTTTTTTACAGCCTGGGTCTGTTGCAGCTACAAAAGCTTGTAGACGTACGCGCTCAAGTTGGAATTCTTCTTTATTAAGGTCTTGAGGAGCTTGATCTAAGTTAAGTTCGTCCATGCTCAATATCACTTCAGGCTCTAAAAAAGCATATTTTTGTGCTAGACTCTGCAAGTGTTGGTATCTTTCTCGAATTTCAGTAGTTACTCTGTCTATTGAAGAAAACATTGTACACTTTAAGACATCTTCGTACGATAACGGACCATCTTTACTTCCGTCTCCAAATATATGCTTCCTTCTGATTTGTAAGCGTCATCCACGAATTCCTCTGGTTTTGCTTTTAATACGGTCTGTAAAGCACGCATTTTTGGAGCACATTGATGGATATTTAGTCCTGGTATTTAGTTCCTCCATAGATGGAAATTTCCTGCATCTGTGCGTATATTAAAGCTTTCACTCGTTTCCGTCAGTTTCGTCGCACGGGCGCAATTTGGTGTTTGAAATATTTTTTGAATTTAAATATAGCGGTGCTTACCGCCGCCCCTTTTCGTATGCTGCTCCCCCCCACACACACACGCTCCGCCTCTGGACAGGCGGATATTTTCTTTCACTTGTTTGAAATTATTTCAAGTGATTAACATCAAATAACGATAATGTGACAAATAAAATGACCAGGGAACCAAAAGTCTAGCCCTGGTTATAAGTATTTATTGTACTCAAACTGTGTTTTTTCGACAGATTGTAAGTATCATTATGAATTTTTTTATAAGACCATTTACCTCAGTAATTTTTAACGAGTACATCCTTGGCAGCCTGGAGAATGTCTATGCAGTATTCCACTTATCGCCAAGGGTTAAGTTCAGCAGTTGCTTCGCTCACACTCGGCCTACCTCTTCTGCGATCTGCCTATTTCTTAAAACATTTCACAATCGCTTTATCGATTTTGCATCAGGAAGTTTGCTTCCACAACAATGTCGAAATTTACACTGAACATTATTGGGCGATTTCATTTCGCGAAACCAAAGCCCACATTGGGCTTTCTTTGGAATCGACGCCATTTTGGCAAAAAACGATGTCTTTCTTACAAATGTTCCCCGAGTCACTCTTAAAGGAGCACTTCCGTAATCTATTGCAAGCAAAAAGTACTAAATCTGACCTATTCAGTAATACAAAAGTTACAATGTTATACTAAACGATTATTTTGTACTGATTTTTTCATACTCAAGACACGACTTTTCTCATTCACCCTATATTTTCAAACATTAACCATTAAACCGTACAGGATCCCCAAGTCACTCTTGAAGGATATTCAGTAATACAAAAGTTACAATGTTATACTAAACGATTATTTTGTACTGATTTTTTTATACTCAAAACACGACTTTTCTCATTCACCCTATATTTTCAAACATTAACCATTAAACCGTACAGGATCCCCAAGTCACTCTTGAAGGATATTCAGTAATACAAAAGTTACAATGTTATACTAAACGATTATTTTGTACTGATTTTTTATACTCAAGACACGACTTTTCTCGTTTACCCTATATTTTCAAACGTTAACCATTAAACCTTACAGGACCCTAAGATTGCTAAGAGTAAATATTAGTATGGATCTGTTTGTTTTAATTAGCTTCGACGTAAAATGAATTAAAATCATAAGAAAAATACATAATAATGTGTAATTTTTTAATTTTTTTTTATCAATGCTTTAAATTTAATTTGGATCCATGTGTAGTTTTATATTGAGTATTTGTTTTCATTTCTTCAAATATACTTTATTATTGCACAAAATTATACTTACCGAATACCTTAAAATATGTAAGAAAACACAATAACATATTACTGCACACAGAAGTGTAGACAAGGCTAGGGTGGTTTGAGGGCTCAAAGCCCTCCCATAGAGAAAGACATTTTTTTAATTTTTAGCATAAATAATACGTCTCAGTGGTTCCACCTGCGTTTTTTTTTTAAAGAAATGTAACCCCTCTCATGAGAGGAGTCTGAGTACGCCACTGCTTACATAACACACTAATTGAAGAAGGAAATATTTACTTATGTGTTTTAGTAACCTAGTTGTTAGAGCATCGGACTCCAGACCGGAAGACCTGGGTTCGATGCCCAATGCCACCAAATACCCTCCGAGTACACACGGAGTACGTGTTCGTTAAATCAGTGGGTTCGAAAGTCTTGTGGGCTGAATCACGAGTGCTGGGGACTGAAAAATATTTCCCTCCCCTTCAATTCTATGCCTAAATTGTGGAGGGGGGATAGGTGGTGTTGCCATCTATCGTCCCTTCGAGGAATTTCGCCGAGCTAATTCGTACTGTCACCTGTATGGTGCTCAAGGCCAAGGCCAACGACAGGCGTACTTCTAGCCCCTTGCCACGATGAATTTCGTAGGCCTCGTTCTGACTACGTCAAACAGGTGGCATTAACCACAACAGTAACGGCATAGTAAAATTACGATTATGGATTTAAAATCTGTTAAATTCGCCACAATATGTGAGTGTGTGTACAGTAGTGCACACAAAATGTTTTCAGGAGGCTCCAGGGTCAAAAGTCCACCATTCTCATATCCTACCTCAATACGCCACCAAACAAATTCTTGTGGTTTTGTCAATTTTGGGGACAAAAAACAGTAAAAGATAAATTATTAAATTAATAATTAACATTCATAAATAAAATAAAATGTTAATAACAAATACTTAAGTAAATTTTACGTACTCTATACGTAGGGTTATCCACAATCAAAAAAAAAAAAAAATCAAGGAATGTAGGGATCCGAACCCGTAGTCCCCCCTTGTGTGTGCCACTGTATATGTATATATATATATATATATGTAGGATTTCCCTTTGAAACATTTGTTAAAAGGTTGAGTCATATCCTTTTCAGAGGACCATAAATCTCAATTTTATTTATTACTGCATTCCGAAGCAGCGCCATCTAGTGAGCTTTCGTAGCTCCGGCTTGAATAATTTTTCGGCAGAGGCCTACTAACCACTGCTTGTTCAACACGTCGCGTCTTTACCGCATTTTCGCGCCCTGCGCGCACCACCAGTCCTAACATCCAAGAATGAGAAAGGTTTATTTCCCCGTCTTCTAAAGGTATAACTCAACTTTTAATTAACCTAATTTCTGCATGTCTTTTTCTTTGTAAATATCCCCTTTTGTAAATATTTCCCCTTAACTTTAAATAAATTCTCTTTTACTTAAATGAAGTATTTGTGTTTAAATGACTTAGATTCAATTAATAATTCATCACTCACCCTTAAATACTTACCCCTAGACAAACCACCTCGCCAATCTAAAATCCCGTCTTCTGAAGAGTCTGATTTTTATTCGAAGATTTATTCGGACTCCCATATATATATATATATATATATATATATATATATATATATATATATATATATATATATATATATATATATATATATATATATATATATATAAATGTAATACATTTGGCCATGAAAAATTTACATTTTGATTAGAGGTGATTAAGTGGACGTGGCCGAAAAACTAAAGAGACTTGCTCGTGATCACATCATTTATTCGAGCATGCTTCTCGTACAGTGCTAATTAGGGAAATATTCAAAAGGGCAATTCCCAAAGGGAATTATTCAAATATCAAGTTTTCATATACAGGGAAAAATGCATCAGAAGAAATACAGTTACATGTCTAGGCGAGGGGAATAAAAAGTTATTAAAAGAAATAACATCATTTTGTTTAGGGAATATTAATCCCTATTACTAAGACGCATGAAAACCATTAATGATCTTGTATTTCTTGGAATTCGCAATAAATCTATCAGAAATTCAATCTCTAAAGAATTAGTAATAAACCAAAATGTTTTAATGCTTTAAAAAAAGATAAATTGAGACGCATTTCGAAATAGGGTATTGGGATTTAAATTGCGATTTTTAGCCTTTACGAATATTCGCCGTATATATGTATATATAGCAGTAAATAAATTAAAAAGAAGACTAATAAATCTTAAACATCTTAAGAACAAATCGAAAGAACCAAGAACATGGAGTCACTACAAACCAAAAAAGAGAAATTTAGCTAGAGTGGAAAAAACTATTATGATTTCCCGAGCTGTCACTGGCTTAGGACAGTGAAACAAGGTTAAGCAGTGTTTTGTGAGATCTCAAGCTTCCCCTACAGCGGAAATTTTCGACATAATAGCATATATATAACGCGCACCCCTTTTTATGAAGAAACGTAAATTATGCATGTGCAATGGTCTTATCTTTGAAGTGTAGGTATAGTGTGAGTGTTTAATAAAAACGTGTAGAATGAAAATTAAATTCTACATTATTACAAAGTCATTTAAAACGCAGTACATCTAGTAATCTTTAGATAAAGCACGGAAGATCATTATCTATGTATGAATCAGAGTAGCAATGATGATGAAAAGTGAAACTGAATTCGGCGATGCGCCTGAAGATATATTGGAAGACAAGACGAACTTTTCATACAAAACCGATAATGAAATAAAATAAGATGTGTCAAATCTTTTAAATAAATAGTACTTAGGTGTGTGTGTAGAAATCTAATTTTTTATATAGTCATCTTTTCTTAATTTTTAAAGCTATCATTTTTATATCCAGCGTCTAAGACGTACACATAAATATCGATCTTAATTTAAAGTGCACGTTAGTGCGCGTAAAATGTTAAAGTACGCGTTATATGAAGAATTATACGATTAATATCATTGGAGAGGATTTTCAAGAGCAGAACGAAAAAAGTTTGATAAGCCGTTACGAGAAAAAAAAAATTATAAATAAATGAAAACCTTTTTCTTTACTGAAGATTTTTTTTTAGAATCTCGTGAAATGAAAATAATTTTATAATGTGAATAATTAGCGATAGGCCAATTTCATGTGACACATATGACACAGTCATATGACACAGTCATATGATGTTTCCAGCCAATCAGTTCATAAATTCATGTGACGTCATAATCACACAGTAAATACAATCACGTGTTTCCAGCTAATCAATTAATGCTCTTCGCTGTTGCCAATGTCTGATTTTTATAAGAAAACTTCCTTTTGAAAAATACATACTCAATTTAAAAATACATGTGTAATATAAGAATTTTTTAAAAAATTGAAAACTTTTTGGAGAATTTTAACATTTGTGGACATCTGTATCCAAATTACATATTTGAAATTTTATCTAAATTTTACAAGTAGAACAAGTACAAATCTAATCTAAGTTTTTTTTTAATTTAATGGAGAACACGTGACCGTATTTATCACATGGCTGTCATGAATTTAGCTCAACCTGTGGCCCGCCAGCCTTTACTGAGTGGCCTGGTCATTGCACAAAGAAATTAGCTTCTTAAGAACAATGTACTAAAAATTTTGAGCTAAATTCTACCAAGCAAGCAATTAAACTATCAATTTTATTATCAATATCCTTTTTTTTATTGTAGAATGTAAATAAGGGGCTTGGTCATGGAAGAAAGAAATTCGAAATTACCCCACACAACTCAGCAAAAAATGTATAAAAGTAAATATTTTTTATGCGTGTTTGATAAAAAGGTTAATGTATATAGAATTAAAATAAAATCTACAAAAATTAGTTTTATTATTTGATCAATTTTGATTTGTCTAATCTTGCTTTGGTCTTGTAATCTAGCTTGATAATTTTTTTAAATGTCCATCGGTAATTAAGTATTTACTAGATTAAAACAATTTACAGTTTTTTTTTTGTTAAAACTTACACCCCATTATCCTCATGTTGCGGACAGCGTGAAAAAATTGTCGCCCTACAGGAAAAAGTTTTTAGCCCATTCCACGTTTTATTTACAATTCCAGTCGAACGATTAAAACTACAATACAAGCTGTTAATTCAAATACTTGACTGGAATGCAATTTCTCAGAATGTTTAATCCAGAATGAAATCACCAGGGTGCCAAGCAGAAAAATTCTATAATACGCGAACTGTCCATCATTCTTAAAATGGCGTCCTTTTTCTTTACATTCCAGTACTTTTTTTTTATTTCACTCGCATTCCTGAGATATTTTCTGGTCACTGTGCGACAATGTCCCCAACAGTGTCTTTCCATCCTAGGTGGGGTCAGTGCCTGTTGGGGTGAAAGAAAATCCACTGGAAGGCAGGACAAACATCGTTTGTACACGTTTCACAAACAGGATTTTCAATAGGGCCATAAAGGGCCAATTTTTTTCAATTATCCTACAGAAATGTTAAACCGCCATAAAAAAGATGGGAGGAATTTGAACCCATTATCCTTTTGTTTTACTTCTCTTTCCGGTTATTTTTTTTTTTAAAAATCTTTAAATTTTCGCCTCCAGTGACTGGATAATGATTGTAGACAGCTAATCGAGCAATCCACGGCTCGGCAGCTCCACTGAAAGGTATTGCAAATCACCGCATCCCACCTGAGGAGAGATTCCCCATGTGCGGGATCTAGATGGATCCATGGATCGTGAAATGAATGCGCAACTGGGGGATCCTGCGGTCAGAATGGGCTACTGGCGGGGAGGATTATGGGCTGTACATTTTTCAGAGCACTGAATTCGATTTCCTCCTGGCAGACGCCGCGGTGGTTCTCGTAGACTCCTGCCGCTTCAGGAATTGAAACAACTTCGTTAACGCAGTATGCAATGAAATGGATGGCGTGTCTGTTCATGTTAAAGTCGGATTCTTGGCATTGTATGTAATATAGTAGTTGATGAATTGAAGAGTTTAAAAATGATGTAAAATTATATGAAGGGTTATGTTACAAATCAGTGGCTCCCAAACTTATTGCGTCCATGGATAGGGGCGTCTTAAGGCAAGGGCCAACTGGGCCCCGTCGGTGGGGCCTCGTTTCGTTCTCGACTCTGCTTTAAAAAGACCATGATCCGGTCAATTTTAATGGTCAATTCCCGTATATATTCTCCGATAAAACAGGGAATTTCAAACTGCATGTCAACTGATAAAAGTGATAAGACTGTACCATTATGTGATGACGGTTGTCCATGCTTAGGCCTAGGCCTAAAACCGAAAACAATCATTCAACTCATTTGATCGGTCATCAGGTCGAGTCGGTTTGTGCCATGATTTTGAGAATGTGCGTCGCGTACATTTATTTGTTTCAAATTACCGTTTGAATGAGTATTTGAAATGCATGTTATATACTGTCTACTTTTAAAGGTATGAGGTAGGGCCTACTTTTGCATGGAGGCCCAGGGCCTCAAAAAATCTTAAGATTTCTCTGGTCTCAAGGCCTCAAAAAAAATCTTAAGATTTCTCTGGGTCCAGGGCCTCAAAGAGTCTTAAGACGTCCCTGTCCATGGGACTCTTTATATACCAAATGTTTGGCCATGAGCCCCTAAGTGAAACTATTCTATTTTAAGGCATAGCAGAAAAACTACTAATTTACCTTTGATGTTTTGAAAATGATAAATATTATATAATAAGACTTGTATAAATTAGCTTTAACAAAAGTATAACTTTGGTCAGATAAATTTATGTACAACAGGGGTTCTCAACCTTATTCCCCTTTAGGGTACATCTGACAAACAGGAAATTGCTATAGGACGCACTTAAAAAAGTTTAACGATGCTTAATATTTCTTTACATAATTGCAATCATAAGCTTCATAAACAATATCCTACACTAAAAAGGTAACAAAAAAATTAAAATAGCTACAATTAATGCGATTTTTGGCATGTCATATTATCCACTAACTTTTTAAAGTCATGCGTATAAGATAATATTCCTAATCTTATAGCAACTTCAAGATTGCTCTCGTTCAGTCGAGATCTGATTGTTGATTTAATTGCGTTCATTTTTGAAAACAGCGATTCACATAAATAAGGGGAATTTAAACAGGATTTGAATCTGTAAGCTCCTTTTTTATCAAAAGGGGGATATTTTTTTAGCATCGACTGGATTCCAAATATTTTCATTAAGTCCGCACGACTTTAATACAATATCAGTCTGAATATTTAAAATCTCATCTTTAATTGAAGATGCTTCTTCCTGAATAATTTTCCCCATGGAATTTGCAACTTCAGAAATATTCATTTGAGGATTGAATGGGTTTACAAAGAATGCCACTGTCTCAATAATCGAAAATTGATCGAATCTGTTTCCCAATTGTTCCAAAAGCTTCTTAAGGTGACCAATAAATAAACTTGGATCAAACGAATTTTCACTGATGACTTTTTTTCATTCGCGGGTTGCCCACGGTTGATATCGATATTGTACAATGGTTTCCTTACCTTTTCAACTCACAGAACCCCTAGAACTTGAAGGTGTTTTCGTGGAACCCCTAGAACTAGAAAGTGTTTTCGTGGAATCCCTAGAACTAGAAAGTGTTTTCGTGGAACCCCTAGAACTAGAAAGTGTTTTCGTGGAACCCATAGAACTAGAAAGTGTTTTCGTGGAACCCCATTCCATACACACACACACACACATATATATATATATATATTATATATATTATATATATATATATATATATATATATATATACATCGGAGAATATATCTCAAAATAATATTTAAAGAAGATCTACATGCTATGGGTACTTTATGTAAAAGCAATTAGAAAAAAGAATTGCATTTATTATTAAAAAATTCTAATCTGATTTTTTAAATATAACTTATACATTAAAAATATTAATTTAGGATTCAAGTGTCACCTACCCATGCTTTATATTATTTAGAAACTGGGTTATATGCTAGTATTTTTTACACAAATGGTCGAAGATTAATGCAGGTCTATTAAGATTAAATGCAATCGCATTAACATCACTGGCGTAGCTAGTTCTTCAGGGGCCCCGTATCAAAATTTCTTGGGGGTTCTTATTGCTATTTTTCGCTTACTCGTTTTGGGCCCCCTGAAGCTTGGGGACCCCGTGTCATTGATACGGCGGTAGCTACGTCTCTGATTAACATATTCTGAGTTTAATTTGTCTTCACATTTTATTTTTGTATCTACGTTGAGAAATGTATGTCACTTAAACACAATGTTTTGAATGGTATTAAAATATTTATGACTGTGTGAGAAACCCTGTGTATTTTACGTGCATTTGCAACCTAAAATTAAGAAGCTGTTTTTGTTTAAATTTAGATTTTAACATTGTGAATCCCGAGATAGTGAACAATAGAATATTCACATTCTAGTAGGAAGTACGATAAATATAAAGACAAAACGCGCGCGCGCTTTAATATTCTTTTATTATATTATAATAAAAGTTTAAAAAGTATGGCAAAATAAAGTTATAAATAAATAAAATATATTCATTTTTAATGAATAGGGGGTATGAGCTTTAGATGCTTGTAACTATATAAACTTCATTGGGAACGTGAATCCATTTTTCATACATATTTATTTTCCTCTATTTTTTATTGGGGTTCATGAAACCCCTGGGTTTGCCTTGTGGAACCCCAGGGTTCTGTGGAACACAGTTTGAAGTCCACTGATGTAGTATATAGCGAACGGTCGCGAGTGCACAAAAATACCTTCTTAGGGACGGGGTTAAGAGTCCCTCATGTACAAAGTATCACAATTGTATTTAAAAATACTCCCGTAACGTACTTAACAATACAAAGAATAATCACGCTTTCTGTTCCAAAACAAGGAAAATGTGCTGCATTCATTTCGCAACGCGAGATCTTGTATAAAAGAAAACTAAACTGTTGACTAGATGCACGGCTCTTTTGTACTTATCATAGTTGTTGAGTGAGTGAGTTAATATTAACGTCGCACTGTTCAGCTACACGAGGGCTTTTGGCGACGGACCACGTAATTTTGAACCATGGTCAAGTGACGTGGACGACACCTGAGCTGGCACCCCCTCTCCTAACTACCACACCACACCAACGGGAGGACGTTTCAGCTCTCGACAGATTTAACGTGCATCGCTGCCCTACATGGCGGGTCTTTTAGTGGTACTGGGATCGAACTCATGACATGCCTGCCATGGTTGGATAATCATAGTTGTTGAATGTAGCGGCTAGATTCTGTTCCTATTGAAACCTGCATGGCCCCATCCAAGATCAGCCCAACTTCACTGAGCATATTTGTCATTACTTGTATTTTATGAACCTATCTACAATATATTATTCCAAATTTCTACTCTAAAATCTTTTAATATGTAAGAATTTATCTTAACTTTCATATTAATGGAAATGAGTCACAAATATTTAACTTTATATTAAAATTTTCTCGGAACATATAATGTTGTCCACTCACTCCTAAATTAATTTTAATTTGCCACGGATTCATTCAGCAGTCACAAGGACCTTCAGGGGTCCATAGGAATCACTTAGGGAACTTATGATGTAAATCAGGGGTGTCCAAAACCTTTTTAGGAAGAGTGACACTTTCAGATAAAAAATAATTAAGCGTGCCACTTCCAACTTTTCGAATTAATAAAAAGGTGAAAAATGTTATTTATAGGCTTATTATGTAACTTTCAAGCAAAGAGAGCATTTTTAAGGTACAAGTAGTGAAAATTCAAAAACGATATAAATGAGACCAAAACTCAAACTTAAATTTTATTGTCAACCAGTTCAGTTAATTTTGAACAATGTTTTGATTTTGTTATGTTCATAATTGAAAGCATTTGTTCACAAACGTATATGTTAATCCAAATCTACAACAATATCTGACAGAAGCAAATCGTATAAATTTGAAAAATTGCTTGTTAGTACAAATTTCAAAATTGACAGAATTCCTTATATTTGTTTTTCAGTATAATATGGTGCTGTAGACAATAATTTTGATTTTGATTTCAAGTGGGCAACAATTAACATTTTAGCAGAGAAATTGAAAAAGGATATGTGAAAAAAATCTGCATTTTTTTTATCATTTTGAAAATTATCAAACCTAGCACTGAAAGCATCGTGCAAAAATGTGTGTGTGTGTGTGTGGATATTTAAATATCAAATCTATCACAGGTGGATCACTATTAACTTTTAACAGATAGTTCCTGTATTAATGTGAAATACGTTAATTTTTTTCCTACAAAATCAAGACAAAAAAAAAAGCAAAAGTTTTTCCACGAAATAAAATATATGACCGCTAAGGTAGAAAAAAAAATACAATCTTTTCTCTGTAATATTAAATTTAAATTATTTTTATTTCTCCTAATATCGGTAAGAAAAACTAAATCGCATAGCTTGTCTTCACTCTAGAACGACAAATACTCTCTGGGCAGTCCAGTGTTTTTTTCCAGATATTTTAAAATACACTCCTTCAAATTCCAAAATCTCGTGAATGAAAAAAGCTTTGGAAAGCCAACTCGCATAACAAAACAAGTGCATCCCCTACATGATAAATTTCTACTGAATCTCAATTTCAAAGTATAGAGTGTTTTTTTCCAGGTATAGAAGTTTAAGCTGGCATTACTTTCCAAGATGGCGACCGATTTAACAGCTATCAAGTGATTTATTATCAGTTTGGTTTGGCAATTCATCATGAATAGACTCACGCCTGAACAACGCTTTCAAATTGTGCAATTTTATTTCGAAAATAATGGTCGATTTTCATAAGCGAATTTTGTTTAGCGATGAAGCGCACTGGTTGAATGGCTACGTCAACAAACAAAACTGCCGCATTTGGAGTGAAGCTAATCCACAAGTGTATGTCGAAACACCGTTACATCCAGAAAAACTGACTGTTTGGTGCGCTTTATGGGCTGGTGGAATCCTTCTTCAAAAACGATGAAGGCCACAACGTTACAGTCAATGGTGATCGGTATAGAGCCACGATTACTAACTTTTTCATTCCTGAATTGAACAATCATCATGTCCAGGAGCTGTGGTTCCAACAAGACGACGCAACATGTCATGTCACACAGCTCGTGCCACAATCGATTTATTGAAAGACACGTTTGGTGACCGCCTAATTTCGCGTTTTGGACCTGTGAATTGGCCTCCAAGATCTTGTGATTTAACACCGCTAGACTATTTTCTGTGGGGCTATGTAAAGTCATTGGTCTATGCGGATAAGCCACAAACGCTTGACCATTTGGAAGACAACATTCGCCGTGTTATTGCCGATATACGGCCACAAATGTTGGAAAAAGTCATCGAAAATTGGACGTCCAGATTGGACTACATCCGAGCCAGCCGTGGCAGTCCTATGCCAGAAATCATATTTAAAATGTAATGCCACAAGATTATCTTTCGAATAAAAAAAATTCATGTCAATCGAATAATACATCGTTGTTTTATTGCAATTTAAAGTTCTATACCTCTAAAAAAACACCCTTTATTCCATGAGTACTTATTATTATTTTTTTCTCTTCATTTTGACACACAAAAGGACAACTCATTTAGCATTACGGTGTTGGAGAAAAAAGCGAAACACATCTTCTACCAGAAAAAAACGGATCAACTCAGATAAAAAGGAGTATAACAAAATATGCTGCTTTCTGTATAAGATAGGATATCATATTAATGTTTCATTTCTTTTATATCCGAAAAAAATATTTCAAATTTGGGTCCTATTCTTTAATACTACGCAAAGATAGCATCCACTTATTTCTCATACAGCAAGATCAATATACTAACAATATTTTTCAGATTAAAATAGGTCCAAATATATTGAGAAAAGTTCGTATAGTCTTAGGATACGTATTCTGTACTTATCATGTCGTATTGGAAACACTGAAGGAATATTCTATAACTTTCACGAATAGATAACTTGTCTCACCCTGAGACTTACGGAAAAGGAGTCTTATAAACAAAAATATTTTTATATGTTGTTTAAAAATTCATTTAAGCATTAATGTAAAAGAGATGAAATGTGGAATATATGTATATTTTTACACGTGAAAGTTCAAAGATTTCAAATGTTGTAGAAAATATAATAAAAAAAAATCTCTACATATGAGATAATGAAATCTAAATGATGGCACTTAAGTATTATACTGTCGACCCATTTCTTCAAATCAAAAGACGTCGCCAAGTGCTACAATGCACCGCAAATAGTGAAAAACCGTTCGCCTTCATTGCAAATACAATGGCAGCATTTAGCGCAATCTTTTGAATTGGCGGCGTTATTCTATTTGGTAAAATGGGCGACAGTGTAATACGTTCAGAATGAAAATATCAAAATTACATCTTTTTATCAAGTAAAAAAAAACATTTTTTGAATCTGGATCCCATTTTGTAATATCAAACGAAACTAGTATTCCCCATGTTTGAGCGTGAGTTCTTTCGTCGACAGATCTGTTAGGAAGGGTTCACGAATGATATCGGCGATTCAAATGCAAAATTCTTATCAGATCCATTTATTATGTAGTGCTATGAATTAAATATGATATTAAAAAAATGTATATCCATCGTAATAATAGTGTATATTTCATTATAAATATTACTGGGTACCCTCATTCTCTTTTCTTTTACGCACAGTACGCCCCTCGATTTAAGCTGTTAAACTGCAGGAAAGATTCCTAATCGAACCGAACAGCATTCTTCACGTACACGCTCTGCCTATGGGAAGTCCCCGGATGATTAATGCTAAGCAGGGATAGAATTCACGCTCCAACATGCGCTTACATCACGTTATCCATACCTGGTGATAGCAAAGGCAGATTTAGCGGAGAACGCAATCACCGAAACTCTTTGTAGCCAAAAAGCGCCTTATCTCGCCGGGATATCTGACAAGCTAAAAATTATTTTCTCTCGTTTGATTTTATCTCGTCCGATTATAATAACACCGTCTCTATTTTATTTTTTTAGGGTCGGGGGAAAAGGCGGTCTCTGGAGTTGTGGGCCGGCTTTTGCCCACATTCCAGCTGCCCACTAATAGTTTGGCTTCATTAATTGTTTCTCGGTGGCAGTGAAAGGCCAAGGAAACTAATGAATTTTTTGCCATTTATTTTTGGATTCCCACCGATGGCCGCAACAGATAGTTCCTTTTTAATGGTGGGAATTTGGGCAGATTTTTATAACTTCCTCCTGAGGTTTATCGTAGTAGCAATATGTCAAGGAGAGTAGATAACAAAAAGAGAAAAAAAAAGAACTATATTAGTGCCACGTTATATACCTCGTGTAGCTGAACAGTGCGACGTTAATATTCAATCAATCAATCAAAGCCACGTTATATAAAAAGTGGACGCAAACGCAGAAAAATTGACGAAAGTGTCGTTTTTGTTTCGGTAGCTCAACGTTCGAAAAAGGATGCAAATAATCAAATCGGAATAAATCAAACTTTTTAATTAAAACTAGGATGTAACAAATAAGAGCACTAACTTACAACTCACTCGTAAGAATATTCAACAAAATCTTTGCAATATAAAATCTAATGGTAAAAGCAACTGCTTTTTAACTCCCTTGAACTCTGTTTTTACCCACTTTAAAAGGTCAGATGAATTCGAAATTTTGTTCACTTGCCCAGGATCGATGACAATACAATAATTTAGTCATTTTGTTCCATTGTCCTGATCAGGATCATCAGAAAAAATGATTTCCCATTTTCAGATCCCCTTCCGCACCTGGCGACTAATTCCAGATCCTGTTTCCAGATTTGGCGACTAAAATATTATGTTATAACTTAGCTCAATTAACTATAAAAGGGTGTTTTTTAGTTTTTTAAAACTATAATTTATTCTATTGCGTGACAAAACCCCATATCAAATACGAATTCTAACAGTCAACTGAAGAATTCTCATATTGAGGTTCATGACAAAAACAATGACAACTTTTGTAGCACAACTTATAATACCAGACGATTAAATCTCTCTCTCTCTCTCTCTCAGTAAATAAAATAAATTGTAAGAAAAATTAAAGTTATCAAAAAGCACTTGATTATAGTATGAAAAAGAGCATAATTTCCGAAGATTATCTCTATATATAAAAAAGGGGGGTTTTCTTGATGTCATAAATTTATTTATCGCACTCTCGAGAACAATAATAAAATGGCAATAATTCCTGTTCAATGTTATGGTTACAGATTATATCCGCCTGAATATCTATTATCACTAACTCCATCGGAAATGCCACCAGCTAAATTGAATTTGGAATTCGGCTATATCGTCAAGCTATTAAGAAATTTATGTATTACTGATGGACTGTGTAATGGCAAAGATTGACAGTGAAAAAGACCCAGAAGAATGTACTGCATTGTGAAATTTTATCAGGAGATAAGAAATTCGAAATTGTTTGTATATCAAAGATCACACTGGACACTAGAAGACTTGGATACGCCCTTCGTACTGAAACGTACGCGATTCCATGTAAGATTGGCATTTGCCATGACCATTAATAAATCACAGGGGCAGAGTTTTGAAAAAGTCGGTTTATGTGTAACATCGAAGAAAACATTTACTGTCCCAAGGGTCAGAAGCAAAGATGGAATAAAAATTCATTTCAGTTCAGAGGAAAAGATAATTAGGAACATTGTTTTTTAAGAGGCACTCAATTAATGTATAAATTAAAATGCGAAGAGGAAGACTTGAAATTTTTTTACTTTTTTCTTACTTACAATATATTGAAGGGAGGAAGGGGAGAAATAGAACTACACAAACATATTTTATATATATATATATATATATATATATATATATATATATATATATATATATATATATATATATATATATATGTAAATAGTTTTGCAATTTGAGGAAGGAATATGTACACTTGTATAATTTGTACAATGGAGGCTGATCCACCGTTAGTTAATACATTAAAATAATTTCAAAAAACATATTTCATATTTACATATTACATAGTTTGATTTATATTCAAATCTCGTAGTTCTTGCGTAGTTTATATATATATATAGCAGCCTTTTAGAGTCAGGTAACAGGTAAAGAGACATAGTGAAAGTTATGGCTGTTTCCGATTATTTTTTACACAAAAGGTTAGCTATTCGTTAAGGTACAATTGTTAAAATAAGCACGGTATTTGAATATTTTCTTTCTGTATTCGAACAAAGAAAGGTGTTTGAGTAAATGGATTTTTTTTACAGAGAAATAATAATTAAGTTCATGAAATAAATTATTTTTCTGCAAGATAAAATGATATGAAAAATAAATGTGGAATATATAAAATACAAATATAAATATTAAAAAAACAAAAACTGAGAAATAACAAAATTTAATTAATTTTAAAAATAAAAAGTCAATAAACGTTGACTGGTGGGCTTATATTTGAGCATGATGTAAAAGAATTTTTTTTTTAACTGCATGCATTTATTTAAACGAAATGCACATTACAGAAAAAAAACTCCAGTTACATAAAAACATACAACACAGTTTTGCCAATGGAAAGCAACAATAGCAATAACCTTTTTTTTTTTTGGTGTTTTAAAAGTAGCCAACTAAATTACGCCTCTAAGTAGATAACGCCATCGAACAATCAAGCATTGTCATTCCGCAATCAGGCCATCTGCTGCGGTTAAAAAAATCAATTGAAAAAAAAGCAAAGATCTAGTGACAGGAAAAGAACTTCTGTATATAAGCACGGGGGCCGTCAGAGTGCCAATTGTAGTGGAAAAAAAGTGGACAGCTATCACAACAAACTTCTTACGATTCGTTGATTGTGAACGGTTTGTGGTCAAACTAAGAATGATTCAAGGGACCTCCCATACAGACCTTTGGGACAGAACGGGATTGCATCCTGTCGTCTTTTGACTGCTCCTAAGAGTTAAGTCGGAATCCCAAAGAGTTTTAAATCGAGGGGTGTGGGCTCTCTTCCGCTAATCCCTCCTACTCATTCTTGTTTGAAAATTCCTCGTAAAATGGCTACAATTCAACAGTTCATTGTAGAAAGGAAAGTTATTGTATATGTAACTGTTATTGCTTTGTGTATGTAAATTTGTTCTGCATCCGTTTTATTCGTTGTAGTTGACAAATGGTTTTGATAGTTGTGTGAGCATTGGAAAAGTACAGATTTACTACTGATATAATCGAGTTTGGTGAAAGGCCTGGGAGAGATTTTGATCAGCATCAGGCTATTTTTCTTCTTTTTTTAATGCACGTGCAAAACTGTAGATGTCTAATGGTATTTTTTAAGAGGAGAAAGAGAACTTGTGAAATATAAATAAATTAGGATGCATTTCTTTGAGTATTTTCAGTTTTAGCATATCACTTATAATACAAAAAAATAAAAAAAAAATCATTTATTTTTACTCATAAAAAATGTATGAAATTAAAACGAATTGCACTAATACAGCTATTCAGTTCCTGAAGGAAAGTCTCTTAAGGTCGAATTTTTGGAAATCGAAAGCTTTTCAAGAATAGTAAATATGTAGGCATATTAAACTACGAAATTTATTTTAAACACCTCGAAAAGTTGCTATTTTTTAGTTTCAGATTGTAGATTGTATTTGTAAATATTATATTGTAATATTGTAAATTTTTATGTATTAATAAAGTAATAAAAGCACAACTCTTTTTAAAAAAATCAAACAATAAAAAAATATTACAGATTTCTCTCAATTCCTACTATTAGTTCACAATCTCCTTTTATATATATATCTTGTTCAAATTTTCAATCGTTAAAAAAACTCTTTATTCATTCACTCAAGTTCAAATTCATTTTTTTAACTTGTGGTGGATGACACCTGAGGCTAATACAGTTTTTTCAAACATTAATTCATTAATTAAATTAAAAAATGAATAAATAATTACAAACATAATAGTCCAACACCCTATGTAAAAAGGAAAATCACTTTTTGAGTTTCTGTAGCTCAATGGACAGTGCGTTGGATTTCTAATCCAAAGGTCGTGGGTTCGAATCCCACCTGGGGTGGCCTAATTTCTACGAATGTGATTTATTTTACTGTACTATTTTATTGGAATAATTAGATTTAATTAAGGAATAAATAGTTACAAATAAAAATAATAGTCCAACATCACATTTAGAAAGGAAAATGGAAAATTGCAAGGAAAATCGACTTCTATTTTGCCACTTAAAATAGTGTGATTCTGTTTTATGTATATGCATATTTATATTAATTGCAATTATTTAATAAAAAACAAAACTAAAATAAAAATTTTCTTTGTTGACTTAAGTGGGAATTGTCTTTATTTATTTTTTTTAATATTATTTTTCTTCTTACTTCGAATAGCATCTCAGGATTAGAGACTTATTTATATAGAAATTACTGGTTTAAGGCGATCACATTTTTAACTGTATTGACTGCAATATAGTTCATTGAATACATACATTCATTGTCATATATTCATTGGGCAATTTGTTCAAAAAGAAAAGTTTGAAATCTGAACATGAAGCATCTGAAAGTATTCAAATTACCCAAACATGTGTAACATGTCTTCCCTGCCAAATAATGTCTCAAAATTTTTTATAAGTGTTTATCAGTAGCGTACACACACTTTTTTTTAGAGGAGAAACTTACTTTAAAAAAAAAAAAAAAAACTCTAAACAAGACAGGGTTTTGAGGTGCAATCTATATGCTAAAAGTTAAAAATCTCTTATATTCTAATCTAAATCTCTTCTAAGAGGTTTATTCCCTCAAATCCCACCTTTGTATGTCCTCCCGGTGTTTATCTAAATTCAATAGCGTCACATGCGCAGAAATACTTCTTTTTCTTGACTAGAAATGCTATTTTTATAATATGGTCTAAAAATAACCAAACAACCAACAAGATATAATTTCTTTTTTTAAAGTTGATTTAAACTTATGAAAAGAAAGCAAAAATGCAATCCCTTTTCAATTATCAATCATCTACGTATCAACTATTTTTTATGGATTGTTACGGCTCTTGAAGTTTCTTATAATATTAATTATTACTATTATAAACATTTTTACACATATCCATAATATAGGAATATTTACAAAAATTACATAGATATTATTATTATGAAAAAAGATGTTCAAAATGATTTTAATTAATATAATTAAATTAATTAATAAATTTGTGCTAGAATAAGAAACAATCAGAATTGATTTGCTCATCAAAGTGTACAACAATTCAATCAAAATATGCGTTGTAAAAAAAGGTTTTGGGAATGTTTCATATACATACACATCCACATAACTCTCATCTATGTATATACAATATAAAAAGGTAAAAAGCGACTCACTCTCTCAACGTATCTCCGGAACTATTAGACCTACAGATTTTCAATTTGGCAGGCATGTTTCCTTCATAGAGTAGAGATCCACTAAGAACGGGTTTTGCGAAAATTGACTCTTAAGGGGCGTTATACATAAATATTCCTGTTTTTGAACTGTTAGACCTACAGACTTGAAATTTGGCATGCATGTTCCTTTCATGGAGAAGAGGTCCTATGGGGAGAAGGGATGCGGGGAATTACTGAAGCGTATAGATAAAAATATATTCTTGTTTTCGAACTACTAGACCTATAGTAATGAAATTTTGTATGTATATTTTTACTGTCCATTTGAAATTCTCTAAGAACAAATCTTACGGCAAATCACTCTTAAGAGGGGGGGGAAGAGAGTTGGTTTCGGGGCATACCGATAAAAATTTCCGTTTTATAACTATTAGTCTTAGACTTGAAATTTGGCAAGTGTGTTTATTTTGATGGATAGAGATCTGCTGAAAAAGAGTTTTGCATAAGTCCACTTAGGGGAAGGGGGTTACGGGAGCGTAAAAGATAATACTGCTTCAATTTTAGATATTCAAGTCCTTTTTTTTTAAATCTAGAGGCGAGATCAAAAAGAATGTTTTTCAATACAATCAAACGTTAACGCTACAACTTAGACTAGACTATATGTCAGGCACCATGCCTGCTGGTAAATGAAGGAAGTCGTCATCTTTAAAATATCTGTACTTTATTATTCTTCAAGCGTAACTACTCCAACATGGCGGCCACTTGGTGCTCAATCGGATGAAACAAAAGACATCATCATAACAGGGAGTCCCCAGCCTACGTCAGAAACAAAACGGCAGTAAAGATGGTAGCCTCGGCTTCATCAAAAGCATCAGAAATGGCGTATAATACTTTAAACAGAATGGCGCACAATTTCTTTTTATGACCGTCAACAAAAGAGTGAGCGGAATAAAAGAAATAATATTGGATGTGCATTTTCCGAAGCTAAAAAATCAGCGAATATTCAATGTGAACATACGCCATGGCTAGTATCAGAGCCTGCCATTTTGCTTTCGGCAGTCCTTCACCCTCACAGCTGCTCGAAATATTTCCCGAAGCAGTTGTTCGAGACAAGTGTGTGTGATAAGGCCTTTAGACCGAAAATTACAGGGTTAAACACAGCTTCTAGGCATAAATTTTCCTTTTTTTTGCCTATATTAATTATCTACAATAAGTCAAGAATAAAGAAAAGGAAATACAGGTTGAAAAATATTTTAAATAATATTAATTTCAAAAATATATAAAACCCCTCATAATCTTACAAAATAAATAAAAAATTTAGGGAGAAGTGCAAGAGCTTTAAGGAAATTATAATTAATTTGTCACGAATGAACAATTGTAGCAAAAAGCATTTTGTAAAACTTCCTTATAAAAATCCGAATTAATGTAAGTCACAAGATAAAATATACAGTCAGACCCCGATTTACCGAATCCCTATTTAATGAATTTCGCGATTTAAAAAAATTTTCTCTTTTGCCTATTAAAATAAAGGTAAAAAACCCTGTTTAACGAATAATAAACCCCGAATTAAACAATTATTTCAACAGATGATAAAAAAAATTTATTAGTTTGTATTAGAAAAAATTGGATTTTTTTTTCAAATGACACAATTTTTGGCCGGAACAGAAAAAGACTTTTTTTGTGAGCAGCAAATTTCAACGGGAAAGGGTAAAGCTCATTATAAAATTTACATGGGCAGATTAGTTATGAATGTAACTTATCGTGTGAATTTTGAACAGGACAGGAAATTCCTTTCTTATTTCATCCCACTTCACAACGCAGGGGACATTTTAAGATTTTAATAAACATATTACATTTGGAGACGGACTACTAATCTGTGCAACTGAAGTCGAGGAAATTATTGATTTGTCGGAGTCAATGAATAGCGATTCTGATGAAATTGATAATGAGACTTCTCTGTCAAAACTGTTACATTTTCAAATACCTTACATTGTAAGAAAACTGGAAACATCCCTGCAGCAGGATGTAAATGACGCAGTATTATTTTCTCCTCTGCATAACGCCGGAAAAAAATCTTTCGAGACATGTATCAATAAGATTGTCAAACATCTATTAGTCAGCATTTTAAAATTTCCAATTAACTGGGGAGTAATAATTCTCCAATAGTATTTTTAGCAGTCAGTGGCACACACAAGGGAGCGTCTCGGGTCGATTGATTTTAATCCTTTGTACGTAAAATTTAATTAAGTATTTGTTATTAATAATTAATTTTACTAATTAATACTAATTGTTTATTCAATAATTAATTCTTTATTATTTTTTGTTCCCGAAAATCGATAAAATCAAAAGAATTTATTGGGTGGTATATTGGAGCATAATACGAGAAGGGTGGACATTCGATTCTGCCCCCTCCCCCTCTTGAAAAATTCTTGTGTGCGCTGCTGTTAGCAGTTGAATAAAAAGTTCATAATTTCTAACTACGGATATTTTTTGAGTGGTTTCTTATTATAGAATTTCGTAAAGGTAAGAGCGAAAAATTTGTATTTTGTTAGGACCCCCAAAAAACGAATAACCCCGATTTAAAAAAATGTTCGGTTCCTATGAATTCTAAATAGGTGTTTGCGACTGTATTCTTAAAAAACAAAAACATTTTTTTTTTCAATTTCAGTCTTTTTTCTAGTTCTTATTTAAAACATTTTATCCATGTCTTTAAAACCTTTCTGCAACATATTTTACAATAAAAAAAATCAAATAACCAAATTATGAGTTTTATTATAATTGCAATGCTTTTGGGGGTATATTTGACCCTTTATAGCAATCAAATGCTGCAATCGACCTAAATTTATGAACGAGAAAATTTTGAGCGTCACTATTCTCAAAATTTAAAGTTTTTAAATGATTTTTTGCTTCATAGACGTTCATTTTCATGTTGGAAGTTAATGTAAGTTTAATTTTTGTAAAGTGAGTTACCAACTCAAGTTCCCTCGTCTCTCGAATTACGAGGTAGGTCTGTCTCTAATTGCACTCATGTTGCTTCTTAAGTACGTTATTATCAAAGAACTAATAAATCGCTCATGTTCTCTGTCCCCTTGTCAAATGAACTCCTCCCGTCATAGACTTTTCCTTTTATGTACATGCATATAATACATATGCACAAAACAAATCTACGAAGTACATCGACGCTCACTAGAGTTGGCGATCTGAGATCAATTAATCGAAAAATCGGTTTCTCGGGCCAAAAAAAAAAATCAATTTTTTAAATCGATATGTAGTACTGAATCGATTCAGTAGATCGACATTAGATTTTTTCTGTTTTGGTAAAAATAATAAAATTATTTACAATTAGTTGAATGTACTATCTTTGAAACCCGTAATATTACACGGTTAAAGGGTTAATTACTTAAAAACTCGCGAGATGCCTGAGTGCCTAGTTTTCTTCGCCTCTCTTTAATAAATAAAAAAAAGTTACGTTTGTAATCTTTGACTTTTTGTATTTGTTGATATTGCGTCATTTGTTTATGGCTTGATTGACTGACTGTTGTAATGTACTGTGATTAGAGAAATAAATATTTATTTTAATATGGTGTTTGTTACGGAATAATAAGTAATTGAGGATAAGTAAATCGCTGCAAGTATTCTGGGATCATCTGTTCCTCGTGAGCGCCTTTTTCGATTGCCGGTAACATCGCAAGTAATGAGCGGAACCGCTTGAGTCCCAGTAGACTTGACAGACAGTTGTTTTTAAAAAGCTTAGGTATTAAGCATTGAAAGCTATAATCTATATTATCTATTTTCTAAACATTTTAATGTAACAAATACATTTTGAAAATAAACATCTTCTTTCATACCTGATCCTTTGGTATGGTACTAAAAATAATTGTAATTGTCGAACTCACTGAACTAAAAATTCCCTGATTTTACTGATAAGAGATCGTTTATTATGGCATCTTTCCTGTTTTTTTCATAAAATGGATTTATATTTACATTGTAAATGCAGACGTGAGAAAAAAAATCGATGTTTTAGAAATCGATCTTTTAGACATCTATTTTTTTGTGAATCAATTTATCAGGTTAATTTTCGAATCGATTTAAAAAACGATCTTTTTTGGAAAGAATCGCCATCCTTAGCGTACACAGACCTCTCCTATGAGAAGGGGAGGGGGGGATTACATTCTAAAAACACGCTAACGGGAGGGGTAATCTCTACGGTATAAATGAAAAATTTTGTTGGTCTATGAGTTTAACCAGGGTTTCGGTTCAGTTATGAATGAATAATTTTATTTTACGTCTATTCTTATTTGTACCAAAAAAAAAAATGTAATTCTATCGAAATTTAGATTTTATTCTGTTTTTAATTGGTACACTATCCGAATTAATACAATTAATTAGCATTTACGATACAAGCGTTTAGCAGAGAACAACAAGCATTGACATTGTTATCCTATCTCAAAATCGCATTTAACATCTAGGTTTCTGGTTTATCCATCTAAACAGTCTGTACAAACATCCGTGGATGATCGCATGCTGAGATGCGAAAAATATAACCCTGACTGATATTTTTTTTAAGAAAACTATCTAGCTCATTCATCTGAATAAAATCTGCCTTCTACAAGTAGTTTCATGCGAAACTGAAGCAGAAAAGCACAAGGGAATATCTAAACAAGAAATCGAGGAGCAATGTATATGTAATGATATTATATGGCTGATGTCAAATTAAAAAAAATAATAAGTTGGTTACAGTAACAAAATGACTGAAAGTATAACAAACCGAAATAAACCGATATATATATATATATATACTAGAGGACCCGACAGACGTTGTCCTGTACACACATCTTAAATTCCAAATTTTTATGAATAAGCTTTTACAATCTGGACCGTTTTGAGTAAAATTTCAGTAAAACTGAGTAAAATTTCAAACACTAATTACATCTGAATGTAATAATTTAATTAACACACGATTTATTTCAACAAAATAATAACACGAAGTGACAAAATATTTTCCTGAAATGATCACAGCACCAACTGTCGGGACCAACTTCAAATATAATAAAAGATTTTTAAATATTCGATACTGCGATCGTAGCGCAGTCTGCCGAATCCAATGTAAAACATTCCAAGATCAACAATTTATAAATAAAAAATTAATTAAATAAACATTTCTAAGCCGAATTATAAATCTAAACTATTCTCGAGTCCACTGGAACAGACAAAAACTTTCATCAAAATCGGTCCAGCCGTTTAGGAGGAGTTCAGTTACATACACACGAACAAAAGAATTACATATATAAAGATTATTTGAAAAGATATTAATTAAAAACGCTAAAAAGCGTGAATCGTCTACATTTTCGTAATAAAGACCGGGTTTGGCCAGTTTGGCTGAAAATCAATTTTCGACGCCAACTTACGTCTTTTTCAATTCCTACTATTAGCTCACGATCTCTATACATTTTTATTTGTTTGTTTATTTATTTATTTATCTTGGTGGAATTTTCAATCGTTAATAAAATACATTTTAAAGCGCTCAATTGAGCTGAAATGTAATGTACATGATTATTTTGGATGACAATACAATAATTTAGTTATAATTAATAAAAATTAATTGATTAAAACTAATTATTTAAAAAATTACAAATACAGCCACGTTGGCGACTTAGCGACCCTTTTGGCGAGTTATATCAAAATTTGAAAAGGTTTTTTTCTCACGTGTTAAAGCATTCAGTTGAAAGGAAATTTTATATACACGATTGTTTTGGATGACAATACGATTCTTTTAATGATAATTAATAAAAATTAATTACCACTTAATGTTGTGATTCTGTCATATGTATATACATATTTATATTAATTGCAACTATTTAATAAAAGTAGCTAAAATAAATTTTTTCTTGGTTTTTCTAAGTGGGAATTGATTAAATTTTTTTATATTACTTGTTTATAAGAATAGTGTAGTTACAACAATGCAGGTGAATGTTGAGTTGTATTTTTTGAATGTTTTTAATTAATATCTTTTTAACTAATTGCGATATCGGACCGAATTGTGAATCTAAACCATTCTCGAATTTACTTGAACCCCCACCCAAAAAATTTCATCGAAATCGGTCCAGCCGTTTAGGAGGAGTTTAGTGACAAACACACGCACAGAAGATTTTTATATATAAAGATATTCAGTTCCGTTCCGGTTTTCGTTCTGACCAAAATAACAGGGTTTTTTTTCCAGTTTTCGGTTTTTGGTTCAGTTTTGGTTCGGGCTTAACCCTAAATCGCTTACCCCCCCCTTCACATGTGTACACCAATGAGAAAGTACTAACTATATTAAAAACAAATAACCATTATAATAAAATAATTTGATATTATTCAATGGATTCACCTTTTTCCAGGTTGATTGATTGATTGGTTGAATATTAACGTCACACTGTTCAGCTACACGAGGGCTTTTGGCGACGGACCACGTAATTTTGAACCATGGTCAAGTGACGTGGACGACACCTGAGCTGGCACCCCCCTCTCCTAACTACCACACCACACCAACGGGAGGACGTTTCAGCTCTCGACAGATTTAACGTGCATCGCTGCCCTACACGGCGGGTCTTTAGTGGTACTGGGCTCGAACCTGTGACAAAGCAAGCCACAGTCCGATACCTATACCACTCGGCTACCGCGGCCACACCTTTTTCCAGGAGCATTAAGTAATGATATATTAATAACCATCAATATCTGGAAAAAAAGACACTGATTTATGAATTTATTAGATGTGAATATGAAATTTTTAGCATAATTGTGCGTCTCCCTGCGTGTATGTATCTTGAATAAGGGGATTAAACTGTGCTGTGAGTATTCTTGAAGAGAAACATAAAAATAATAATAATAAATTCTAAGTTTCTCGTACTTTAGTAAAAGAATGGGGGTGAGTGAGTGATTACTTACTAATATCGAACTATAAAACAACACGAGACCTATTGCTGATGGACTTCCTAAGTTTGAGCCTCGGTCAAATAACGAGGACGACACCTCTTTCCGAACTTCCCCACCACGTCATGGAGAGAACGTTTCAGCCACGACAGATTTAGCATGTTTCAGATTGGGTATTCAATGGCACCAGGACTCACACCCACGACACTCCGGCCACGAGATCGTGACAAAACCTCTAGGAAACCCCGGCCACCCTTGTCAGAGAAAGAAGTGCAAAGTTTTAAAAAAACATCCAAACACTTTTTTTTTCTCCTAATTTTTTTCCCCTTCTAAATAGGTCTCAGCGAGCAAAAATACAAGGATGTTACTTTTTTTTCTTCATCCGAATTTACCCATTGAAATCTTTTATTCTACAATATGTATGGTTTTGCATTAAAAAAAATAGGATTCCCTTTTTCCCCTCCACCTTTTACGTATTTCCGATTAATTTTGTTCGAACACTAATAGAAAAATCTCCTTTATAAACGATTCGAAGGGAAAATTTTTCCAGCGAAACTATGTTCCTGTGTTTTACATGGTTTCTCTACAGAAAGTTGCGAATGATTTAATGTTATGTGGCATACTGTAGTGCAGACAGGAATTTTTCAAGGGGGAGGGGTCCAAGGTCGAAAGTCCATCATTCTTGTATCATGCTTCATTTGATTGTGTCGATTTTCGGGAACAAAAAACAGTAAAAAATTTATTATTCAATAAATAATTAGCATTAAGGTGACTGACTGCCTACCTTCGGACCCAATTTTTTTATAAAAAGAAATAAAATTTTTTAAATAAATGTTGTACCTTTAGAAAAATTGGTTGTTTTCAAGGAAATTTTACCAAATTTTTACTAAAACGGGTAACATTGTATAAAAATTTCTAATACAATTATCATAATTTTCTTTATACACAACATACATATTATGGTGCTCTTCAAAATGAACCAAAATCTAAGAGAAATATTAAAATACTAAAAAATTACAGACAATTATACATGATAATATGAAAATTTTGATATTTTTAAAGTTTTTTCTTCATAAAAACTAACCTAAAGGAAAAAATATTTAACCGACAACAAAACTTATTGTCCACTTTATGAAAAATAGTATAATAAACATTCACACACAAAATTTCAAAACGGTATCTGGTTCTTAATATATCATGTATCTGGTAAAGAGTTTCTTTCGAAAACATAATTTTGAGAAAAACTCATTTAAAGTTTTATCTTACAGCCCTTTTGCATAGTGATGTTTTTTAAAATCCCTATAACTTTATTTCTATTTCGCGTAAAGGAAAAGGAAAAACTGTTTTGGAAAGAAAAATGTTCAAACTATAAGATTTTGAAATAATAAAAATGCCTTATGTAGACGAAAAACGACATTTTCAAGGTAGGCAATCACTTTAATTAATAAAAATAATTACAGTAAGACCTCGCTTAACGCGGGGTATACGTTCCATCAAAGTAGAGCGTAATATGAAACAGCGTTTTAGACGAGGTTATCTCATCATGTAAATAATGAGGGTAGGGGAAGATGGGTAGAAAATTCGTCAGGTATTTTACCATTTAATTTATTAATTACGTTTTTTTATAATAATAAAACAAAAATTTATTTCTTACAAATACATAAACATAATAAACGAATATGCATATAAAAATAAATAGAATTCTAAGTCAGTATGTTTACATTTCAGATCATTCAGTCTCATGTATTTCCAATTTTGTGCCATTTTATCAAGAAGGTCGATTGGCGTAATGGAATCTTGCGTTCAATTTCATCGTCAATCCATATAGAAAGTCATTTTTTCATTTTCTTTTTTTTTTATTATTTCTAGAACGGGTAATTCTAGTTGCAGAGCTTGTCGTAGTTGCAGTTACCGATGACAGTATTTTTTCTTTATTCTTAAAAATGGTCCTTATTGTTGGTTGCCAAATTCAATGCAACACCAATTTGAGATTGACGTTCACCAGTATCTAATATTCTAATCACTTGCATTTTAGTTTCTAGTGAAAAACTTTTTTTATGCTTTATTTTCGTGTTTTTTATTATCACCCATGGTAAGAACTAAAATTCATAATATTTGTCACTATAGTAATCGTTATATTATATAAATTTATACTTACAATAACGTCAACAAATGTTTGAAACGATAAAAATACTTTCGTATAATACCGCCGGAAAAAGAAACACAGCTAAACTGCTTCGGATATTAGGGAGCCTAATGCTGCGTGCTATTTCGGGGAATCCCACATTTCAAATAAAAGGGCGTTAAACCGAAACAGCGCCAAACGAAACAGCGTTAAGCGGGGTCTTACTGTATTAATCACAAATACTCAATAAAATTTTACGTACTGTATACTTAGGATTATAATCAATCGGAAAAAAAATTAAGGGCTTTGGGGTGGGTCTGGACCCGAGGACTCCCTTCCCCTTTTGTGTGCGCCACTGGTGGTTTATCATAAACACAATAGCATCGCTATCCGTCCCAAAAATGAAATTACTGAAGAAAGAGAGAGAAGCATCAGATTCTCAGTAGATTCTGTAAAATTTCTACAGTCAAGACACATGTACACATCAGTTTTTAAGCTCTTCTGTCTAACTCAGTTTCCTAAACTTTTTGTCTCATAGACCCCTTGCTATGTTTTTCGGTTTGGGGTAGACCCCTGCTTGCCTAATACTGAATTTTTGCTAATTTTTCAACTTGTTTAAAATCATAGTGTTTAAAATGGGACAGGGCTTTATCGGTATTTCTACTAATTGTCCTCTTGGGATTTCTTTGGGGCCTGAATGGCAATTTTTTTCAACCAACCCAAGAAGAGAGAATGTTTATACAAATTAGGAATCATATATATTGGAATGTTAGCATTCGCGATGATCGCTAAACGAAGCTCTGATCGCTAAATGGAGAAGTAATGCTAGAAGTGAAATGAGATAAAGTCTAGGAGAAGAGTCTTAATTTTGTGAGTCGGTCTAACAGTACTACTAAAGATAAGCAAAAGTGGGTCCGAGATCAAAGGAGTATTTATTAACTTAGCCAGAGAAGCCAGATTAAAGGTTGAATTGATGTTTTACGGACCGTAGCTGTTTGCACAGGAAAATAGCGGTAAAGTCCCGTCACAAACTTTAAAAGTACATGTTAATTAATTAAATTCAAATTTAATAAAAACATAAAATAACTGAATAACAAACAAATGCTTTTAATGAGAGGGATAAATATGGTACTTAAATAGCTATTTTCAATATTTGGCACCAATATTGTCAGGTTTATTCCTAAATATCCAGGGTTAGTAGTGTGCGTGTCCAGTCTATTTTCTTTTCTTTTTATTTTGGAGATCAGCAACCGCACTGAAACTCCTTCTCACTAGGAAAAACAGTTAAAAACTTCCCCACAATAGTCCATAATTCAGAATAAATAACAGGTATGTCTTTTTAAAATCAAAACTACTGATATCCGTTTTTAAACTTTACTTTAAGATTAACTTAACTACTTTACATTAATGCCCATTCCGTAAACTTACGCTATGCCTATTCCGATCAGTTCCTCTTGTAATACGCCCTTCGTTCTTTTTTTCATAGTGACATGAATTCATTTCCAACATTGGTATAACCATGGTCAAAGCATTCTCAAACCTAGTTTCCAAATCTGAATAAAAGGCATTTAAATGTTGAACGTAGGTTAAAACACTTTCCTGGCAGATTGTCTGTGACTAATTGAGAAACTGTGGCCAATTGAAAATTCGCAAAGTCCAATATTATACTCCTTTAGCTTAATTCTGGCAAGAAACGCCGAAATGATGGTCCTTGTTTTAATAAAATTTATGCAGTTACCTTGTAACTGCAAATTAACCTCATTAAATTTAGTAAAAAAAAACAACCCGGTAAATAAGTAAAATCCGGTTTCCATTTGAATAATTTTTTTTTAAATTAAAGACAGGATCTGGTTTACTGAGAGTCACTATCGTAAACCCCCATTGGCATCACATGGAGACGCGAATTTTTTTTTCACTGGCATGAACCCCTTACAAGATGTCATAGACCCCAGGGGGTTGATATAGACTACTTTAGGAATCACTGGTTTAACTATTATTGTTAGTATATAACAGTGATGGTCAAATTTTATCGATTTACCCTAACGTATTTCGGGAGGGGAACCGTATTGCACTCCTCTCTCTCTCTCTCTCTTTCTTAGAAGAAAGACTAATATTTTAAGATTAGATCAATATAGTTATAGGTACTTTATGTAAAGACTAGTAAAAAAAATGTAATATAATGCAATTTACTCATTTTTCACTTAAATAAAGTGTTCCTAGGGGCATTAAAATGTGTGAGAAACTTGTGCATGCTGCATGAATTTGCAATAAAGAAAATTTATGAGCTATTCTTGCTTAAATTTGGATTTAAATGTCGAACCAACTGATATGTCAATAAATTATTCTCTCTTCTTCATTAGCAAACCTTCGGATTCATTATAGTATTCGAATGAATTTTTATCCATTTATGCTTAGTTCTCTCTAATGCAGTCCTTCTCAATATTCGCGACTCAATATTCAATCACAATTTTCAACGCGCCCTCCTCATACAATAACAATGTATTGAATTAAAAAAAAACTATACTTTGATGCTAAAACTACGATACAACTTTAACCTCTGAAGTGCCACCGGCCTATATAAACCAAAGCATTAATTTCACCAGACGTAAATATACGCCTTTCCAAAGTACGATATTTTCTGTACGATATTTCATAAAATTTTTCCGAAGGTTTTGGAATGCAATAAAAGGCCCTCGACAATGTTTGCGAAGGATTTACTCTTATTTTAGATTATTTCCTTCTTTATCCCCACCCCCCAATACATCTTACCTACGTGGAAAACGATTGATTTTGTGAAGCGTAACTTTTATTTGGCAGTTAATGGATTGATTATATAAGCCGTACAAATTATCAAGGTAAGTGTTACTTATTGTATATAATTTGAGGTCACTGGTACATTTACCATGAGGTCACTGGTACTTATTAAACTTGTTCTTAACTTGGTATTGTTAAATTAATTATAAAGTAAATTGTGTAGCACTGATACATCTATAAGTGTAATACATCATTGTAAATGTGTGTTTTATTTTTTATTATGTCAGAATGTATTTTGTTGGTTTACTTTCAGTAAATTAATTTTCTTAAATAATCTTCTGTTTTCGACTTTTCAATATGCTCGCGCCCTCGTTGTAGAGTTGTCACGCCCCCCACAGTTTGAGAAACGCTGCTCTAATGGAAAATATTCTCTAATAGAAGTTACGCGTTATTTTGAAAATGTTCTCCTATATATATATATGCGTGTGTGTGTTTTTTTTTCTTTTCACAAATGAAAAAAAAAAAAAAAAAAGGTGTATTTTCCATTAGAAAACTTTTCAGTAGCATTTATGCTCTAATTAGTATGAAATTATTTCTAGGTATGTCTCACGGAGCCTTAATGTTCCGTGGAATACAGTTTGAAGACCACTGGTCTATAACATCAATACCTTGTCTTGCATACTCATTTCCAAAATATAAAACTGTTCAAAAACATATATTTCTTTGATATTCTCAATATTGAATTATTGCGATGGTTTTCTTATAGAAAGAAAATCACTGCGCTACAGAAGTTTTTCAGGGGGGTCGAAGGTTCACCATTCTTGTATCATGCTCCTTTTGATTTTGTCGATTTTCACAGTAAAAAACTAATTATTGAATAAATAATTAGCATTAATTAATAAAATTAATCATTAATAGCAAATATTTAATTAATTTTTTCGTACAATTTACTTAGAATTGTAATCCATCGGAAAAAAAATCGAGGGCTTTGGGGGGGATTGGACCCCCAGAACTCTCCCCTTGTGTGCGCCACTGGTCAGTCGTATCTAAAAATATTTATGGTGCATTCTTCCTTTCTTTTACATTACGTCTGCATTCAGTTATGTGTTATATATTGATCAAAATGGGAAGGGAATGACGATCTTTTAACAAAGTGAGTGGGAAAAGGGGATTTAGTATTTTCCCACAGCAGAAATACCAGCAGCCATACTGAGAGCTAGACTAAATTCCTTGAGTCTTAAAGATATTATAAAGCCTTCTCCTGCGTCCATCTTACCTATGACCACACAAACATTGGCAGTCACTTTTATTGCTCTCCACCTCGGACAATAGGTCAGATTCCCACAACACTGAGTTCTTGGTAGTTGATCCTATGCGTGTGCAGCAGTGGATAGAAGACCCCTACCCTTCCAAAATAGTAATTTGTAGGATGACACTGAAATACCTTGCTTAGATATTTATTGTTGTTATAACAGTTCCTGGATTTTACCTGTTCACGCAATTTTTCCCATGGTAAGTCACCTATCACAGACAATATTTCACAAAAGCTACACTTTTCTACGTTTGTAATGGTACCTTTGAGCGATTCCTGTTAGTCTAGAGCAGGAGTGGCCAACCCAAATGACCTTGTGGGCCACTTCGGAAAAACATTATCATCTCGCGGGCCGCACATAAAAATATGAACCTTTATATCAGATTTGGAAACAGAAAAATATTTATTGGAGTGAAAATTTAAAACAGAATGAATTATTTTTATTGTTTTCATTATTTTTCATGAATATAGACATATATTATCTAAACATATATTATTATATTATCTAATAATGCAATGATCAAATAATGTTTAAAATACTACAGTTGCCATTTTCTTGAAAATTACGGTGTTCCTTTTGAATTGATCTTTCGTTACTCATTGTTGAAATTTGATTGTGTTGTCATTCGTAAACGATTAAGTATACGTTGCTCTTTATCTGAACCGTCCTGAATATTTTTTTAAACCTTAAAAAACATCTCTGACTGCCTCGTACTCCTAACAGAAAAAGGAGAAGGAGAAATGAAAAGGTCGCACACACAAAAAATCATGTACCATCCATAGTAAAGGATATGCATATTGCAATTCAGAATTTATTAAAAAAGCAATTTATTATAGTAAAATCAAATGTAACTGTTTGATAAAATATAAATCTATTTTAATCTAAAGAACATTTCTACTATAAAAAGGCTTTATTTTAAAAGAAGGAAAGGTAACAGGCAAATAAATATATTGTAGATTTATATAAATTTCCCCTCAAATAAATTTAAAAATGAAAAAAACTTCAAAAACCTGATATTTAAATTTTTTTTAAAAAAAAAAAGAGTTGGTGGGTCCCGCAACTTACGTACTGGCAGCCCGCGTGTTGGACCCCCTGGTCTAGAGCAGTGGTCTTCAAAATGTATTCTACGGAATCCTGGGGTTCCACGAAGCCCATCGAGGGATTTCACGAAAATCGTAAATGTGTATGCAAAATAGATTCACATTCTCTCAGAAGTTTGTACAACCCCGAGTATTTAAAGCTCATTCCAATCATTAACAAACTGAAAATTTTAGAGTACATAATATAACTTTATTTTGTAATATTTTTAAACTTTTAGTATAATATCACAGAACAGAATATTAAAAAACGTTGCTTCTACATATATACATGTACTACATACTAGAGTTTAAATATTTTATCGTTTACTATCCCATGTTTCACGAAAGAATTTTATACTCGTTAGTACAACGTTTTACTGAACTAAAAAAAATTTCTAATGGAAAATGCACTTTTTTTTTACTTGACGGAAGAAAAAGAAAGTAACACCTATAAAGAAGGAGAGGGAACAACTTATCGACATATCTACAGATACATCATTAAAATCTAAATTTAAGCAAGAACAGCTTCTAAATTTTAGGTTGCAAATTCATGCAGAATATACAGGATTTCTCACAATATTTTAATGCCATTCAGAACAATGTATTGAAGTGAAAAAGGGAGAGGCTATAAAAACAAAATATAAAAGCAAATAAAGAGCAGAATATGAAATGTGACTACAGGGGTAATTTCAATAGATCTAGACTTCGACAATTTGTGTAAAAAAATGCAAGCATATCTTAGTTACTAAATGCAATGCGTGGGTATATAGCACTTGGATCACAAATTAATATAATTATAATAAATTATGAACACTAAAATTTCTTAAAAACAAATATAACTTTTCAATTGTCTTTATATAAAATATATATAACATGTTAATGTACTTTAAGTATTATTATAAGATACTCATATATTCTTCAAAGTCAGTGGCCTTCAAACTTTGTTTCACGGAACGCTAGGATTTTGTGAAGCATATTCGGAAGTCAGTAGCACACACAAAAATTTTTCAAGGGGGTCGGGGTCAAGGGTCGAAAGTTCACCATTATGGTATGCTCCAATATGCCACCCAACATATTCTTTTGATTTGTCGATATTCGGGAACAGAAACAATACAAAATTAATTATTGAATAAATAATTAGCATTAATTAATGAAATTTATTAATAATAACAAATACATAATTAAATTTTAAGTAATATATACATAGGATTATAACCAATCGAGAAAAAAATCAAGGGCTATAGGAAGGTGTCCGGACTTCTTGAACACCCCCTTGTGTTCGCTACTGCTGGAAGTTCTACGAGTCAAAATAAAAGTATGAAAAGAAAATTATTCATATGTACTTATTTTTTAGAGTCTGTATATAACCCAGAATATCTAAAGTCGTGTTTCCCAACACAGATCCCACGAGGGAGGACTTAAAAAAGGAATTCGATGACGAACAGTCTCTCTTTTTATAGAAATTTCCTGCAACTTTTATTACAACATAATAAAAGAATATTAAAAAGGTTTTTTTTTCTTTATGTGTACTACCTAGACTGGGAATGCTCTGTTGTTTATGATTCTGGGTTCCGAAAAATAATTTTATACTTGTTAGGTCAATGTTTTGAAAAGCTAAGTGAAGTGGAATGGAATGTATTGTATTTAGATAACAATGCCAAAAATTATGCTGCAAAGCAGCGTTTCTCAAACTGTGGGGCGCGCCCTTGGGGGCATGATAACTCTACTACAAGGGGGGCGCGAGCATTTTGAAAAGTTGAAAACAAAAGTTTATTTAAAAAAATATTAATTTACTGAAAGTAAACAAAAAAATACTTTCTGATACAATATGTATCAGAACTGTACAATGTATATTTTAGTATTAATTTAACAATACTAAGCTAAGAACAAGTTTGATAATTATCAGTGACCCCATGGGTTTGTATTAACACTTATCTGGATAATTTGTGCGGCTTATAAATAATTCCTTAACTGCCGATTAAAAGTTACGCGATTCGCTCCACCGTTTAACACGTAGACGAGCGTATTTTGATGTTTTTTTGAAGGGGGAGAAAAGTAATAAAAAGCAAATCCTCTGAAATAAATAAATTCTTCGCAAACATTATGAAGGTTCTTTTATAGCATTCTAAAGACGTCGGAATAATTTTATGGATAGCACTACGCAGAAAAGATCGTACTTCGTAAAGACGTATATCTACGTCCAGAAAATTAATGCTTTGGCTGAGTGAGACGTTTTTATACGTCGGTGGCACATAAGAAGTTAAAGTCGAATTGTAGCTTTAGTGTCAAAGTATAGTATTATTGAATAGTGGGTCGCGATTTTTGAAAGTTTGAGAAGCACTGCCGTCTTTTACCAATTATTTAAAAAAACCTCTATAAGGGAACATTTTTAAACAAAGCCCTTGGAAAAGGATATTTCTCACAGGAGAAAACTAAGCATGAATGGATACATCAGAATGCTTGCCAGTAAAGGAGAAGGAATAACTTATCGAAGGATCAACAGACTCTACGTTGAAATCTAAATTTAAGCAGGGACAGCTCCTCCATTTTTAGACTGCAAATTTACAGAATATTTACAGTTCTTCACACAGTTAAAAACATTTTAATGCCATTCTGAAAAATGTATGTATACATAAAATATTTGTCAACGTAAGTGGCAACAAAACAAAATATAGAATCAAATTAACGCAGAATATGAAATGCAACTGCTGCGCGACAATTAGCTTAAAAAAAATTCAAACACATATATCCAAATCCCTAAATATGATCCAATGGTATGTGATACCTTGATCTCGAATTAATGTCTTTTTAATATGTGCATGAGAAAAAATTACATTAATTTATATCAAAATTCTTTAATACAGTGATTCTCAAAGTTTCCATATTCGCGACCTAATATTCAATCATAATTTTCATCGTGCACCCCTCATACAATAAGACAATGTGTTAAAATCAATAATACCAAGCTTTTACGCTAAAACTACAGTACGACTTTTATCTCTTAAGTGCCACCGCTTACATAAACGTCTCGCTAAGCCAACGTGTTTATTTTCCCGGACGTATATATTCGTCTTTCCGAAGAACGATCTTTTCTGCGCACTGCTAACCATAAAATTTTTCCGAAGGCTTTGGAAGGTAATAAAAGGACCTTGATAATGTTTGCTAAAGATTTACTTATTTCGGATCATTTGCTTCTTGATTCCTTCCTCTAGCCCTCAATACATCCCATACGCGCGTCTAAGCGGAAAACTGTTTGCATTGTGAAGCGAATTGCGTAACTTTCAATCGACAATTAATGAATTAATTATTAACCGTACAAATTATCAAGATAAGTGTACATTTTTATAAATAATTTTATGTGTGACAATCAAATGGGGGGTCACTGACAATTATTAAACTTGTTCTTAATTTAGTATTGCTATATAAATTATAAAATAAATTGTGTAGCACTGATACATTTATAAGTGTAAATGTGTATTTTATTTTTTACTATATCGGAATGTATTTTGTCTGTTTACTTCCAGTAAATTAATAATTTTTAAAATATCTTTTGTTTTCGACTTTTTCTTTCAATATGCTCGCGCCCCCTTCTTTCACTTAACCATGGTTCAAAATTACGTGGTCCGTCGCCAAAAGCCCTCGTGTAGCTGAACAGTGCGACGTTACTATTCAATCAATCAAAAGCCCCCCTCTTAGAGTTGTCATGGCCACCAAGGGGGGCGCACCCCACAGTTTGAGAAACACTGCTAATATCAAGTACAATGTGTTTTCTTTGACTCTCTTTATTTAATACAACTATAATAAAATTGATCTACAAATATTTTTTAAGGCGCATTCTTCTAAAGCTTTTATTTTTGGGTGGCATTCCTCAAAAACAATTTAAGAGTTTTAAAGGTTCTTTGAGTCGAAAAAGTTTGAAGACCACTGCTCTGGGCAGTTGAATCCTCAGAAAAACCAATCAGTTTGAATGCAGCTTCTATATACCTTTCTTTAAACTGCTTTTATTACCGCAATAAAACAAAAACACTAAAAAAATGTACAACATGCAAACAACACTTTTTTTCACACGCGAATCTTTAGGCAAAATGTACACCATTTCACGTACTGTAAACGTACAAAGACACAATTTCTCAGAGGAACGATTGCGGCTCACCAGAAACCCCCAGGCGGCTAATCTATTGGACGAACCTAAAAATCCTTTAGAGAAGACTTTTATTGCTGGTATATAGTTGTAGGAAGCCGAGGGGGGAGGGTGCAGTCAGATCGTCTGCGTGGGAGATCCCCTGGGGCCGCGAGGGACCGAGGCTGTCGTAACTTGTCGGCTGTCCTGCGCAGAGTGGGAGGTCAGCAGCGGGGTCAGCGCGGACAGGTATCTGAGAAGGTAACCCACATCGAGATGGATGGGATTATAGGAGTGTGGGAAATCGCGGAGCTATGGGTGCCTCTGTCGTCTCCTTTCCCACTTAACTTACGCAAGTGTGCGCTATGGACCAGCGGCATTCTTGCCCGGATTGTTTACTCTTAAAGTATTCTCGAACAAAATTATGTGGTATGCTCTTTAAGGGGTGTTTTTCTTTTCCCTTGTAGAATGCTTCGGTTTCTTTTTCTGCTACCGATAAAGCAAAGTGATACAGTATCTAGACATTTAAAAGGAAACATTTTACCTGTTTTTCAGCATTATAATTCCAAATACATCATGGGATTCTGAGACTTAATATAACTGTCGAAAGTCCTAGTGAACACAAGATTTTTGAAATGTATGACGTAGAAGTGTGGATTTATTCTGATTTTATTATATCAGAGTAGAGAATTTTTTTGGCAAAAGAACACCGACTATTATTTCAATGGATCTAACTCGGAAATTAATGTGAATTTTTCAAAACTTTTATTTTAGCTCCGGTACAGAACCAGTGGCGCACACAAGGGGGTCCATGGGTCCGGACCCTCCCCTATAGCTTTTTATTTTTTCAATTGATTATAATCCTATGTATATAGTACGTAAAATTTAATAATTAATTCTATTAATTAATACTAGTTATTTATTCAGAAATTAATTTATTACTGTTTTTTGTTCTCGAAAATTGACAAAATCAAAAGAGTATGTTGGGTCGCGTATTGGAGCGTGATGCGAGGATGGTGGACTTTCGACCCCAGGAGCCCCCTTGAAAAATTCCTGTGTGTGCCACTGGTCCTAATCACATATAGACTAAATATTATTATTGTAATAGCATTTGTCATAAAAGGTGAATGGCTTAAAAATGTCATTGTGTCTTTATTTTTTGCCGGGAAGTTGCATTTAAATAATTATTTCTAGTAATGATATCCTTTAAACAATTTTATATGAATGTTCTGGTTTAACTGACACTGAATATCAAGAAGTTATTCATTTATACGCTTTTTCAAAAAAAAAACTGTTCCGAACGCGTAGTACCTTAAACATTTTTAGACCAAAAAAAAAAGGTTGATATTTAAATTTGATTTTAAGTATGCTTTATTTTATTTAAATAAGCATTGAGCCTAAATTTTTTTAATGTACCATTATTTCTTTTCAGGAGAATAATAATGTCGATGCAGCTATATTTGAAAATCTTATTTTTAAATTTTAATTTTATATGAGATGGAAAATTAGAAAATTTTGCTACTCATTGAGCAAAGAGCTTCGTTATTTTGAAGTTCAAAAATTTTTATGGCAATATTTTTATCAATAAAATAATGCAATTAAAAATGTCAGTATCTAACAGTGCAACCCCGTACACAAGGGGGGGGGATTTTTAGGTTTTATCATAAAGATTTAGCATCTGTGCTTTCGTCAATGTTTTTTTAAATGTAATCCCCCCCCCGGGTGTGGACGTCACTGCAACAGTATGTTACACAAACATAAGTAGAATCAGAAATTACAGCTTACACAGTTTGCACCGGATTTCTAAAAACTGTAGCTTATTTAATTCACTTTATTAAATTAGTTTTTATTTAAATTATTACATATAAATTAATGGTGCAAAAATCGATCATCATGATTGTCTGCGAGTTTTAATAAATAATTATTTATTTGAAAGTTCTATACAAAACCATCAAGCATTAATCATTGAATTTTTCTAAAAATTATTACCGTAATATCCGGCGTACAAACGCACGCCTATACTTTCAAGATACAATTTTTAATTTTTAGGTATATTCGCCGCATAACACGCACACTCTTTTTTTTTTTTTTTTTTTTTTTTTTACAAAGGAACCTGAAATGAATGTATGAAATGCTCACATGTTTTAAAATCATTTATTTGAAGAAATATCCCCAAGTCTTAAAAAAAAATAGTATATTTTTCTAGAACTACAACCCTTTATGTTCATTAGAGATATGTCATTCCTTTTAAATAAATAGTATCCCGATCCACGTAGAACAGCGTTTCTCAAACTTTGACTATACTTGCGACCCAATATTCAATCATAATTTTTAACGCCCCACCCCCCTCGTACAATAACAATGTATTGAATTCAATAATACTATACTTTGACGCTAAAGTTGCAATACGACTTGAACCTCTTAAGTGTCTGCGTATATAAAGTCTCGCTCAGCCAAAAATGCTAATTGTCCCGGAGGTATATAAACGTCTTTCCAAAATACGATGTGTACAGCTATCTATAAAATTATTCCGAAGGTTTTAGAATGCAATAAAAGAACCTTGACAGTGTTTGCGAAGGATTAACTTATTTTATATATATATATATATAGAGAGAGAGAGAGAAGGTTTTACTTATTTATTCATTTCCACCCGCCCCCCATACATCATATACATGCCCCTACGTGGAAGAATGAAGCATTGGGGAGTGAATTGCATACAATTTAATCAGCACTTAAGGGATTAATTATAAACAGTACAAATTATTAAGATAAATGTTAATATTTGTATACAAATTTATATATGACAAGTCCATGGGGTCACTGGTAATTATTAAACTTGCGTTGTAACTTGGCATTGTTAAATTAAGTATAAAATGTGCGCATCGTGCAGTACTGATACATTTCTAAGTGTATTATATCAGTGTAAATGTGTATTTTATTTTTTATTATGTCAGAATGTTTTTGTTTATTTTTTTCAGTATAAATTAATATTTTTTATAAAAAAAATAATCTTTTGTTTTTGACTTTTCAATATGCTCGCCCCCTTCGTACGGGGTGCACCCCACAGTTTGAGAAACGCTGATGTAGAAGCTTAATTTTTTATGCTCATCTACTTTTTTTTTTTTTTCAAAAAAAAAAAAAATTAATAGAGGCTATTATTTTTATACCCGGAGCACCCGTAAATTTCGATCCTGTGTTTTGTTTTCAAAGCGCGCGCAATAGGCTGGATTTTACAGTACTTTGTTTTAATGCATTAAACATTTTTTTTAATTGCTTCTCTTGGTAAAAATATCTAATTGAAATGCAGCTATGAAAAAGAGAGAATGACGTCACTACATGCATGACGTGAATGCATACGATTACATCGATATTTCACAAAACTGTTCGAACGCCGCATTCAAATGAGGGTAGGAGGGAATGAATACCCAAGCAAAAACACATATTTTCCCACTGCAACACAAGACTCCTTTCATAGCCCTTTCGAACGTTTCCGAAAACTAAATACTTGAAAATAACATCTGAAACAAGCGCGATCGTATATTCTGAGAAAATATACATCGTCATTGGATGAGGTATTTCGTTTCCAAACGAGTCGTTTCCCGCCTGCTGAACTTGTGTAAGAAAAACCCCACGAAGACAGTTTAAATATCTTGTTAAATATGTCGTTGGGTAATCCAGTCCATTTATAATTCTTAACGCAGCAGGTGTCACAAGTACTTGCGAATCAGATTGAATTCTTCGTGCGTCCGCAAAAAAGCGGATAACTGTCGAAAACATTTTCTAATTGTGGGATGTGTGTCGGAATAATGCAACGTTGTTGCCTTGTAAGGACAGATTTGATTTAATACGTGGCCGTACAAACCGCAGAAATTACCAGCATTATTAATAATTCATGCTTGCGTTGAAAGAATGAATAATAGGGGAATGCTTTCTTTGAGATTCAAATTAAAATGAAGAATTTTCTTAGAGGATTGATACATACCAGGGGAACTGAACCTTTTTTTCTGTCGGGGCGCATACATATGCTAGCTATTTCACGCGGGCCGAATTCATAGGGTGCCTTCGTTACCGCTATGATATTATCACTGACAAAACACTTCGTTGCTGTTGTAAAGATTATTCAAGAAAGCCTATTTATCACCTCTTGAAAGAGATATTCGAGGAAAAGTGTCATTGAATGTGATTCATGTAATTGGTATTTTTTAAAAACAACACTTTCGTGACTAATCAAACAATCACTGATCCATGCTTGTTTTTCACTACAAAATAGTCAGCTCCCGAATCGTTTTGAAACAATCTATTTTCTTCGAATGTTTTTCGCTTGCAAGATACGAAAGATAGTTAAAAATTAGTTCCACTCATAAAATGGTTGCGACTCCACTGTTGTCTGTTATCACTAATCAGAAAGAAAAAGAAAAAAAAAATACCAATTAGCACCCATTTGACATCGACAGTAAAAAGCAAAATTGAAACATTTGATTTTTTTAACAAAGAATTTCCCACCAAATTTTCTTCAATAAATGAATTTTTCAGAGCAATAGGCGATGACCGGGCCACTTAAAAAGGCTCTGTGGGCCGCATGCGGCCCGCTGGTCGCAGATTGAGCATCGCTGATATATACCAATGCTACCTAACCTTCTTATCCGTTCAGCGTTTGATAATTTAACCGTGGCCTGCTGAGGGGGTGGGAGGGGGAAATTGTGGGTTGCTTACATTTTACAAAATGCAATTGTACCAAGAAATGAGCATAAAATGTTTAAACGTGGAATATAAAGTGATTTCCATGAAAACTAGCACAAACCCGAGGGAAATACACCATAATAAATAAAAAAGAAAGAAAGAATTTAATGTTCTTTGGTTGGCCCGGTACCATTTGATCCACGGACCAGTATTGGTTCATAACCCGGGGGTTGGAAACCACTGATACACATGCTGAACATTTCTTATTTTGAGTTATTAATTTTTGAAACAAATTTTGAAGAATCCATATTGTTTACACTTTCATATAGGGAAAATATAAATTAAAATTGTACATTTTGCAAAAAAAAAAAAAAAAATAAATAAAAAAAAATAATAACAATAAAATAAAATAAATAAATAAATAAATAGCTAAACATATAATTTTGTTGAAAGTAAAAATAGGAGGTTTAAAATGTCATTATGTACTCAGAGCCTTTTTATGTCCGGGTCAGGTGAGTCGGGACCCAGGGCTTCGCCTCCTTCTCGACTCGGTCTCTCAAATAGTTTTAGTCGTCAAATGTGTTCCCGGACATATTCTCCGAAAAACTGAGAAATTTGAGCTATATGCCAGTAGGCAACAGTGGCAAGTCTTTTTTTTATCACTTCTTATCCGTAGTCCATGTCTAAGCGTATGCCTACCACTCTTTACCATCATTTAGGTGAAAGGCAGCGAACAGTCGTGCCGGTTTGTGAGCTTGTGAGTAACGCACATTTATCTGCTATGGTTTACTGTGTGTATGAGTATTTGGCGCTATATATTCAAAGTGTCGCAAGTGGGGTTCACTTTTGCGTAGGGACCCTGGTCTCAAGAAATCTTAAGATGTCACTGCGTGTACTCACTGCATATTACGATGAATAACATCCTGGAAATTTCGCATTTTTTTTCCTCAATAAGAGGGGTGAATGATGAGATATTATCTATTTTTGGATTTTAACTCTCGTAAGTTGCGATTTCTTTTGTAATGAGACTCATAAAAGCACTTAATTACCTTTTTACGAATTAGCATGACGAGAAAACACAACCAACACTAATATTTTACTTTATCTTAAAATCTTTCGTGGACCTCCTGACGTAGTCCATCCACCCCAAAATTAATTTTAGTTTGACATGCATCCTCTCAAGAACCGCCAGGGGTCTGTAGGAACTCCTTCGAGAACATAGGAAAAAGGAAAAAGGTTCCTATGTTCATAAGTTTCTATATCCTTTAGAACGTAGGAGCCATAGGACAACGGTTCCTAAGTTTTTATGCCCTTAGGTTTTTCTCAGAACCCCTAACGTTTTCCATGCACATCCAAATTAATTTTAATTTGATTCGCCTCCCTTCAACAGTCACAAGGACCTCCAGGGGGCCGTAGGAACCATTTTGGGAGCCTATGTTCTATAGGTATTGTGAATGTTTCTGTTTTTTTTTTAAAGTTAACTTACGCATTCCCTAATGTTATATATCCTTTCATTTTCTTGAAATATTTTAAACTGCGAGTATTTATTTAAGTCCGCACCATAAAGTAATTCCAAGGCTATTGGTGACAAACCTCAGAATTTAAAGCCACGGTCAAGTGACAAATACGACATCTGAGCTGGCACTTCCCCCTCCAAACTACCATACCAAGCCAATGGGAGGACGTTCAAGCCATGACAGATTTAACGTACATCAACTCATTTACACTGCGGATCATCAGTAGCACTAGGCTCGAACTGAGGACACGTCGCTTACGAGCTCTTGACCATAACCGCTAGGACACAGGGGTCATCCTAAACTTCAATACCGTCAATAATGCAGAGAACTTACATCTTCCGAAGGCACATAATTGTTATTAAGTGGAAAAGAAAGTAAGAGAGAAAAGAAACGAGAAAGAAAAGAAACGAGAAAGAAAAAGTGAAATAGGGGAAAGAAAGAAAGAAATTAATAATACACGCGCGTGTTATGTTAACAGATGAAATAAAGTACATATCCTACAGACAAACCGTTACTTTCCACCTACACTAAGATTAAAAACCAAATTCAAATGAAGAGTCAAAAATAGGCACTGAAAGCATACCATCATTGGTACGAGCGGTCTATCTTCACTCTCAGAAGTAAACACGATGCCTTTCGGTAACTCGTTGAACCGCAAACAAGAGATTTCAGCCCGATAGGAGACAGGTATTCGAATGTGATATATCGCAAGAGATGCACCCTCTGTGCGGAGCTCTAACACAAACAGAAAAACATCCCTTTGAATTTTGTGAGATATCTTTGCGACATTTGCCACTTTCTTTTCTCCTCCCCCCTTTCTCCTTCTTTAAAAGACTGATACGAGAAATACCGAAAGGAAAACGGTTTAAAAGGATGTTTTTATAAGAAAACATTCTTTTTCGATTTTAGCACGTGTTCAGCACCACTATTTCTTCTTTACGGTTTTTTATTTGTTCACAAGGAACGTAAAACCTAAAATGATGTTGTGGTTGAGGTTTTCAAAACATCAACCTATAGAAATGGGTGAAATTGAAAGCGATAGGATCTTTTTTGATAGCATGGAGATTTAAGATGAATACATTTTTTTCTTACTATGCTTTTGCTGTTGCCTTTTTAGTTCATCCGGAGTAAAACTAAAATCTTAAAAATGATAGTTAAGTAAATGTCTCCATTTTGAAAAAATAAATTCAAAAGATTTATCTTGTGTGTTGAGTATTTTTTTTTTAAAAAATTAGTCTTCGATTTAAATTTAGGTCTTTTTAAGCATCTCTCGATCTTACCCTTTTCCCTCTCCATTATATAATTTGGAAATCGCTCATTTAAAGTAAAAATATTTAAAAAATTTATTAAGATGTAAGTATTGTTCGAATGTGTGAAGAAGTTTATCTATAGAAAAAAAATATTCTGATACAATTATCGAAGTAAAATCCCTTTGAATTTTTAACTTGATTTTCAGTATTAAAATAAATGTAACAGTTCCTTAAAAATTATTCAGATGTTTTGTTTTTATTTATGAGCTTCTTTTAAAATAGATCAATTAGAAAAGAGATTAAGAAATTTTAATGTCCAATGCTTTCATTTTTATATTGTGATTTAAGAATCTCTAATTATTTTAAGATCACCTATAAAATATAAAAACATTTACTTAATTTTTTGTCATAATATTGCACCCACAATACTTTTATGTTAGTAGTTTCAAAAAGCTTAACACTGTTATTACTTTTATAAGATCTTTTTTATATGGGTCTCATCTTTTTCAAACATTTTGAAAAATATTGTCCAGTGCAGTAGGAAAAAAAAAAACATTTTTTAAGAGAACGGTTAGATTTTTGATTATTAAAAAACAAAAGATTGCAGTTAAAAATTTCAAAATGGCTAAAGATGTTCCATGTTAAAAATTTGCTCTTAAGCGCTATTTTTATCCAAATTTTTTGAAAGCATCGTTTTATAACTTTTTATGTTTTAAAAGGTCCCCCTTTTTTTTAAAACTGACTTTTATGATTCGATGCTGTTTCTATTTTAAGTAAAATTTCTGGCTTTAAGAAACATACTTTTTTTTTTCTTTTTTGCAGAATTTTGAAGAATAGCTTAAGTATCCATAAAATATTATAAAAAGTGTTTTTTTTTCAGGTATAGAAGTTTAAATTGACATTACTATCCAAGATGGCGACCGATTTAACAGCTGTCAAGTGATTTATTCTCAGTGTGGTTTGGCAATTCATCAAAACGATCATTAAGCAAGGCGTAGATTCGTCGAATGGGCCCAAAACCAGATTGCCGTTGTTCCCGATTTTCATAAGCGAATTTTGTTTAGCGATGAAGCGCACTTCTGGTTGAATGGCTACGTCAACAAACAAAACTGCCGCATTTGGAGTGAAGCTAATCCACAAGTGTATGTCGAAACACCGTTACATCCAGAAAAACTGACTGTTTGGTGCGCTTTATGGGCTGGTGGAATCCTTCTTCAAAAACGATGAAGGACACAACGTTACAGTCAATGGTGATCGGTATAGAGCTATGATTACTAACTTTTTCATTTCTGAATTGAACAATCATGATGTTCAGGAGCTGTGGTTCCAACAAGACGGCGCAACATGTCACACAGCTCGTGCCACAATCGATTGATTGAAAGACACGTTTGGTGACCGCCTAATTTCACGTTTTAGACCTGTGAATTGGCCTCCAAGATCTTGTGATTTAACACCGCTAGACTATTTTCTGTGGGGCTATGTAAAGTCATTGGTCTATGCGGATAAGCCACAAACGCTTGACCATTTGGAAGACAACGTTCGCCGTGTTATTGCCGATATACGGCCACAAATGTTGGAAAAAGTCATCGAAAATTGGACGTCCAGATTGGACTACATCCGAGCCAGCCGTGGCAGTCATATGCCAGAAGTCATATTTAAAATGTAATGCCACAAGATTATCTTTCGAATAAAAAAAATTCATGTCAATCGAATAATACATCGTTGTTTTATTGCAATTTAAAGTTCTATACCTCTAAAAAAACACCCTTTACATTAACAATCGCACTGCCATTAATTACTTTAAATACCTTCATCTACATACGCAGGGACGTCTTAAAACTTTTTGAGGCCCTGGGCTCCTATATGAAAAAGTAGGTTCTACATGAGATCTTTAAAAGTAAACAGGATATAGCATGGATTGTCAAATACTCGTTCAAATGGTATAATTTCACGACTCACAATCTCAAAAACCTAGGCACAAACCGTCTCGACAGATGGCCGTATTTCAACTAAATGATTGTTTATGGTATTAGGCCTAGGCCTAAGCCTAGATATGGACAATGGTCTTCACATAATAAAACAGTCTGGCCACTTTTGCCAGCTGATATGCTGTTTGAAATTTTCTGTTTTTCAGAAAATATATTCGGGGACAATAATATTTGACCATATTAAAGTTATCCGCGGATGATGATGATCTTATTAAGACAGTCGAGAATAAAACGAGGCCGCTAAGACGTCCCTGTACATACGTTTCATCTATATTACAGTATTTAACCAAAAATTATACGAGAAAAATTCATTTTCCTCATTTATCTTTAAAGACACGGAAACATATTTCGCTCTCTTAGAAGCTTGCATGTACCAACATTTCCCTACTTTTTAAAGCTGATAAGATTAGAAGGAGTAATAAATTTTAAACGAGTACATTGCAAACAAAAAACCCCACGTAACATAAATTTATCTAAAAATAAATAAACGGTACAGAAGTAAAAATATATAATATTTTCGGAAATCTTTAACAGTTTACTTAGAAATTTTGAATTCCGAAACAAATCTGGGAGGGAAATATTTCACAGATTTTGAATAAAGAATTAAAATATCGAAAAGAAATGTTTAAAATTAATAACTATCGAAAATTCTGGTTAAAGTTTATTTATGTACGCAATAATAACTAAGGTGCACTATGCCATTCAATGGCTACAGAGTGGAAAAAAATTTTACTGCTCACATTTGTCAAATTTGTGGTTAATATAAATTTTAAAAAGAATAGGAAATGTTATATGTTTGTATTAAAGTAATCCAAAAAATTGTTGTAAGCATATTCGATTTTCGTATTAAGATGTAAATTTATTTCTCAAAAACACGCGCACAAGTTTTCTTTCACATCGTTCATCTCCTCACAGGGGGAAAATCTGACATTTAATAAAAAATAATAAAGTTATCGAAGACTCTAAGAAAAAAGAAGCTGTGAAAACATTGGACACATGACGAAAGAACTGACAATTTGCGGGTATATGCTCAGAGTCGGAAATGAATTTAACACTAATTATGCACCGGGAAAGATCACTCACAAACCGTATTATAACTTCAGAGAGTAACGATTAAAACGTTTTAATTTTCCTTCGTTAAGTATTTTTAGATACATGAAGAGTTTCTATAATAAAAGAAAATCTTAAGGTATCCAAATACTTGCGATAAAATTTTTTTAAAAAAATGGAGATATGGATATTTTTTTTTTGTAGTTTTTAGATTTATTCAGTACATTTTAAGAAAAAAGGGCTAAAATTAAGAAGAGAAAATAAATTATTACTATTAAAATAAGAAACAAATGAGTAAAATTTTAAAAAATTCATAAACAGGGCCCGCTGTGTACTAATAGTAAATCAACAAATTCTCAATTTTCCAATTTTAGTGCATTACTTTGCTATTTCTTTTTGAAATGACCTTCAGGATAAGAGATATTTTAATACTTACAAAAACTAGAGCACTTAATCTTAGTTATTATATGAAATTGCTTAAAAAACAGTGATTATATTCACATAAGGAACTGTAAATTTTGTAATAAAACAGTGATTGATAAATCTGAAGTTTAAAACACTTTTACTGTTATACAGGACATACACACAAAATTTAAGCAAATTATTTAAATAACCTTTTGAGCAATCGCCGTCCCCGTTTGAACTTTTCGAATAAAAACGCATCTAACAGTTTGACATCTGAAGTAAAGTTATGGCATCTGCTTTTACTAAAACACTAGTAGTTTTTGTTCTAGAGAATGGAAAATAAAAAACTTGGTATTTTTATAAAGCTAATAAGATGGCCTATAAAATAATTCCATAAACAAAATTTGTCTGCTTTTTAAAAAAAAATCATGATTTTAAGGTAGTCAGATACATTAAGCTCTAAAAGCAATTTTTAAACTTAAATTTTATAATCAGAATCTGCAGATGAAGATGTTTTCTAAATTCCCTTTGAACAAAAGAACGCAAAAAAAGAGGCTCGAATTCGGCAGAAAATATACATCACTCGAAAAGTCCCCCAGATTCACAAAAACACTGAATGTGAACCGTTCAAGTCCAACCTTCCCGACGGCTTTGGAATCTTACTTTGGGCTTTATTCATTTACCGTGGCGCCAATAGGATCACGTTTGGGTGCAAGATTCTTCGGAGATGAGGGGGGCGAGGCAAGGGGGGATAAAAGGGCACGAAAAGGATATTTTTTCAAAGGTGGGGAAGTGAAAGAGAGAGACCGCAATCGGAATGTGGGCGTGCACGTACGCACACTGAATATCAGTGAACGCTCCGCACACGCACCGAGTATTCATCATCACACTTCACCACAGCTCTTCGGTTGATGTTTGGGAGAGAGGGGTGGCCGCAGCGGGATGTCGCAGACGATAGTTTACATCCACGGGGACAAATGAAAGGGAAACCGTCTCTTTTAGGAAGAAAACCGGTGACAGGTATAAGGTGGCAGTTTTTGTGTCGGTGAGCATCCCTCTTCTTTTTGTGGTGTATTTTGCAAATGGGACACAATAGACACCGACGGCAAAAGTTAAAGGAGCTCAGCAACCCTTCTTGTTCTTTTTGAGACAAAAATGCCACACATGCATAAAAAACATGCACCCGCCCCGCCCTTTGTAGGTCAGTGGCACGTGAAAGGGATGTCTTTGGAATTTTGGTAAAATGTTTTTGGTTAGAAAAGAGATTGAATGTATCAAACAGTGGCGTGCATAAGGTGGGGAAAGGGTGCTTGCGGGTTCACCTCCGCCTTCTTTTCATGGGTCAACACATTTTTAATTTTTACCAAACATAACACCCCCTCGGGGCTTTCGTCTACGCCTATTTTTAGAATGTAACCCCTCCCCCTTCCCTCTCGCCCATGAGGTGTAACTGGTGTCAAAGACAACTCTTGCGCACACAAAAAATTTTCGGGGGAGGGTCCAGGGTTGAAATTCCACCTATCTTGTATCATACTCCTTTTGATTTTGTTGATTTTCGGGAACAAAACACAGTAAAAAACTAATTACTGAATAAATAATCAGCATTAATTAATATAGTTAATCATTAATAACAAATATTTAACTAATTTTTGCATACTTTGTACTTAGAATTATAATCAATCGGAAAAAAAATCAAGGGCTTTGTGGGGGGAGGGGTCGGACCTCTAAGACAACCCCCTTGTGTGCGCCACTGCTTCTTTGCTTTTTCTATCTTCTGATGCTGTATATGTGGGAAGCTTATGTAAAATAAAAAATAGACTATTTTTTAGAGGTACTTAAATCTTTTAAATGTAAAACTATTAATTTTTTTTAAACTAAGAACAATTCAGCAACAAACTTTGCCAGATAAAGATAATTATTAATATGGAATTTGAAAACATTGTAAAGTATATATAATTCTCATCTAGTCATTTTCCATTTCATTAATATGGTCTCAGAACCGGCAGGATTAGAACAATTGCGAAAACAGAAGTGTTGAAATTTTGATTTACTATTTTGGTATGATATTTTTAGTCGAGATTGAGTCCTTTCATAAAAGCATAAGATACACTGAAAACCAGAGTAATTTTTTTGTACTTAAACTATTTGAGAAATTATACTTCCTTATTCGAATTTCGATATAGTTAAGATTTGAAACCGATTACGATCATGTTTACATAAACACACAAAAAAAGGGTAACTATATTAACTTAATAATTAAAAAAAAAGATTTATATTAATCAAAGAATTGAGAGCAATTTCTGAGAAGTTTTTAAAACACCAGTAATATCCCACAGAATATGATTCCCTGCAATTATGTCATTAAATTGCCTATAAACTATGAATAAATCGCTAAAATCTAGAGCAAATTTTTCACAGTTGTAATAATTGAAGTAAAAAATAATACAATGAAAACTGCTTAATTAATTTTATCATTTAATGTTTGACATTTATGAAAATTATTACAACAATAAGAATAAATAATAATGCATAATAAGCAAAACCTATTACCGCACAGTGCAATTTTAATAATAATACGGGAAAAATAGCCCCGAAGATAATAACGAAATATGAATTTCAAGTTATAATCGAAAAATTCGAATCTATTGAACTTTGAGATTTTAGACTACTTTTAAATCATACGTTTTCTTGTGCTATTGAGATATTTATAATCATCAAATTAAAAGAAAAATTTGAATAAACAAGGTGAGGGTGAGCAGAAAAAAACGAAGGGAGAGAGCATCGAAATCTTCAAAACACATAAAATTATAATTTTTGTAATGTATTAATGTGGTTGAATACATTCGCAACTGTGATTTTTCAAAAGCGTATAAATGAATAATTTTCTTGATATTTAGAGTCCTTTGAATTAGAAAATACAAAAAAATAGTTTTAAGTATACTATTACGCAACAACAACAAAAAAAAAAAAAGCACTTTTAAATGCTATTTTTTGGCAAAAAAAAAAAAAAAAAGAAAGAAGTAAGAATAACAAATTTTCAAAATATTCACCTTTTATAGAAAATAATAAAAATAGAAAATAATATGGAAAATAATAAAAATGTTTTGTTCACAAATATATATATATATATCTCAGACTACTCTGTAGTTTTGAAAAATTCACATTATTTTCATAGTTACCATCTATTGAAATAATAACCGGTATTTATTCAATTCCTGCTCTATTAGCTCCCTCTCACCCTATATATATACACAGTCCAGTCACATTAATGTGACCATCTGTCAAAAGCCAGAATAACCACCTTTCGCAGAGCGGACTGCTGCGAGACGTGCAGGAAGAGAGTCACTTAGGTCCCTGAAGGTGTTCTCTGGGATGTTGAGCCATGCCGACTCTAATGCCGTGGCCAGCTGCACTAGATTACGCGGTTGAGGATCCATGGCGCGAACAACTCGATCGAGATGATCTCACAGATGCTCGATTAGGTTTAAGTCAGGTGAGTTTGCTGGCCAGGGGAGGACGGGAAACTCATCCTGGTGCTCTTCGAACCACGCACGTACACTGGCAGCTGTATGGCACCTCGCATTGTCCTGCTGGAAGATGCCATCACCCTGAGGAAAAACAATGCGCATGTAGGGGTGGACATGGTCCGCAAGGACAGATGCGTACTTGTATTGATCCATCGTGCCTTCCACAATGATCAGTGAACCCAGAGAATGCGAGGAAAACATTCACCAGACCATAATACTCCCGCCTCCAGCTTGGACCGTTCCGGCAATGGTTGCAGGGTGGTTCCTTTCAGAGGTTTCACGCCTTATACGCCAACGTCCATCTGTCCGATGGAGCATAAAACGCGATTCATCTGAAAACGCTACCTGTCTCCACTCAGTGGACGTCCAGCTGCTGTACTGGCGTGCAAATTCTAGCCTTCGTCGTCGATGAACAGTAGTCAGCATAGATGCACGAACCAGGCGTCTGCTTCGGAGGCCCAGACGCAGCAATGTTCGCTGAATAGTAGTTTGGGAGACACTTTTTGGTAGCCCCTTGGTTCATTTTGGTGGTCAGTTGCTCAACGGTAGCCCGTCTATCTGCCCGAACGCATCTCCGCAACCGTCGTTCGCCTCTGTCATCTATGGCCCGTGGTGCACCACATTTGCCACGTCCCTGATTTTGAACAGTCCCATTTTGCCATGCACGGTACACTTTTACCCCGGCGGCATGCGAACAGTTCACAAACTCAGCCGTTTCGGAAATGCTTCCACCCTTGGCCCGAAAGCCAATGATCCTGCCCTTTGGGACGTCGGATAAAATCGCTTCGTTTCTGCATTACGCCAATGATTGAAATGTTTTCCGAAGCCCTCAGACACCCTTTATATACGCTCAACTGCACTGTGTTGCCACCTGCCTACTGTGATTGGTTATTTAACTCTGACGTGGAAAGTACGTGGTGGTCACATTAATGTGACTGGACTGTGTATATATATATATATATATATATATATATATATATATATATATATATATATATATATATATATATATTTATTTATTTATATATTTATATATCTTTCTCACAAATTTTCTATGGTTGGTAAAACACTTTCTATTCATCCAATCAAGTTCAAATAATTTTTTAAACTTGTAGTGGATGACACCTGATGTTAATGCAACTTTTTCGAATATTAATTCATTAATCAAATTAAATTAATCACCGGTTTTCGACGCCAACTTAGATTCGTCTCCATTGAGGTAACAATGTAACTATTAAAACAATGACAAAAGTAGGCGCCAAAACCCGGTTTTAAACAAACGGCTGTGCATTGTTACAATGCAGACAAAGCATGTTTTTTTTCAATTCCTACAATTAGTTCACTCTCTCCCTATATATCTTGTTCAAATTTTTAATAGTTAATAAAATACTTTTTATTCATCGATTCAAAGTAGAAATTGACTCAAATTTTTTTTATATTTTACTTGTTTTGTTAAAATCCCTTTTTTGGTATAATAAAACATGAATAAATCCATTTCTATAAATTATATATCTTAAAAATCCTAGTTCAGGTTCTGTAGGGAAGTTTTAGCTATAGATATATTCGCAAAATATTATCATTATAGGAGCATTTTTCATAAAAGGGGAATTTTTCTTAAAAAAAAAATTTCTATTCGCGTCTTTCGTTTTTTGCCAAAAAATTACAATTAAATCATTTTTGATTATGATAATATTCTTAAAACAATTTTATACGTATATTCTAACTCAACTGATACTAAACACACACACACATATATAAAAAAATATACCGGGTGGGCAAAAAGTCCGTAAAAACTTTAAAAATTCATAAAATCCGGAGAAATTAACGAAAAAAAAACTGTTTGTAGGATCAGCATTAGTATGTGTCACGGGATTTTTTTAAGCTAGAAAAAAAATAATTCGAAAATCATCCGGTAGGTGGCGCTGTTACAAGCATCTGTGGTGGAAATATGCAAATTAGACGGCTATAAAAACCTTTGCTCTCAATGAATCCACATTCATTTCACCATTACAAACAGTGAATGTGAACAAGGATGCTCAGTGCACCGGATAAAGCTTTGTTGGTGAAGTTATTTTACATGAACGAGGAATCAGCGACCATTGCCTTCCGTAAATTCTGAGTTCAGAAAAATGTGAAGAGTGGAAAAGACCCTTTAACACCTGCAGGTCTCTTAAAGCTTGTTAAACGTTTTGAGGAAACTGGAAAATTTGAGGATCGAGCACGAGTCAGACGACCATGCTTGAAAGAAGCACGTGCACCCTGCATTGCTGTCGAAATGGAAGCGATTGCGTCCGAAGCAGCTTCAGGGACCAGGGCTTACCACCATCATCTGTCCGCAATATTCTTCGTCGAATTTTCCAGCTGTACCCATACAAATTGCAATCGTGCCATGAACTTTTGCCAGCAGATACCGCACAGAGGGAAGCATTTGCGAAGTGGGCCTTCTCTAAAATGGAACAGGATCCCACCTGGGTTTTTAACATCTTGTGGACAGATGAAGCTCATTTCTCGCTTCATGGTGACGTTAACAACCATAATTGTCGCATTTGGGCGACCTCTAATCTACGTGAGTACACACAGAAGCCATTGCATTCCCCAAAAGTGACAGCATGGTGTGGTTTCATGGGTTCATTTATCATAGGACCCTTCTTCTTTGAAACGCAGTGCCCAGTAAATGGATGGATAACGGAAATGGTAAATGCTCAGCGTTATCTAACGCTTCTGCGGGAGACTGTGGTGCCATGTTTATTTCAACGAGGTCAGATTTCGAATGCCACGTTCATGCAGGATAGAGCAACCAGTCACACTGCTAACCCGGTTAAGGCATTCCTGATACAGACGTTCGGGGAAGACAGAATCGTTAGCAGGCGCTGCAGGTACCCATGGCCTCCTCAGTCTCCAGATTTAACACCGGCAGACTTCTGGTTGTGGGGATGTTTGAAATCTCGCGTGTATCTATCCGGTCCATCAAGTCTGTCGGAACTGAAATATGTGATCCGCAGAGAAGTATCCTCCATACATTCGGACATGTTGCACTCTGCCGTTGCTGGATTTGTCACTCGTCTGGAATGTCTTCTCCCCTGTGGTGGTGGTCATGAGGAACATATTATGATATAATAAAGCTGTGAAAGTTTTCTGTTCATTATTTATGCATTGTTTCTTTGATTTACGTACATCAGCACCACCTACCGGATGATTTTCGAATTTTTTTTCGAGCTTAAAAAAAAATCCCGTGACATACTAATGCTGATCCTGTGAGCAGTTTTTTTTTTCGTTCATTTCTGCAGATTTTATGAATTTTTAAAATTTTTACGGATTTTTTGCCCACCCTGTATTAATTTATACGCTCTTTCAAAATCACGGTTCTGAATGTAGTCGGATACCTTAAAGCAGCGGCTCCCGAGCCGCAGACCAGTGCCGGTCCGTATATTAAATAGTACCTGGCCGCTCAAAGAGCATTAAATCATTTCCATTTTATTTACAGTATTTTTCTTGGATTTATGCGACTTCTTATGGAAATCGTTTTATATATATTCGTCTCCTCCACCTCGCTCACCCACACTTGTACAATCTCTTTCAAGGAAAACACTACACAAAGCAGTCACAATAAATGTTTACGCCTTAAAACTCTCAATTTAATCAATACAGTCCCAACGGCACTAACAGCATGTTAAATTACTTTATATCTATTTTTGGTGTACTCATAATTTATATTGAAGGCATATGTAAATGGAATTAAATTTAAAATATTAACTCAAAACAATATAAAATAGAAACAACTGACGTCCCCCACCCCCTCAACGGACCGCGATAAATTTATCAAACGTTCACTGGTCCACGCCGATAAAAAGGTTGGCCTTAAAGAACGAGAACTCTGTCAGCAAAAAATTAAATTCTTAATTTACTTAGAAAGACTTGGCCCTTCTTGCATACAAACAAGTAATATATAAGAAAAAAAATCAGTCAATTCTTACTTAGATCAACAAAGAAAACTTTTATTTTAGCTACTTTTCATTAAATAGTTACAATTAAGTTAACTATTTATATACATAGGACTAAATCACAACATTAAGTGGTAATTAATTTTTATTAATTATTAAAGTATCTTATTGTCATCCAAAACAATCGTGTGTATAAAATTTCAGTTCAACTGAAGGCTTTAAAGCGTGTAAAAAAAACCTTTTCAAGTTTTTACATAAGTCGCCCAAAAGGGTCACTAAGTCGCCAAAAATGATGCCAACATAGCTGTATTTGTAATTCTTTAAATAATTAGTTTTAACCAATTAATTTTTATTAATTATAATTAAATAATTGTAATGTCATTCAAAATGATCATGTACATAAAATTTTAACTCAATTGAGCGCTTTAAAATGTACTTCATTAACAGTTGAAAATTCCACCAGGATAAATAACTAAACAAACAAACGAACATATATAGAGAGAGTGTGAGTTAATATTAGGAATTGAAAAAAAAACGAATTCAGGCGTTTGTATTTGAAATCGCGATTCCCACAGTGAAATAAAACTGACCTCTATTTAACGCATATCCACGCGTGGAAGCTCCCTCGGTCAATTTTCTTCACTGTCAAACTTAAAGCGATAGTGTCTTTAATTCCACTCGCTGGAAAAGTGAAAAAGAAATTAAAAAAAAAGAAAGAGAGAGAGAGAGAGAGAAAAGAGCGGGAGCATGACCATTGTTCGTGTGGCGTGACAGAGCAGGTGCCGAACAGCATGCCGGGATAGCCGGTAATGGGAACAAATTATGGATTCCCCCCTCTCTCTCTAAATGACTGAAGGCAAGGGAATTGAGCATAAACAAATGATACCTAAACGTTCTATTAGGTGAGGACCACCACGTCGATAAAGGACACGGTGGTCCTGTGTTCAACTATCCGTTCAGCCAGCACGGTAGCGTAGGTGCAGAGTGGCGATGAATTAGCCCATGCTAATGTTTTCCTTTTTACACAGACGCATTTTTGGAGTGATGGGTTTCGAAGAAGGCAGGAGCGATTACGTTTTTTTTTTTTTTCCCCTTTCTTTTTTAACGAACACTTTAAGCGTACTTTTCGAGGAAATCTAACATGATGGTGTTGTTAGGCCGAAAAAAAAAGAAAAATAGATGGCCGCGTCTTTAAACGTAATGGTTATTTGAAATAACCGAGGTTATGGTTTTTAAAAAATACATCTAAAACTCTAAAATGGAGTAGGAAATTGTACAGTCAACGAAGCACTTCGATTTATTTAATACAAACAAGGGAGGAACAGTGGTACACACAAGGGGGGGCAGAAGTTCGTAACCCACCCCTCACCTTTAATTTTTTTCGATTAATTATAACTATGTATATAGAATGAACTGAACTCAGTGGCGCAGTAGCGCGCACAAAAATTTTTCTAGGGGAGGGTCCAGGGTTGAAAGTTCAACATTTTGGTATTATGATCCAATATTCTGCCCACCATATTCTTCTGATTTAATCGATTTTCGGAAACAAAAACAATACAAAATTAATTTTCAAATAAATAATTAGCATTCATAAAAATTAATTATTAATAAAAATACAGAATTAAATTTTGCACAATATATACATAGGATTATAACCAATAGAAAAAAAATCAAGGGCTTAGCCTATGAGGGCTAGGGCCTACTGTGCCTATCTCAGTATACGTGATCATAGGATCTGGGGTGCATGTGCTGATGTGTAGGTCAAGTGGTCAGTCTGACGTGAAAATTCCTAGTGTTTAGTTCCCAAGCAAGCTTGGTACTCACTTATCGACCCACTGAAGGGTCTGAGTTGACCTTGCCGGTCGGGACCGGGGTTTGAACCCAAGACCTGTTACGTGAAAGCTCGATACACTACCATTCAGCCACTGGGCTTCGTAACAGCACAACTATGTATATAATATTTCTGGTAATTTAGTTAAATATTTATTATTAACATTTTTTAATTAATGCTAGTTACTTATCCAATCATTTATTTTTTTTACAGTTTTTTGCTCACGACAGTCGATAAAAGCAAAAGAATTTGCTTGATGGTGAATGGAAGAATAATACGAGATTGATGGACATTCGACACCCCCTCCCCCTCCATGAAAAATTCCTGTGTGCGTGCGTCCCTGGGATTTTGGCAATTGCTTTTTACCAAAATGCGTGATTTTGTAAAGTTCATCAAAGAAGAAAATATTACTTATATTTTCTTATTGGGAATAATTTCTTTTTTAAAATAAATTGTGTCATTATATGTATTACACAAATCCCTCTCACACACAGATATTAGTTTTTTAATCAATCGGTGCTAAGTTTTTTCTGTTTCTCTCAGTTTTGATAATATAAACATTACAAAAGAGTTCACATTCATTATTATTACTTTTTAAAAAAATCCATAGTATTGTTTGCGCCAAGTAAAAACCTACAGTTATGCTTTTGTTTTGAGAAAAGGGAAAATAAACAACGAAATGTAGAAAAAAATAGTAAAATTTTCAATTACCATTGGGTGTTTTTTTTTTTTTTTTCATATAATTTGATACGTATATATTAGAAAAAATTTAACAGTTCCCAATAAACTGGGACGTTTTTAAGGCAAGGACCAACTAGGCTGGGGCCGCCAGGTGGGAAGCCTCATGTCTCTATTGACTTATCTTCAATAAGATCATAATCCGAATAATTTATATCGTCAAATGTTATTCGCAGGCATATTCTCCGAAAAACTGATTTTCGAACTATATACCAATTGGCAACAGTGGCAAGATGCATTATTACGTCATGTCCATCATCCAAATCTAGGTCTACCCATCTTACACCACAGTAGCGCACACAGGAATTTTTCAAGGGGGGTCGGGGTCGAAAGTTCATCATCCTTGTATCAAGCTCCTTTTGATTTTGTCGATTTTCGGGAACAAAACACAGTAAAAAACTAATTATTGAATAAATAATTAGCATTAATTAATGAAATTAATCATTATTAACAAATTCTTATTTAAATTTTACGTACTATATACTTAGAATTATAATCAATCGGAAAAAAATCGAGTGCTTTGGGACCCCCAGGCCCCCCCCTTGTGTGCGCCATTGTTACACCATCATTTAGTTGAAAAGTAGTAGTCAGTGAAGCCGATGTGCTTCTAAGTTTGTGAGCCATATTTATTACGCGTGTTACGTTTGTACGAGTATTTGATACAAAGTATGATATATGATGTCTATTTAAAAGGGGCACAAGTGGGGCCCAAAAATGTTAAGATATCACTGCTAATAAATTAATTTGGTTGAATATATTGGCATTGATTTTATTTACTAAATTATATTCACGATAAACAATATTTGTTACCATAAGAACAAATTACTCTTCTCAAAATGCATTTAAATGCATAACTTGCAATAAAAATCTCCTTTAACAACTTCTGAAGCCATTGTACGTGTGAGATAAATAAAGGGAGCATGGTATTGATTCATTTAAATATTTAGTTTATTTCCGTCACAGCTATTATTTACAGATTAAATATTATTAAACTTATTCATTAGATTGTTAGAGTCCAAGCTCTGTGGTTTGTGAGGGAGGAGTTCTTTGGGGTCCGCTCTCAACGAACTTTTCAGACCATCTCCGTTCTCTCTCTGCCCTCGCTAGGATCTAGGGGAGGACCGCAGATGGCCCCCTTTATGTTCGGGTTGCATACGGTTCGTGGGCGGAATAGGAAAGTTTCCTTGTGGTGTTAAAGGTTTCCGGGACGATCCAAGACAAGACCGTGCAATAATTTAAGGTTGCAGGTGTTCCTTGAATGTGTAGTTCATATCCACAAAGGAGCCGATACACAGCTGTATGGCGGGAATCGTTACACCACACTACACTCGACGACGCAAACGCCACTTCACGATATCGACTTAAAGAGAAAACCATTAAGGTGAATCAATAAATATGCAAGATTGATTCCAACTCAAAAATCACAAAGACAATTACACGATTGAGAGCAGAACACTTCGGAGGCATGAAAATAAATGTAGACAGTGCAAGAACACACGCAAAACATAGAAATTGTCCTGACGAAGAACTCTCTCCAAACCACATTTTCAATTGCCCTGGAATACTAGCATATTAGCTTCAAAAAAAGCAAAAAGAGGCAAACAAAAAAAAATTCACAAATTTACAATTTCTATGCAGAATACAAAAGTTTGCCTCTTTTCTATAGTAGTTTCTAAGCGTTTTTGTCGATGTTTTCAAAGCAGTTTTGGTACTGAAAGCAAAAATTAAACTATAAAGTAAGTTTTTACTTTAGTTTCACAGCAATTTTAGCTACCATATTTATACTGTTTTGTTTTAAATCTTGTTTAGTGCGGCAGGGTCTTTTTAGACTTGGTATACCTTTTTTGCTCTGAGGAGATAGCCAACAGCAATTTAATACAAATAATCATTGAACATTTACAAATACAATTTAAATTCGGAGTATTAAATTAATACTTTTAAAAATATCTGTAGCTTAAAGACAGTAAACGGAATAGAGCTTTAAAAATGAAACAAGAAAGCAAAAGATTTGCACAATGAGTGAGTTTTTTTTTTATCAACGGTGCACTCTAAAACAATATGAGAGCTATTGGTGAAGGGCCTTGTAGTTTTGAACCAAGACCAAGTAACAAGGGTGATACCTGATTTAGCACCCATTTTCAAGCCACCACACATGCCAACGGGAAAACTTTGAGCAACTACACGCCAGCCACGAGTCCGTGACCTTGACTATTAGGCTACCGCCACCCCAAAGATGGGCATCAGCCCCCTTACATGATGGTTCTTCAGTGGCACTAGGTTTCTAACTCATGACACGCTGGCCACGATCTCGTGACCATGGCCACGACCACTAGAATACGGTGACCGTGGAGTAAATCTTGAAATTGGAGAGAGTAATCAAGTATAGAGAATATAAACTCAAATTTAGTGGTGTAACAGCCCATGAGGGTCAGGGCCTACTGTGGCCATCCCAGTATACTTGACCATTGGGTGCTGAGGTGCATGAGCAGAAGTCCCGATCAGTTGGCCAGTCTGAAGCGAAACCCCCAATGTTTTAGTCCCCAAGCAAGCTTGTTACTCATTTATCGACCCACTGCATAAAGATTATAAACCTCTAGTATAAATTAGGTATCTTACTTTTTCAGTAATTTTGTTTCAAAATGCACTTTTTTTTTTGTAATTTTTATTTATATTTTGGAATTGTTCATCTTTTCTCCTTCTTATATTTTATTTATTTATATATAAATATATATATATATATATATATATATAATAGAAGCTTTCTGGCTATGTGGGTTTCCTCATTTCAAGATTAAGAGCTATTTATATGTATTATTTAACAGTATTTTAATATTTGGCGAAACAACATCCACCCGAAAAAACGAATCAATCGGAGGGGGAAAAAATAAGCTAAAACCAAAGAACCATCATTTCCATTGGAAATAAAAATGCAAATGTGCAGGGGCCGAAATGCGAGAGCAGTGTGTTAAAGAGCGAAGTTGTTCAATAATTCATCAGACGTATTCAAATGTCTCCGCTTAAAATATTCAATCTGAAATGGTTCCTCCAATTTGTTTCGGCCCACCTGTTAGCCGACACGAAATACATCAAACTCAGCAACAATGTTGTCATTTTTATCGCGTGTGAAACTGCAGTTATGATAATGAGAAGTAATAAGGTCTTAACAACAATTACTAATCCCTCTCCCCATTATCACGCAAGGGTGATGAGGACTCCGAGATAACTACAGGGAGTGAAGAAGAAAAGGAACCAATCGGAGAGGAACAAGTAGGGACACGTGATCACGGCCGTCATTATGCGATTGAGTAAATAGAAGATAAGTAACAGGAATAAATCATTTATGGTTTTTGTTCAGTCAGGCCGTTAGTCATTTGCTTTTTTTTTCTTGCCGTGAGATGTCGCTTTCTTTCACTTAAATTATTACGGAGAAGCTTAGGCAAAGTGTCGTCGATAGAGTAGATCACTTTGTCTTGCGAATGGGGGAAAAAGAAAAGGTATTATTCGCCGCTTGTTGCTTCTTAGCGTAGCTTTCTTTTCTTCATTTTTTTCCGTACTTGTTTTGCCGTTAAAGAAATTGTTAACGACCAGCGTCTGAGATCGTTGGGAAAAGAAATAGAAAAAGAAAAGAAAAAAATGGAAACTAGAATTTTTTCTCGTTTTATCTGCAAAGGGGCACGGTCAAAAATTACACTTTTCTTTTTCTGAAATATTATTTTATTTTTAAAGTTAATGTATTTTGATTGGAACACATTCGATGAACATTTGGCAATCAAATATATTTTTTCAAATAATAATAATAATAATAATTGGTTTGTGTAACGTTTATGAAGGTATCAAAATAAACTGAATAGCACAAAACAAAATTGAAAATGACTGGTAATTCAAAATTTGAAATATAATGGCATGATAAACAAATCAAAGAATAAAATACATTTCAGAAACACGTGTTGTAAGACCAGAAATATTAATTCCGAAGAATCTTTTTCTAAGTCAGAAATTCCCAACTTGTCTAGCTTGGTACCCTGTCTGAATATTACACTATAAACTCACATCTCCCCTAGAATAGAAGAATTTTGCTGCAATATTATTGTGTATATTCCAAGAATGTATATCTGACAAGAAATTAATTTATTCATTTCCAATATCTTCGTCTCACATCCGAAGAAATCTTCCTTGCACACTAAGTCTCAAAATGTATAGGACCGTCGCCAATAGCTGTGGTTCCCAAAGTAGTCTCTACGAACTCCTAGGGGTCCCCGATATTGTTCAGGGGGTCCGTGGAAAATCAAAATTAATTTGGGGGCCATGAACAACGTCAGGGGGCCCGAGTAAGGTTTAATATAAAATAAAAAAAAATTTGATCCATTTTATTTTTATGGAAATTTAAATAAATAACAATAATTCACTTGGTTATCCCCGACTGTGTGTTGAACTTTTTTGCACGTGAACTCAGATTCCAAACACAGTTAAATCCATACTAATACAGGAACATCTTATTAGAATATCCACAAATGAGGGACTGAAACTAATGTTTGAACAAAGATGCCACACATTCTGGTTACAAAAAAAGATCCCAATTTTATATCCTGCACAATGGGTTACTGTACAGAAGTTGATGACTACTTTATAGGCTTCCTGTTTGGTAGTACGGGGATTCAGTGTCGTTATAAGCCTCATCACGAAAAAAAAGACTGAAAATTAGTGCTCTTACTTACTCACAAACATTGAGCCGGATATAAATACACTCATACCATATCATTAAGATAATCCAAGTCATTAATTTATTTTATTTTATTTTAAACAAAAGTTATAATTTCAATGAATAATTAAATGATATGAATGAATAACAAAATGTGTGTGTTTTAAATATGTAATTTTTATACTGTGCATTTATGTAGCTTTTTCACTTAAAGGTCCGTGGGCAAGTTTTGTCTAAAAAGAGAGGTCCGTGGATAAGTTTTGATAATAAAAAGGGGTCCATGGGTTAAAAAAGTTTGAGAACCACTGCATTACAGTGTGACGTTAATAAAGAGTTATATATTAATGTAACTCTCACTTGCATCCTATGTCAACTCCTGCTTTAATCTGTGTAACAACAAAGAGATATCCAGATACATTCAATAATCATCTAGATAATATTTTTCAAAGATTAGTGATTTAAACTTAGTCGATGTTCTCTCATATTATGGGTAGACAGAAACCAACGTCTTTTCATCTAAAATCTATTCCTACTTATATTTGTAATGGATAACAGAAGGAATAGATAACTTTTTTTATTGTTTTCTTATAAAATCTCCTAGCTTGTTTTAATATACTTTTAAATCCATAAGAATTAAGATTTTTTTTTTTTTTTTAAATCCATAAGAATTAAGATTTTTTTTTTTTTAGAAGCAGATCGTGGGGTTTTCATGGCCAATAACAGATTTTAGCCAGAATTTTGCTGTGCTTTTTTTTCTTCAAATAAGTAACTCTTATTAAATATTTTGTTAGTTGAACAATACTTTAATTAAAATATACTTCTCACGAATCAAACTCATTTCAGGAAATAAATAGAAGAAAAATGAAAAAGGGCTTTTTTAAAAAAAGAAAAATTCACGCAAAGGTGTTTATCATTTAATAATAAAAATATAATTTATACGTTTGGGTGGAGGTGGAGGAGAGAGTAAAAAGTGAAAATGCAATATTCGATATGTTTTATCAATTCATCTTGTATTTAAAGACTGAGTTTTCAACGTTAGACGTAACCAGTAGCGCGCACAGGAATTTTTCAAGGGGGGGTCCGGGATCGAAAGTTCACCATTCTTGTATCATGCTCGTTTTGATTTTGTCGCTTTTCGGGAACAAAACATAGTAAAAAACTAATTACTGAATAAATAATTACCATTAATTAATAAAATTGATCATTAATAACAAATACTTAATTAAATTTTACGTACTATATACTTAGAATTATAATCAATAGGAAAAAAAAAAATCAAGGGTTTTGGGGAGGATCCGGACCCCCCCCCTTGTGTGCGCCACTGGACGTAACGAATTTTATAAAAATAACGTAACAATTTCCCGATATTATTTCCTGAGTGATGGATTCACGTGAACGCTTAAGAGATTCTGTACCCTTTAATTAAAATTACTCAAATTATATCAGTTGCATGAGTTTTTATAATACAGCGCAAAAAATTTTCTGTGTAAAAAAAATTCGCGATTATTGCTCTTAAATGTTCCTTGATTCCTTAAAAATGTCAGGCCTTATCCCGTATTTAAAATGCTGCATTTAACAAGTACAACGAAAAACTCTGAAAGTAGTTCGTGTGCAACCCCACGCATCGATTTTTATATTCACAAAGTTTCTCCATTGGTATTTTTTTATTGTTTTTTTTAATAGATTAACAATATTTTCCAAATTTATTATTTAGATGCAATTCTTTAAAAAAAATGATATTAAACCATTCTCTAAGGAGAGAAGAAAACATATGAAATGGAATTAATATAAATTACAAAAGGAATAAGCCTATTTCATCCTTTTAAATTAAGATATCTTTTAACTAGCATTGAATGGGCTCCGATTTATCTAGCAGTTTGAACGAGAAAAGTTGAAAAAAGAGCAATCTCAACAATACAGAAAATCTTCAGAAATCCCAAATATTTAGGAAAACGATTATGACATGAAACAGGGTCGATTAACAAGTTTAAAAACAAAGAACGCGATTCTTTACAGAACTTAATTTTAATAAAGATTACCCCAAAAGGTAAACTTTACCATTCAAATAAGAAAGAAAAATAGGCTCTAGTAACTACATTTTTAAATAAAGAAATAAATTAGTTTTTCCATCGGAAATGATGAGAAGTCAAAAAATGGTGGGGTTAACATAATATTTTTTCTATAAAAAAATTTATGAAATCAAATAATAGTATATATAGAAAATCCTATAATGCCAATGCAATGAATGGCATCGTAACCGTGTGTATATTTCTCAGTTTTTTTAAAAATTTTTAAACTTAAGTACTTTTTAAAAACATTTATAACTTAATGAGTTGTCAAACTTAGAAATAAGTACATTTTGATAAGCTAACTATTTTAATAATAATAATAATGAGCATATTTATTAAAAGGATTCCATTTTTTGCATTGTTGCACTTTTTAAAACAAGTTCTGCATAAATTCTCCTAAATATAAAGAGAGTTTACACATATAAAAAACAGTATTCTAATTTTTGCATATCGAAAAAAAATAATAATAAATAAATAAACAAATAAATAAAATAAATTTAACACATTATCAAATGTACTTTTTTGAAACACTGAAAATGAAATTTTTTACATCCATTGTTTTAAAATTTACTGTGGAATCTCAAGCTGACAGTAATGGATAGAAAATCTTAATGTGGGTGGTACACCGTGAGAAATAAATCTAATTTTTTTTTTTCTTAAGAGAATTTCGCAAAATTTTTCAAAGTGGATTTTTTAAAAAAAATTGTCCGTTCTGTATTTAATTATTTTTTTTAAGTCCATTTATATGATTTTCATAGTCACAAACAAACCAACAATTTTTGAATTTCCGTTTCTTATTGTGGCCAAGTGGTGCACAACCGTAAAACGATTCGAAAAAAAAAAAGGTTGCGAAGAAATATGTTACCCAATCAGCTTATGACAAAGCGATAATCTTTTTTATTCCTTAATACAGGGGAAAAATTACTAGTTTTGATCTCAATCAAACAAAAAACCATCCGATTGTCCAAAATGAAATGAGCGCTGATGGCGTGATGCCGAGCTATCAATAATACTAATAAATAAATGGATGCTCCTCGGGTACTATTTCATCTCTCGCGCTGTCATCGCCAAGTGATTTGTTCGCGGCCAATAATAAGCGCGAAAAATGCGGGCTTCCGGCTACGAGCATCCATCACGGCGCGGCCGTTTTCGCGCGTCCGCGGCATCAACGCCTCGGAGGGCGAGGGCGGGAGCTTGTTCACCGCGGTCCAGTAATAAGTTTGCCTCCGGGCGATGCGCCCTATTACTGGCCGTCAAGTCCGGGATGCCGTAGCCAATCAGGGTGACGCTCGAGCCGTCGGAGGACACGCCCCTTTCCTCGCCTACTTACCAACGAGTCGCAGAAAATAACGAGGTCGGCGAGAGACCGTCTGTTTCGCAGGATCTTTGCGGGTCACCGAAAGCACTTGAACTCGCCGGAGATCTCGTGAGGAGTTTTCTTTTTCTTCTTTTTCTCTTCGACTCTAAACCGGCACTTCTTTTTTTTCTCTTCTGTTCACGAGCGAAGAAAAGGTTCGGGTTGTTAAGATTCGTGCGCAAGAGAATGGGAAAGCTAATCGCGCGTTGTGGAGTATTGGTTCGGTAAACATGGTTTTTTTTGTCGTGAAAAAAAAAAAGGAACACCTTTTGGTATCAATGGAAAGTTCGATAACGTTATGATAGCTACAGATAAGGATTAAAAACTGAATTCCTTTGTGTAGTATGTTGTATTTTTTCAATGATCGCGGCTTCACGAGAGATTAAATACATGAAATCGTTTTAAAGAATGGATGTATATTGTAATGACAGCTACAAGCACCGATTTAAAAAGTAGAATGAGAAGAAATTTGCCCAAGGGAGAGAGAGAATTTGATTTTAAGAGGTCACGTAGTAAATCTAAAATTGTTACATTATGGAGATACACCTGTGGTAGTAAATGTTATAAAAAAGAAAAGTTTCCAATATTTTTGAATATCGGGTAAGATAGTAAAGAATTACTCCTAATTCTCACAAAAGTTTAGGAACTCTATAGAAAAAACTAATGCTGCCAAAAAGAACACACACACATAAAAGAATACAGAAACAATTCAAGTTTTATTTACATACTTTACAGGTGTTCTATGTGTAATACTTTGGCTACACGGCCTACATCAATGCGATAATCCAGTTTCTGCCACACTCAGCTCAACTTGGTATTATCAACGTTATTGATAGCACACGTTCCATGCTGTTCTGCTACATCACGCGGACCGAATGGGTATGAAAACTGGGTCTTATCTAAAATATCAAGTTTTTGGATAACACGGGTATTAATCTATTAATACGAGTATTAATCTATTGAGTAGAGTGCGCCAAGAACTGGACTATCGCATTGATGTATACCGTGTATAACCAAGGTTTCACACATAAGACATCTATAAAGTAATAAAATTTACAGTAAAAACGTAAATAAAATTTCCATTGTTTCTGTATTCTTTCATGTGTTCTTTTTTGCTATACTCATCTTAGTTTTTTCACTGCAGAGTTCCAAAACCTTGGAGGGATTATGAATAACCTTGTAGGATATTGATCAAGTAAAAGCTGCTATTGGATTTATAAATGTAATTTCAAGTTTGTTTTAGATTTTTTTTACTCAGATAAAACGTTTTTATTGAAAGATCCATTCTTACAAAAAAAATTCCTGCATGTCTCATTCAAACTTTCATCCCTGTATGTGTTCTACGTCAAAAGTTTTTTTTTAACCTTATAAATTGCACGATCATGATAAGAAAAACTATCGGCACCTTGATCTGAATAATATTATGTTGTCAATTAGCACATTAAAATAAAAATTGATCCTTTCTATGGAAAAATATAACACGGAAATTCCTATTTCACTTCTTCCTGAAACTCAAAAATTCATGAAAATAATTCCTTTATAACTGGAACGCATATCAGAATATCGCATGAAATCACACGAAACAGTTCCTTCCCTCAGAGGCAAGATTTAATTTCTATAAATACTTAACACAATTTGAAGATCAAATATTGACCTTTCTTATCATACTTCAGTCGCTGTGAAATTAAAAAAGTGTTTTTTACTGTTCTTGAGTTGTCGTTGGAGATTCAAGGTTCTGATTACCCCTCTACTATAGGTTTTAATATCCCTGTGACATGACCCAGATTTAAAATTCTGAGGATCGTAGATCATAGCTGTCGTGTTGCTCTTCGAATTGCGAAATAAATTATCAATCAATCAATCAGCCATGGATTTTCATCCTAAAATGGGAAAAGGCATTAGAAATAATTTAAACTACAGAAGAGCTCTTTATGTACGACACAGACCCAGAATCTATCCGAGTTGAAAAGAGATTTGCAGGTGGGATCTAATGAATATACTTGGTTAGAATCGATTTGCAATGATCCGCGGGCCACATCAATCATGTTAAAAAAAGGGAGGTTTGTTTTATAAGACTACAACTGTGTGATTGTAAGGGAAGAGATGTTGATTGTAGATTTGTATATGGATTTATCGGTTTCAATCGAGTTAAATGGAAGTTAAATTAAAATATTTTTACAAACCTGTTAAAGATAAGAGTCAACCTTTTTCCTAAAATTTCTGAGATTTTATGCATATAACTAGATTTTTCATACTTAGAATTACTGAAAATACAGTGAAATTTTTGAAAATTTCGTCATTTTCGGAATTTTTTTTATATTTCAGATAGATATTAAACACATCATTAAAATGTTTTAAATGTCACGAATAAAAAAAAATGTTATTTTTTACAACAAAAACACACAAGGCATTTTTTTTGTTTGTTTTTGAAATTGCATCCAATTTAAATGAGGGTCCATTAAAATGCTTTCAGAGGATCATTCGTGACCCACAGGCATCGGGTTGAAAAACCGTAGTTTAATGCATTCTAATAAATTAAAAAGAAATGTCCTACCTGGAAATATGTGCCTGGATTCATAAAGATCATTACAAGCCTAAGATAAGACAAGATCACTTGGGTATAAGTAATAACATTTTTTCTTCTGTAGTTTTAAGCCTATTTACTAGATATCACGCTGTAGTGCGGCCTGGATCTCCCCCCCCCCCATAGCCCTTGAATTTTTTTCGATTAATTATAATCCTAAGTATATACATAATATGTAAAATTTAATTAAGTATCTGTTATTAATAATTAATCTTATTAATTAATGCTAATTATTTATTCAATAATTAATTTTTTACTGTATTTTGTTCCCGAAAATTTGCAAAATCAAAAAAATATGTTGGCGGCGTATTGGAGTATGATACGAGAATGGTGGACTTTCAACCCTGGACACCCCCCCACACACACACTGTAGGAGTGGGAAGGCCCATTGACACCAGCTAAGGGAAATGGGAATGTGGAATGGCAAGTGGCAGGATTCGGTCTTTGGGTACGACGGAGTGAAGTCATGTCCGAGTGTTGCTAACTGTATAATAACCGTTTTCTTTAAATCTTTTTTTTTTTTTAATTTTTAAAATTTAAAATTTAAATGCAAGGTTTTTTCTTACCCTTGCCCATTGATTAAAATTTAATGATCGAGTCTTAGTGGAAAACCCCACAGGAAGAACGTTCCAGTGGTTTTCTGCCACGTGAGAATCAGGTAAGATTTTTGCTTGCAACTCCTGTAATGTAAGACGAGAGAAATTTATAAAATTATACTGTTTAATATCCATTTATTAAGATTTTGATTTTATTTTTTGTAAAAAATATCCATGTTGTGTTGAACGCCAAAGTATCTACATCAGATAATATTTTATTATTCTTGTTCCATATCAATGGAAAGATTTTAAAATCCGTTCTGTTAAGTAAAATCATTAATTCTCTCAGTATATTATTTTTATTGCATATCCATGCATTTATAAAATTTTGAACGCCAGTTCAAATTTCATAGTCTTCACATCAGGATAGTTGCATCCGTTCTAGACTTCAAAATTTAATTCTCTCAGATATTATTTTATTAACATTTTTGCTAAAATTTTGGGTTCAAATTTCAGATTATATATCAGTATATTTTTTTATTATTTCAAGCTATTTTGCGTTTTAGAACATCAGTTTTTAAGGATCCATTATTCATCAGTATACATCAGTATATTTTTTTATTATTGTTCCATATAAATGGAAAGTGTTTTAGAACATCAGTTCTATAAATTAAGGAAAGATTGTATATTTATTATTTTGTATGTACACGGTAATAAATTCACGTCAGTGAATAGGTTAAAGAATAATACTTATCTCATGTCAATGAAATTATTTTGTGCTTATGTACGCATAGTATTTTTCGATTAATGTCAAAAAAAATATATTATCAGTTAAATTGGAGAAAAACTACCGAATATATTTTGTAGTGTTCTATTATTCCAGCCAGGAATAGATTAAGTGGTGCATGTCGGTTATATTTTAAGTGATTATATTGTGTATATCAGAAATAGGTTAGGAGATTATTGTGTGTCAATAATATTTTAAGTGATTATTGTGTGTCAGTAATATTTTAAGTGATTATTGTGTGTCAGCAATAATTTAAGTGATTATTGTGTGTCAGTAATATTTTAGGTGATTATTAAATATCGGCAATATATTAAGTGATTCGTGTGTATCAGTAATATTTCAAGTGATTCTTGTGTATTAGTAATATTTTAAGTGATTATTGTGTATAGGTAATATTTTAAGTGATTATTGTGTATCAAATATTTTTTAAGTGATTATTGAATAATCAGTAATATATTAAGTTCTATTTATAGAAATTATTAAGTACACTTTTTGGGATATTGTGAAACACATGACTATTATTTTGTTTTCTTCCCAGTAGTAAACGAAAGCGCCCAGGGGTAACTTCGATTGTAAACGATTAAAATCTGTTGATCTATGAGGGGTTGAACCTTCAAACACTAGCCTCGTACTCGCCACTGATTTTGCTTGAGGGAAAATAAATATATAGGGTTATTCCTAATTCTCTTCAGGGTTTTGAACTTTTACATTAAAAAAACTAAGACGAACACAGGAAAAAAGGAATGTATGAAAGGATACAGAAACAATTAAAATTTTATTTACATATTTTACAGGTGTTCTGTATGTGGACCCTTGATCACGATATATATATATATATATATATATATATATATATATATATATATATATATATATGTATATATATATGTATATGTATATATGTATATATAAATATGTATATATATATATATATATATATTTTTTGGTAACTTATCAGTGGCGCACACAAAGGGGGTCCAAGGGTCCGGACTCCCAAATCCTTGATTTTTTTTGATTGATTATAATTCTAATTATAATTCTAAGTATTGTATTTTTTTTTTTAATAAACCTGATTGTAAAAAGTTTAATTAAGTATTTGTTATTAATGATTAATTTTATTAATTAATGCTAATTATTCATTCAATAATTAGCTTTTTACTGTGTTTTGTTCCCTAAAATCGACAAAATCAAAAGGAGCATAATACAAGAATGGTGAACTTTCGACCCCGGACCCCCCCTTTGAAAAACTCCTGTGTGCGCTACTGCTTTCTATTCATCCACTGAAGTTTAAATACATTTTTTAACTTGATGTTAATACAGTTTTTCAAATATTAATTCATTAATTCTATTTAATTAATGAATAAATAGCAATATACAGAATGGGAAATTTAATTAATGAATAAATAGCAACAAACAAATATAATATTCCAACACCCTATACAGAATGGGAAAATTGCATGAAAAATAGCTTTCTATTTTGTCACTAAATATTTTGATTCTGTGATATGCATATACATATTTATATTAATTGTAATTATTTAATAAAAAGTAACTAAAATAAAAAATTTCTTTGTTGACCTAAGTTGGAATTGACTTTAGAAAAAAAAGGTTTTTCTTATTACTTGTTTACTGCAGCGCTCCGAAATCTTGGAGGGAATTATAAATAAATAACCCAGTATTTTTTTAAATTTCGACCATACATATCTGAATTTAATTACGATCCAACGATAACTGCAAGAGTGATTTTACCGACCATAGACCTACATTTTATTCTTTTTAGTGTTTAAGTGGACGCTACTACTTGCCAAGCTTCCTCATGAATTTTCATACTTTCAGCATCATCACTAAGGTGTAATGTCACTTATTTTATTACAGACGTGTGTCTCACTTTTATCAAATTTTCGAGGCAATAGTCTTTCGACTGACGAGGGTCTAGAAGCCAGTTGCAAAACTGTAACAGTGTAACTTTCGTGTTAGATAGCGTTATCTGACCAGGAGAAAGTATGTTAGAAAGGCAACAAGTGAAGGACCAAAGTCCATTCATTCTCTTTTGCTTTCAAACTGTAAGCAAATAATCCGCTCCAGTATTTCTGGATATTATATAACGGATTGCAACATCCAGGCCCTAGACTTACTGTTAAATATCCTTGTAGAAAAAACATAACTCAAATTTATTACATTAAATGCGATCATTATAACTGAAGGCAAGTTCGGAGCTTTGAAAGATATACGTAGATGCGACTTGTTGATATATATTGCTAGCTAGCTTTTCTAACTAAACACAAAAGCTAAACAACATAAATCTTTATCAATATTTGAATTAGATAAACTTGATTTCATGCATCTGTGGGCATAACTTCTAAAGCAACGATGAAAGTTTAATGCATATATATATTTATTTAGGGGTTTTACATCTATATTTCAATGGGTGAAATACTATTTACACTTCGACTATTTAAGAATCAAAATTTCCTCTCTCCTCCTCTTGAAACTTGTAAGGGCGCCGCCCTCGGGTGCCCTTCACTTTGATTATCAGTAAGAGCTAGAGGAAGAAGAAGAACGGAAGAACTAGAAGCTGCCATGATCTTAATTTGACTTTATTGAGATCTTAAAACTTAAACATCTAACAGATGAAATAATATATGTGAGAGAATCTACGGTGGCTAAACACACACAATATATATATATTATACCGAAATAACGTAACCCGGACCACTATCAATAACTAACTCGCTTAAACTCAATTCCAATTCGATCACAGATCTGAATATTTAAATAGTCACTCTTACCTTACTGTCGATCGATCAATACAATCTTTCTGGAAGTTGTGGTTTTACTGGAGTGCAATGGTATGCACCTTGACCTAATGGTTCTCTGTCACGAATAACTTCTTTAGCCGTCACTTAATCTCTCCAAAACCTCTTCACGCTTAAATCATAACATTCCTCAAATTGCCACCCAGCTTACTCTAACTTCTGATACTTAAAAGCTTCCTAATTTGCATCTTTCCTTCTCGCTTCACTTCTTGGTTTTGGTTGGAAAAGAGTTGCCATTAATTCTGGCCCCAAAGAACCCAAAGGACATGTTAATGAAAAGACGCGTGAGCCCCTCACAAACTACGCCCATTTCTTTGCACTTTTAGAGACAGATGAGATTTCGAAAGTATTTTTTTAATATTTTAACTATATCTTATTTATCATTTTTGGGGTGACGCTAGTGTTACTTATGAAAAAAAAAGAGACAATTTCTTTTTTTAACCTTTTCCTACACATTTCATACAATACAAGTCAGGAAATTGGAGTATGAAAAAATTCAAATCAAAAATTTTTTGAGTATTTAGCAGTGGCGCGCGCACACACAAGGGGGGGGAGGGTCTTACGGACCCGGACAACCCCCAAAGCCCTTGAATTTTTTTTCGATTGGTTATATTACTATGTATATATTACTTAAAATTTAATTATGTACTTGTTATTAATAATTAATTTTATTAATTAATACTTTTTCAATGATTAATTTTGTATTGTTTTTGTTCCAGAAAATCGACAAAATCAAAAGAATATGTTGGGTGGCGTATTGAAGCATGATACCAAAATGTGGGACTTTCGCGCGCGACCCTGGACCCCTCCCCCTTCTTGAAAAATTTTTGTGTGCGCTACTGGTATTTAGCATACGTTTGTATAAAAGGGAAATTTCATGCAAAATATATCCAGTTAGTAACGTAACAATGAATTCACAAAAAGGTATTTTTAAGAAGAATATAGGATCTAGAAAATTAATAAATTCCTCAATATTTTTATCGACTTAAAGTACTGTCGGACCCCGATTTAACGAACCCCTATTTAACTAATTTTTCTCTTTCCTCGATCAAAAGGAAGACAAAACCCTTATTTAAAGAATAATAAATACCGATTTAACAGATTATCACAACAGTTGAATTTTTTTTAGCTTGTATTAAAAAAAAGTTTAATATTTTTTTCAAATGATATTCTTTTTGTCCGAAACAGAAAAAGGATTTTTCTCGCACGTAGAAAATTTCGACGGGAAAGGGAGCAGACCATTAGTAAGGAGCGGATGGGTCATGAGTGCAACCTATCGTGTGAGTTTTGAATAGGACAGGGAACTCTTTTCTTATCCCATCCCTCTCCACAACGCTGGGGATATTTTTATATTTTAACGATTCTGTTACATTTAATGACGGACTGTCTATTGGTGCAACTGCTGAAGTGGAGGAAATTGTTGATTTGTCGGAGCTAATGAATAGCGATTCTGATGCAGAAATTGATAATGAAACTCCTATCAAAACTGTTACAATTTCTAATACTTTATACTGCTTGGAAATTGAAAACAGACCACATAAATGACGCAGTATTGTCTTCTCTCCATAAAGTTGGAAAAAGAATTCTTTTCGAGTCAGGAATCAAAAAGATTGTGAAATATCTATTAGTCAGCATTTAAAAAGTTCCAATTAATTGGTGTGTAACAAATCGCTAATAGTATTTTTAGCCATTGGATAAAAAGAGCGCGTAATTTCTAAATATGGATATTTTTGTACAGTTGCTTATTTTAGAGTTTCCAAAAGGTAAACGCAAAAAAATTTGTATTTTGTTTGAACCTCGATACAATGAATGACTCCGATTTAACAAACAAAATGTTCGGTCACGATGAGTTCTTTAAATCAGAGTCCGACTACACTTACGATTAAAAAGGTTGAAATCTCAATGCTTGACACTTTAGACCGTCTTCGCCAAATGTACGAGTGAGTGAATGAATATTAACATCGCACTGTGTTAAGCTGCCCGAAGGCCTTTAGTGACGGACCTCATCATTTTAAACCGTAGTCAAGTAACGAGGACGACACCTGAGACGGCACCTTCCTCTCTCCTAACTACCACACCAACGGGAGAACGTTTGAGCCCTCGACAGATTTAACGTGAATCGCTCCCCTACACGGTGGGTCTTCAGCGGCACTTGGCTCGAACTCATGACATGCCAGCCACGAGTCCGTTACCTTGACCACTAGGCTACCGTGGCCACACCAAATGTACGACAACCTGAACCTTAGAGAAATTTTGACAGAAAACATATAAATTTTAATGAAAACTTGTAACGTTGTAATTCATACATCAGTTTATATAGTAGGATTTTCAAAATTTCTAAATAATTATTTTTCGTTTTAACACGTAAAGGGGTAACTCATTTAGCATTATGGTACTGGGAAAAAAAATAAAACATAATTTATGGCAGAAAAAAATGGGTCAATTGGGACAAAAATTAAAAGTATGATTAAAATATAGTATTTTCTGTAAAATAGGGAAGCCAGAATATAATATTATAATGTTTAAGTTCTTTTATATTTCAAAAAATATTCCGAATTCGAATCCTATTATTTCACATTAAACAAGGACAGTCTTAACAGCCAATTTTTGAACGAACCTCTATATTGCGAATTTTTCTGTATAGCGAACTTTTTTCTGGAACCTTAAGCATTTCACGATTTCCTTCGTAAAATAACCTTTCTACAACGAAGTGCATTTTCTATATAACGGACTTTTTCTCTGTTGTGATTCAATTTTTTTTTCTTCTTCCTATCTTTAAAAAGAATTTCTGAACATTTCAAGTTATTATCTCTTTAACACATTTTATGGTGGTCATAAATCTAGAACTGATTTTATATCCTAACTCTCCCAGAGCAATAGTGTTCTGGATGTTTCATCCAAGAAGAGCAACCTTTAACCCCCATTTCTAGTTCACTAGAAACATCTTCGATATCCCCTTTCACCCTAAAAGGTGTTGTCCAGTATTTAGTTATAAAATAGTGCATGTTTAATATTACTTGCTTGCTTTAAATTTGAAAATGTCCTTAAAATTCGTTAATTTTAGTATGAAATTATTTTCTTATTATTGAAAATGCAGTTCTTGTTTTCTTTGCAGTTTTCCTTTCTTTCTTTTTTGATGGGTAAGATTTATAGAATAAACATATATTGCTTTAAAAAAAGTGTGAATAATTATTTTTTTAATATATAGTGTTAATGAATTAAAAATTTTTTTATGTGGCTTATAAAGTATATTAAAAGATGAACCTCTATATAACGGATTTTCCATATAACCCTTTAACGTTCAGTGGTTTCACACCGAAACCACACTTTAAACATTTTTAAAGAAATAATAATTAAAATTTTTTTATCCCTAAGTGTTGTTTTCAAATTTTTGTTCTTTTTCCTATCAATAGATGACAATATTACGCCTATATTTAACGATTGAGACCTTTTAAATAGAAAAATATTGACGTCTCTTTAACTTTGGTAGATTCCCTTTGCTTTAAAAAATATTAAAAAAATAGTTATTTTAAATTATAGCATGAGGTTTTACTATACTTCTTTCTAATTATTAATTACAACTTTCAGTCATTTTGATAAATAAACAGAAGAGCAGTTTTTCTTTCTTTCTTTTTTGATGGGTAAGATACATAGAATAAACATATATTGCTTTAAAAAAAGTGTGAATAATTATTTTTTTAATATATAGTGTTAATGAATTAAATTTTTTTTATGTGGCTTATAAAGTATATTAAAAGATGAACCTTTATATAACGAATTTTCCATACAACGAACTTTTTTCCGGGATTTAGTAACTTCGTTAGATAGAGGTCCGACTGTATTTGATTTATACAATCACAGTTTTAAATTCTGACTATCGGATCAAATACTTTTCTTTTATAACTGATTCGAGAAAATTAGCGATTCTTCAATGCAACGCTGTAAGCATCAAATAGAGTATTTATTAAATATAAATGTAAAAATCTTAATATTTCAGTATCGCAAGGAATGGACGAACTAAAATGAATTACATTTATTCCCACAGTTTTTGAATGCCCTCCCACCATCCCTTCCACTTCATGCTTTAAAAAAATCTTAAAAGTTTCACTTTTCTCAATCAGGGAGCTGCCTTCTTAAATGGCAGATTTATTATTATTCTTTGAGTAATTTTCTGCCAGAAATAGTTTCTTTTTAGAATCCTTGGTAAAAAAGAAAGAAAAGATAAAAAAAGAAGCGTTTAGCAATCGACTTAAACCGGCGAAAACCAAAACAGTTTTCCGAAATGCGTCTCTTGAAGCATGAAATTGGAGTAACTTTCATCGTTTATTCTCGTTTGCTCTTCCAGACAAAAGAAAGAATAAATAAACAAACGAATTCATTCATGGAAAACCTCTTTCTTCGCCTGCTTTGAAGAGAAAACTAGATAAATTATCTCGCGGCCGCGAAAAGAACTGAAAACTATGATTTCTTTTTTCTTTTTTTTTTCCCTCGTGGTAAATCGCTTGAGGCCAATTTACTTACTGCAATAACTTCTATAAACGTTAGACTAAAAAACTTTGGAAATTCTATTATAAATCGTAATAATTTTAACAATAAGAAAAAGTAAGAATCATTTTTTGCAAAAATAACTACAGATTTTAGCTATTGGTCGCGTGGAGATAAATTATTAACATAAGTAGACTACATATGTAAATATATTTTTGTAACTTGCAAGGTTACAGAAAAAATTGTGATTTGACAAATATAGGAAAGAAGATGCAGAATTTTATACTTAAACGAGATTTTAATACTGATATATATGGTGAACCAAAAGTCTTGCCCTGTTTGTGAATATTTATTACTCACAAACTATTATAACTATATAGACATATGTTTTTTTTCGATATGTAGTAGGTTATAAATCTCTTCATTAGACCATTTGCCTCAGTAAATTTTAACGTGTCTCCCTTGGTAGCAATATTCCAGTTCCCGCCAAGTTTTCTTTAACCCTTCATCTACTGACGGTACTTATAAGTACCACTCACTTTAAAATTACAAAGAATAACCATTTTTATGAATATTCTGATGATACTTAGCAGGAATATTCTTTAAAATCCACTCTTCCCAGATATATGGCAGTACGGGTTCTAAGATGAGTATTTTAGCTGGGAAGGCGAATAGTTTTATAGCAGAATGCGTTTTCAGCGGATTGCGAAGATTATCTTTTTTCGTCCCGAAAAAATAGTTAGCTTCAAAATTAAAGTGTCTTATTTTTTTTTTTGTATGAAAAGGAAGATCTTTGACTATTTTAAGTGAATAGTGTGTATAATTAATTTTACAGTTGAATATCTTTAATTAATTATTAGCTCTAACGGATTAAATTTTCTAAAGTTGAATATTTTGTTTATGTATATCCCTTAATTTTCAAAATAGTGATCCAAACAAACAAACAAAAAATTGCACGAAAAAAACTGCAGTAAATCATAATGCGGTAGATAAAGGGTTAATGTGACTTATACTTTATAAGCATACAACCTAATCATTCTATGAAAAATTCTTAACCAACTTATTTGCGATATTTGAAGGACGCGTAATGCTTCAAAAACTGATTTAGGACTCCGTTGAGACAATTGTCGAACGTGTTCAACAGTCACTTCACTCACACTAGGCCCACCATTTCTAGGAAAATCCTTAACGTTGTCTATTTCTTTAAACATTTCATATCATAATCTTATTTATTTTATACGCTTTCGCATCGTGAATCCAAAGCACACATTGAGACTTAACTTGAATCAACGCCATCGATTTTTGCTAAACCCATTCTTAGTGGATGTTTACTGAAAGAAACATGCCTACCAAATTCGTATCCGTACGTTTAACTGTTTCGGATGTAGTGATGAATTAGTGAATCAATTTTTGTCTTTATATGTATAGATAGAAGCCTTACAAATTGACAGGTTCAAATGAAAATGAGTAATAAAATACATTGCTTATGAAACGTCAATAAAATCAGAATAATTTTAATACGGACAAGAATTTTTCTATCTGAAAAACTACTTCCATCTTCAGTTATGTTTTCTAACACGAGCAGAAGACAGCTTTGAAACAAGTTTTATTGCGTTCTGCAAAAATGATGTTCCCGACGAGGCATCAGAAATACCCGAAAACTTGGACAAACGTTTCATTTTTCTGCGAGTAGCCAGACGATAAAGCGTCCCTCCCAACATTAACTTTTTACGACCCCCCTCTAGACCCCCTTATTCGAGCTCGTTATACGACTTCACTTCTCATTGCTTTCGCTCGCAGGCATGATTCAGTTAATGTTCTATCTAAGTGGTGACCTCTGGCCTCGATACGGAACATCGCAAATCAAACCGGTAAAGTCTAGAAATTCCTCCAGAAGAACTTATTTGTATTTTATGTGCGATGCTCTTTTATTTCTGGCCTTCCCTCCTGAATGACAGGCGAATAAAAAAAAAACAATAGATGTTTTGTTCCCTGCTTTCAAAACGGGGGAGTGGAGGCAAAATCGGTTTTTGTTTATGCGCCTGCAAAGTCCTGGAGCCCGTATTGGAAGATGACTAATACGATCTCCAAGTTCATCTTTCTTCTTGTTCTTGACAATGCTCGCGCCAAAGTCTTTGCCATGCCCAGTACTCTGACATTTCACCTTATGGAATTCACTCTTAAGCTCAGAGATGAATTACTGCAGATTGGTATGATCGAGAAAAATTAAAATGGTGGATTGTGAATGATTAAAATGTTTAAAAGTTTATGTTATGAAGAGTCAGTAGTGTACACAAGGACTAGGTGTTTAAAGGTTCAAAACCCACAGACCAACAGATTTTTAAATTTTACCAAAGAGACCCCATCGGAACTTTCATCTATGCGTTTTATAGAATGTAAACCCCTCAACAAGGAGGTATGTGTATGCTACTGCACGGGTAGAAAAATAGAGGCACGCGCGCGCAATGAGTTACTGCGGCCGCCAAAACAGTTAAAAAAAACCAAGAGACAGAAAATGTGCTTTATATTTGGGTCCACCAGTGTCACACACAAGGGGGGAGTCCTGGGGGTCTGGACCCCCCTAAAGCCCTTGATTTTTTTCCCGATTGATTATAATTCGAAGTATATAGTACGTAAAATTTAATTATTTGTTATTAAAGATTAATTTTATTGATTAATGCTAATTATTTATTCAATAATTAGTTCTTTTCTGTGTTTTGTTCTCGAAAATCGACAAAATCAAAAGGAGCATGATACAAGAATGGTGAAATTTCGACCCCCCCACCCCCACCCCTTGAAAAATTCCTGTGTGCGCTACTGGAGTCCACATATACTTGCGTTCAACATTTTTCTTGATTGGAGATCAACAAAAGTAAATGTAGATGCTAGTTGACCAGTGGTGTAACGAAAAATATTAAGCCCCCCCTGCAAAATTTGGGCCCCCTAGAGTCCTGTTCCCCCCCCGCGGTGCGGGGATTGCAGTTGTGTACGTTACGCCACTTGAGTTGACTGTCATTAACTTGCAGGCTGTGACTAGAATTTCAACAAGTGTGATCTCCCTCCTGATTTTTTAAAAAATGTAGAAAAGTATGATAAAAAAAAAGTACGTTTGTTTAATGAAACTGATTCTGAAATGAAATGGGCTTAAAGCTACAAATCATATGAAATGAGCACAATGAATAAATACATTGCAGAAAAAAAAACTGCAACTATCTTATTTAACTTATATTTATTAACTGTTATGGTACAATTTATATATTTTCTGTGATGCAAAGTTAACTAATGAATGCTATCATTTTTAAGAAGTGAGGCCCTTCGGTATTCTCCGCTTTCACAATGTGGCTCTCGAGCCAAAACAATTGCCCACACCTCGATGCTTTTATCTACGGTAGCGATACTCAACCTGCGGCCCGCGGGCCACATGCGACCCATAGGACTTTTTAAGTGGCCCGGTCATGTCCCATTGCTCGAAGAAATTCATTAGGGGGGGAAATTCTTTGTTAAGAAATCAAATACATCAATTTTGTTTTTTGCTGTCGATGCCGTATGGGTGCGAATTGATATTTTTTTTCTGATCACAGTGATAACTGACAACAGTGGAGTTGCGACCATTTTAAGGGTGGAACTAATTTGTAATTATTTTTCATATCTTACAAGCGAAAAATATTCGAAGAAAATAGGTTGTTTCAAGACGATTGGAAGGTTGACTATTTTATAATGTAGAAGAATTATGGATAAGTAATTGCTTGATTTTTGTCACGAAACTGAATTTAAAAAATTCCAATTAACTCATTCAATGACACTTTTCCTCGAACATCTCTTTCAAGAGGTGATAAATAGGCTTTCTTGAATAATCTTTACAGCAGCAACGAAGTGTTTTGTCAGTGATAATATCATAGTGGTAACAAAGGCACCATTTGAAATTTGTTATATTATTGGTAATCATATGAAACCATTCACTGATGCAGAAATTGTGAAGTAGTGATTCTTAGATGCTTCCGCTTTAGAAAAATTCAGTAACAAATATAAAGAATATAAAAAATAATAATTAAAAAAGCAAAATAGGAGTTATAATATTTTGATCAATTTTCCGCATTTTCAAGCTTGGTCTTAAAGCGTTTCTCCCCCCTTTAATCTTCATTGTTTAAAGCTGTGCAAGAACAAGATTCGCATTAAATTTATTTATTTATTTTTTATTTAATAATACTGAAGGAGAGTAGTAAAATTTTATTTTATTATTTTGATGTTAATAAATATCTTTAAATGATATATAATTAATGTATAATAAAACTCTAAATCTGTACTCTTGACCTCTGTTCCTTAACTCTCCATGCCTTACCGTGGGAATAAAGTTGCTTCAAATATTTCCTACCACGTGGCACTTTGAATCATATTGGTAGATTAGTTTGGTACAACTACAAGGTTGCCGACTCCTAGTTTTATATTACAGTATAGGAGAAAGAATGTGAAACACATTTTATATCAGAAAAAAATGGGTGAATTCAGATAAAAATGAGTAGTATGATAAAATATGCGGCTCTTTATGGTATATTAAAGCTAAAATTAAATTTTAATTTTTGAATACTTTTATACCCCTGAAAAAATATTCTGAATTAGGGTACTACACCTTAACATTACGCGTAGACAGTCTTACCTTTTCAATCACTGTACACATGTACTCAACCCCTAAAGGAAAATTGAGTATTTTCATTGACTCTTTTTCCAAAACACAGAAACTACGAGATCCTTATCAAACGCTAAGGCGCCACTAGGGTGCTTATTTAAAGCCGAGTGAGCATAAACATCTCTGGAAATTTCATTTGAGCTATTTCAAAACTGATCGAAGGCATAGACTTTCTTTGTTTAGGGCTGTCTCTCTTATCTTGAAAGTCAAACACTGCCAGAGTAAGGGGGGTGCGCGAAAGGTCTAGGAACATACCTCAGTGGTTCGGTCGAGAAAAATATTTTTAATTATTGAGAGGAATTTAATTAGCCGTACCACCCATAGAAACAATGACAATGTGGGCTTTTCATCGAGTCTTCTCATTACAAGGGGTCAGCCTCCCGCTGCGTCGACCAACTCCCTCAGATAACTTTGGGATCAAGGGTCAAGAATCAGCGGCTCAAGGTAGAAACATTCCAAACATCAGAATGCTGTAAACACACGTGAAATCATTCACTTATACACAGTTGTTAGAAATATTATCTTCCAGTTGGTGTTTTTCTCATTCAATTGAATTTTTAGATTAGAGGGGAAAGTTAATTATATATATATATATATATACGCTATATATACTTATTTAATCTTCTTCGCCCAGGGGATCCTTGGGACCTTGGGGAATGTTTAAAAAAGAGGGAGTCGTTCATCTCCATCTAGGGATGACTAAACTCAGATTTAGCTCACTGCTTTGCTTTTAGCTCCCGCTGTTTTTATACACTATAAATTTACAAAGATTTTTACTTCCAATTTAACTTATTTTAGTCAGAGAAAATCAAGACAAACACCATTAGTACTAAAAACATAGAATTTGTTCATTTCGAAATACCGTAATTATTTCTTAATATAAGCAGATCCGTGAGAATGTTTTTTAAAAATTAATCAAAATCAAAATTAGTATATAAGCCGAATTAAAAGGAAAAAAAATGCCTTTAGTTTTTAAATATGTTGCCCAGTTGGTCTAACGAGTGGGATGTTGTCCGATAAATTTGCTGTACAAAAGCCCATGATGATAGCTTTATTTCGCGCAATTCTATCTGAAGCTGGCGCCCCCCCTTCATTTGTTTCCTTGTTCACTGACTGTCCGAGGCTTACTTTCTGCGCCATTTTTTTGTAGTTTGGGAATGAGCAGGAAGAGAAATTCATATACGACAAGTGATCATCGACCTAAGTCTTATGCACTGGATGAAAAACTCGCTCCGCGGTGATTGTATGCATTCAGACATTCCAATGAGTATATGTGAATTTTATGATCTATTCGGAAACTTGAATTCTGACGCTGAGTTTGAAGGATTTATGTGACTTTCCCTCCTTCTTTTGGTATAAAAAAGTTCCGTATAAAACCCCTAATGAGTTCAAAGATTAAACATCACAGTCTCTTGCGCATGCCTAACGGAAGATAGGTTAAAGAAAACCATTTTTTTCTTCTTGTTAGCTACCTATTTTACGAGATAAGTGAATTTATATATATATATATATAAGCTGTGAATCTCTTACTTTTACCTGAAAAAGTTTTAACAATTCTCAGCTTACGCATGGAAATATACGTCAATGAAATTCTGCCTGAAATGCATGTGATAAAACGTAGCATTAAAATTTTCTGCTTTCTTAAGCGATAAAAAAATCTGATTTATATGTATTTCTCAATATATATATATATATATATATATATATATATATATATATATATATATATATATATATATATATAATTCATTTGCTCACTTAATTTAAGAGGCATCTAGAGAGGTGTTATATGTGTTAAAATAACAGGGTTAACGTATTCTCTTTTCCACGTCTGAATGACTAATGTACCAGAATTGACTTTTCTGCAAAAAATCGATATATATATTTAGCTGATGACGCAATCCTTTTTTCCCCCTCAAATTAACGGCATTTTGGCATCAGACTTTGCTGACACTGCAAGTGCCCCAAGTGTGAGAGCCATTTTATCGGTGGCACCATCTAGTAGCGGTTTCCGTTACCAAATTTTCGATGCTTGAATTTATTCAATTAAACTCTCGTCGGATGCTAAATATAACAGTGATTTTAATTTTGTCAAGAGTACTAAAGAGAGCTAAATTGGTACTCAAGACAACTTTTACATATCACATAATCATATGACATGCGTGCATACAATTTTTGCACATCCGGAAAATATATGGACTCCAGTCGGGATCGAGCCCGCAACCTTAGGCTTCCGAGGCGAGTACAATACTTCTAAGCCATCGAGTCGACGATGACATAATCCCAAAACATACCCATAAAGCAAAAGCAATGAAGAAAACAGGTGTCATTCCCAATCGCTTAGACTCTGTCTCCCTCTCAGTCCTCTTTAAAAGAAAAAAAAATGACACTTTTCGTTCTAAAAACTGTTGAAAACTTACTCATTCTTTCCTAAGAGCGCTTACAACAATATGAAAAATCTATAAACGCACCCGTTGCTTTCAAAATCTCCCCATTCCCTCTTATGGAAGCAAAACAAGCAAAGGACTCTCATAGTGGATGATACTTCTGGTGAAGAGCAGTTATGAAGTCCAGGAGGGGTTTTGCTATTCAATAAAGCATGCACGGTGTTGTCACTGTGAGTGTAAGTTTTGACACTTCTCGCCTTGATCGCTCCGTTTTTTCATTATTATTTCTCTCGTCTCCATCCCACAGTTGCGCTTTTTTCCCCCATCGTGGGAATGGTCTCTTGGCATTCCAGAGCGCGTGTTGGGGGCTCTTTTATCAGCACCTCTCCATCAAAATCTGCCATCAAAGAATACAGATCGCCAATGGAAACATTGTGCGTATGACGTGATCTCGCCTCTTGGCGGAGAAATCTTTCTATCTTGCTCGTTTTGTGTTCTCTGTTGAAAATTTTCATTCATTGCTCGATCAGGGCGTTTTTCGGTCATCGGCTAATTAGTTTTGCTTTAAGGTATCCGACTAAGTTTGGAACCGTGATTTTCGAAAAGCTTATAAATGGATAATATTTATGATATTTAGAGCTACTTAGATTAGAAAACATATATAAAATTGTTTTAAGAATATAATTACAATAAGAAATTATTTAAGACAATATTTTTACGAAAAATGAACATAGAATGACCAATTTTCAAAACATTCTCCTTTTATGAAAATTGCTTCTATTGTAATAATATTTTGCCTGTATATATCTCAGACCTCTGTACAGAGGCTGAACTAGAATTTTTGATATATATAACTTATAAGTGGATTTATATATATATCCATATTTTACTCCAACAGAGGGGAGAAATTTTAAGAAAAAAATGCCGATAATCATTTCAATTGGAAGTAACTCTGAAAATAATGTGAATTTTTCAAAAATCCTAGTTCAGACTCTCTGAAGAATTCTTTACTTTATATAAGCCAAATGTTATTATTATAGAAGCATTTTTTATAAAAGGAGAACGTTTTGAAAAAAGGTTATTCTAAGTTAATTTTTTGCCAAAATATTGTATTTAAATAATTTTTTTCGTCATAATGTCCTTAAAACTATTTCATACATGTATTATAATCTAAGTGACGCTAAATATCATGAAAATTATCCATTTATGCGCTTTTTCAAAATCACGGTCCCGAACGTAGTCAGATACTGTCAGAACGTAGTCAGAAGGAAAAAAAATACTGCTACACACATATATAGATTGCATATTTTAAAAACGTTTAAGTTATTCTCGTCTTTATTCACATTTGTTAAAGAATAGGATTAGTTCAGAAGAATGTCGTAATAAATAGATATTCGATTGTAGTTTTTGTTAGGAATTTTGAATGAACTTGATTGTGAACTGTCTCAATTTTTACGAAAATTTACAGCATTGCGCGCGATTCATATATCCAGTTTATAATACTCCGCTTTTAAATTTTTCAATATTCCGTAGGTAAGCAATTTTCCCTTTAACACATAAAATGAAAATCAATTTAGTGTTATGGTATAGAGCCGATTGAGTCTCTTTGCTTTAGAGCAGAGGTTCCCAAACTTTTTTGTCTCATAGATCCCTTGCCATGTTTTTTGGTTTGGGGTAGACCCCTGCTTTCCTAATATTGAATTTTTGCGAATTGACCAATTTAAATGTATTTTTGACAGCTGGTATTAAATCTACTTACTTTAAAGGATTTAAATTTCTAACTGAAGTGAAGTACGGTGTTTAAAACTTAAGAAAAACATGTTAATTAAATTAAAATTTAATTAATACATAAAATACATGAGCAACAAATAAATGTTTTTTAAGGGAGGAATAAATCTGGTTCTTCAATAACAATTTTTCAACATTTGGAATCAATCGTGTCAGTTTCACCCTAAATCTCCTCGGTTAGTAGTGTCCAGACCTTATTTCCCCCCTTTCTGGTTTTTTTGTTTTAAAGATTGGAAAACACGTTGAAACTCTCTAGTTCTCACTAGGAAAAGTAATTAAAATTTTTCTCACGATATTACAAAATTCGCAATAAGAGACATATATATCTTTTTAAAGCCAAAATTTGGGGGCTGGACCTTATTTGAATAATAATTATTATGTTACCTTGTGACTACAAATTAACCTTATTAAATTAGTAAATAAATCTATTAAATTGATAAAACCTGGTTTCCCCACTTGACTAAATTTTCTTTTAAAATTAAAATCATGATTTGGTTTATTTAGAGCTACCATCAAAGTCCCCCATTTTACACCTTATGGACCCCCAAATTATTTTTTCTCTAACGTGGACCCCTTGCAGGTCATCAGACCCCTGGGGGTCTATATTGACTGCTTTGGGAATCACTGCCTTAATGGTTGTATCTCTTCAGTCTTCTACATCTATGAATTATTTTAAAAAATATAATTATGTCTAATAAAAAATTCTTTCCCTTTGTCTTTTTCCCTTATAATTTGTAAAAAAAAAAACCACCTGCATTTGCATGTGCATCTAAATATTGGACTGGCTTAAGATATATATTTAAGACTGTTTTATTTCTGTATTAACTTATCTTCTTCCACTATAACGACGATTACCGAGTAAAAAAACATTACAATTATTTATAAATCAGTAAAAGCGTAATTGATTGGTAAAAATGCCACCATGGGAAGACATTTCTCTAAGTGGTTTCCATAAATGTTTACTTATTAGCATAAAGGAGCTCGAGAGCCCTCATGATTTTAGACAAGATATATACACTTAAATCCCCAACAAAAGTGTCAAAAACATATTCCATATTTTATGATAAGTTTTAAGGTTAATAAAAATAGTGTTGAAACGACTTTTTTGTATGCAAAAACTACCAAAATCAATTTTAAATATTGATGTAAATATAAGAGTCTAGAATAAAGCTTTTATACGGTGTTATTTGTACAACATATTTTTTTCACGTTACTTGAAATTTAAGTTTACAACATTATGAAACTTTTACAGTGATTGTTCTTGGATTGAGCCACAGAAATAAAAATATTTCCCATAGTTCTTAGTAAAGGTAAAACATTGTTTTGAATAAAATTTTTGTTGTTGATGTTGCAAATGCAACCTGTCTGAAGTAGTCAGAGCGAGGCCCACGAAATTCATCATGGCAAGGGGTTAGATGTACGCCTGTCGTTAACCGTAGCCTTGAGCACCATACAGGTAGGTGAGAGTACGATTTAGCCCGGTTTCACCCCAATTTTGAGGGAAAACACACTGGAAGAAGGTCAGGGTCCTCCCACCAACCTCACGCAAGTTCTTGTGGCTCGACGGGCGTTTAGAAGCGTTTTTGCGTAGTTTCTTATAGAATATCTAAAAGATAACGGCAAAAAATTTGTTATTTGTTTGATTCCCGAATTAATGAACAAAATGTTCGTTCCCGATGAATTCGTTAAATCGGGGTCCGACTTTTTTTTGTTTTTCTATAGAGAAGCATAAATACAACATTGATGTTGGTACGTTTTTCTGTGAAAATATATACCGAGTTAATTGGTCTTATATTGTAGTTGCGTACACAATGATGGGGTTTGGGTAGTGGTAAAGGGGTTTGTATTAGGGGTTTGTATTCTAAAAAGCACGTGGATGAAAGCACCGAGGCAAAGTCTGTGTTAAAAATTAAAAATTTGTTTGTCTACATTGGGGTTCAAGTTCTGGGACTATTAGACCAATCGTTAAAAGGCGCTGATACATAGCAAATCTTTAAGGGTTCAAAGTCCTTACGTTGGTGTCGTATGCAACAGTAGGATTCGAGGTCAAGTTACGAGGACAACACTTGATCATAGTTTCAAATTTTAAGGTCTATCGCCAATAGCGTGGCACTGAAAAGCACACTATCGAGTTGCTTTAGAGTGTTAAACTGTTAAGCAATCAATCAATCAATGTGATGTACTTTATTGGCGGTTTCGAATACATATTCATATATATACATACAAAAAAAAAGAGAGAGAAAAAACTAGACTAAGATTGTAACTTGAAAAAGATTGCTGTAGGCAACAAGTGTTTTGGTGACGTCATTCCCGAACCTCCTCTATCCATGTGGCCAGTTTCGCCTAAATCAATCAAGCCAGTACCGCGTCATTGAATGAACACGTGCAACTGCATTCTGCAGGAAAAATGTCGAATCAACTTCAAGTTTCTTGTGAAGGGAGTGAAGGATGGACAATGCATCCACTCACATGGTCAAACAGTCTCTGACAAACTAAAACATTACTGTGATGAGGCATCCTCCTTATTCACCTGATTTGGCGCAATGCGACTTTTTTTTTTTAATTTCATACAGTTAAATCTTACTGGATTGGGAACCCATTTGACCTAAGTTGAAGAGGTTCAGGCAAAAACGAAAAATCTCCTTAAGGGACTTCCAAAAACTTCGTTCCAGAACTGTTACCAGCAATGATAGTACCAAATACAGATGAGTATGAATGCTGAAAGGAACTACTTTTGAAGGTAATAATGTCACAAAGAACTGATTATGTAAGTACAATGATTTATTAGACCAGTCTCGTTTTTTTGTGTCAAATCTCGTATATATATATATATATATACACTGGTGTGCAAAAATTAAGGACGAAGTCGAAAAATTAGCATATCAGCTGACCGAAGAGGCAGAGCGGACAGAAAAACCAATCAGGAGATTAAGTAAGGTGATGTACGGTAGCACATACGCAGATATGCAGGTAGACGTAATGGGGGAGTGTCTGAGTAGTATAAAGCATGTTGTCGGTGTAAGATCAGTATTTCTGGCAAAGAGATTGCACGCCGTATAGCAGTTAAAATCACACCGAGTTGCTGCCTCAGCGAGAAATGGCGAATAATCAATCTGTTACATGACATCTGGATGCTTTTACCGAGGTCGAATCATTGGGAAGTTGGAGGAAGGCCGCAGTGTGACAAGTGTGGCTGCAGAGTTCGGAATTGCTCACAGCATCGTTTCACGACTTTGGAGACAATTTAAAACTACAGGAACAGCGATCCGGGGGTTCAGTAGTGGTCGTCCACGAGGAACCACACTCGCAGATGACCGGTACATTGTCTTACAAGCCAGAAGAAACAGGCGGCCGACAGCGGGAGAAATCGCTAGACACACGACACAGGCGACTGGACGACCGATATCGCGTTCTACCGTGGCCAGAAGACTGCACGGTGGTGGTCTGTTTGCACGACGCCCTGTACGGTGTGTACCTTTAACGCCTGCCCATGGGAGAAGGAGTTCTCTGTGGCGCCGGGAACACCGGAATTGGAGAGACAATGAATGGGGACGAGTTCTCTTTACAGAGGAGAGCAGATTCAGTTTGAGTAGCGATTCTCATCGCATACTCATCTGGCGAGAGCGGGGAAGCCGCAATCATCCCTCGAACATCATTGAAAGGAACAGGTACGGAGGTCGCGGTGTTCTCTTTTGGGGAGGCATCATGCTTGGTAGTCGTACAGACCTTCACATCTTCGACGCAGGTTCAGTCAACGGGACCCGTTATTGTAACGAGATTCTTCTTCCATATGTGCGTCTTTTTAGAGGCGCTATGGGTCTGCAGTTCCTTTTCATGGACGACAATGTACCATTCCATCGCACAGTAGCTGCCAAACAGCTCTTAGAGAGTGAGGATATTGAACGTATGGATTGGCCGGCACGATCTCCGGATCTCAATCCCATCGAGCATGTATGGGAATTTCTAGGCAGACGCTTGGCAGCTCGTACCTTACCACCAGTAACGATTCGGCAGCTTCGATTGGCGCTGCAAGACGAATGGGCAGCAATGCCTCAACAACTCATTGACACCCTCATTCTCAGCATGGGCAGACGCTGTGAAACCTGCCTAGCAGTCAGGGGAGATCATATCCCCTACTAAAGACCGGATGTTTCTTGCTGGACACCCATCACAAGGATGTTTCGGCCTTCAGTCGCATTGCGTTTCATGCTACTTTTTCAATCAAGCTTCTTTTTATCCCTCTGATTTCACTTTTAGTAAGTGTTGCTTACATTACACATGTCCTTACGTATTGGGGATCTTACGGTATTAAATGTGTTGATTTGGAAAGCTTTTGTACAAAGTTATATTGAAAAAACCGTCTCGTCCTTAATTTTTGCACACCAGTGTATATATATATTTATATCAGTGGCGCACACAAGGGGGTCCGGACCCCCAAAGATCTTGATATTTTTCCCGATTGATTATAATTCTAAGTATATAGTACGTAAAATTTCATTAAGTATTTGTTATTAATGATTAATTTTATTAATTAAAGCTAATTATTTATTCAATAATTAGTTTTTACTGTGTTTTGTTCCCGAAATTCGACAAAATCAAAAGCAGCATGATACAAGAATGGTGAACTTTCGACCCCCCTCCCCTTGAAAAATTCCTGTGTGCGCTACTGATATATATATATATATATATATATATATATATTTTGGGTTCAGAATCTGGTAATCTCCTTAAGGGACTTAAAAAAAAATTCGTTCCTGAACTGTTACCAGCAATGGTAGCACCAAATGCAGATGTGTGTGAATGCTGAAATGAACTACTTTGAAGGTGATAATGTCACAAAGAACTGATCATGTAAGTACAATGATTTATTGGACCAGTCTCGTTTTTTTTGTGCCATATCTCGTATATATATATATATATATATATATATATATATATATATATATATATATATATATATATATTATATATATATATATATTATATTATATATATATTATATATATATATATATATATTATATATATATTATATATATATATATATATATATATTATATATATATATATATATATATATATATATATATATTTGGGTTCAGAATCTGGTAGTAACTTGTATATTGTACGCAGATTCAGCGCGGGCTAAGCAATTTTAGGTAAGTTACTTTTTTCTTAAGATGGATTTAGAAATTCTATTCCTTATTTTCAATAGGATTTCATTCAGTATTATAAATAGAAAGGGGGAAGGTTGGCTAGCCAAAACACTTTTATATAAATAATTTTATATACATAGGAGCTATCCCAAGTCAGCAATGTTTTTAATACTGTAGCATCCATAATTTTTAAATACTAATACCTGTTTCATTAATATCTGTTTTAAATTCCAATATCGGTTTGTGTACATTTCATTTATGTTTAGTATTCGAATGATTTCTGTCTCTATAGTAGAGAATAATTAACTATATATATTCATATATTTTCTTTTTATGTGCTAGTTTTTCACATATGTAACATATCTGAGGAGGGTGGGAGAGGAGTAAATTTTATTTCCATGTTTCCCAACTGTATTTTTAGTTTAAAAATTCAATTAAATCTCTATAATAAATATAATTAATTTATAAAAAAACATATTAATAATTATAATTGCATAGGGGTGTCCATAAATACGGGTATATGCATAAGGAAAGAAAAAAGTTTGTTAAAAATTAGGTGAAAAAAACATTCTATTCGAATTTATGGTATTAAAAAAGATTGGCTTGGCATTAATACTCGAGTAGTTCATTTCCGCACACAGACCTGGGATGAGGGTACACAGTGGTGCATACAAGTGGGGGGTCCTGGGGGTCCGGACCCCCAATGCCCTTGATTTTTTTTCCGATTGATTATATTTCTAAGTATATAGTACGTAAAATTTATTTAATTACTTGCTATTAATGATTAATTTTATTAATTAATGCTAAATATTTATTCAAAAACTAGTTTTTTACTGTGTTTTGTTACCGAAAATCGACAAAATCAAAAGGAGCATGATACAAGAATGGTGAACTTTTGACCCCGGTCCCCACCGCCTTTGAAAAATTCCTGTGTGCGCCACTGAGGGTACATGCTACAGAAACACGTAGTCGAAAGCACCAAAGAGTTAAGTCTATGGTAAAAATTGAAAATCTGTTGATTATTAGTAGGTTGGGGCCTCAACTCCCCCCCCCCTTTATCGTCTCTTTTTCTATACTTAAGTAGTAAACCTTTCTAAGTGGTTAGTGTACAAAAATATCAAATATGACAACCCATAAAGAGGTAACAAATGGTTACAAAACTGTTTCCTATTTATGTACTGGGTACTACATGAGTACAATGAAACAGTTTTAGAAGGCGGGTTACTTTTAAGGGGATGAATGAGAGTTATCTATCTTCTGGTCGCAAGACAGAACGAAGGGGGGAGAAGAGACAATCTTGACATTTCCCACGCTAAAAAGGGGAATTGAACTCCATACAACACTTCAGTACATAGAGAAACAAACAGAGACAGTAGAGAATCGACTTTCATAGAATTAAAAATACATGTATAATTAACTCGAATGAGAACTATCATTATCAAAAATAATCTGATAAATTGATATATAAATTTAGACAAATCGGTTAGTTTTTAATAAAGGTAATTGCTGCATGTTTGTGTTAAGATAATTAAAAGCAATGTATCTTAGTTATTAATTAAGAATTGATTATTAATTAAGAAAGGAAACAAATCTTTTTTATTTTATTTTATTTGCAGGATGCAATTGAAGACATATTGTTATTTCGATGCTTCAAAAGTTAATTCTGAATCTGAATAATTTAAACTATATTATTTATAGTTTTGTAAACATTTATCGCATGACCTTAATAAACATAAAATTCTTGTTTCAATCTAAAATGTTAACTTTGAAAACACAACTCCATTAAAAAAATTCAAAGAAATGTTTACCATGAATTTATTAAACTAAATTTAAGCAACTGAAGAGTGATAACGTTTTTGTCAAGCAAATTGAGTCGTAATTGACAAAAAGAAAAATCCCGAAAATTGTGTGCTGAATCTTTAATTCAGTGACGATTAAGCAGTTTTGTGATGTTATTTCTTAATTTGATACTCGGTGGAAGAGAAAAACAAGTATTTTACTTTATAAAAAAAAAGCTATATGGTTCTTAAATGCCGCGCGCGCGCGCGATTACATAAATTGTTCTAAATGTTCCTTGATCATTTGAATGAAAAGAAGATCTAATAAAAATTGAGGCGGAAAAATAAATAAATAAATAAGTAAAATCGAGCAAGATAAATGTTTTATTTATCACAAGCTAATAGTAGCGCACACAAGGAGGGTGAACTATGTATCAAAAATTTTCTTAAGTCCTCGTGGTTATCATACTTAACTAGCAATAGTTACCCTTCATCAAAATTTAAAAATTAGAAATTCTTTTATAGTAGCTTTTACAGTATTTAACTTCAATGCATTTCACTCGATTTAAGGAGAGAAAAACCACTCAAAATCCAATTTTTTAAATGGTTATAAATGACCCATTTCATATAGAAAGCCTCTCTACTTCTAGTTTGTTCACCATAGGGGTATGTGTAATTTTTGTTGACCTCGGTCGATTCGAAGTCAAAACACAACACTTTTAAAACGCGTGTTTTCTCTTGGACACTCCTCCTCGCTTCAAAGTCACGGGGGCATTGTCAATGTCTTTGACGTCGTTTAAATATACTTGCTCCAGCACTGTCTCAAATATCACTGAAACATTCCAACACTTAAGCATACGTTTACTAAACAAAGCTATTCACAACACCGAAATCACCTGAGAAAATCGTTCCCAAATATTCTAACCCTAATTTCTTTATTGTAGTCAAGAAAAGCGACAGATTTGTAACCATTTGGCCATAAAGGAATACAAAACCCTTCTCGACACACAGGTGGCCAAGGCCCTAAAGGCAAAGACTTAGCAGGGGTGCACGTGCAGGGAGGGAGGAAGCAGTGCTGGACAAAGCTTTTTACTTGCCATGGTATCCTGCTGCGCCTGTTGGGGGTCATGCCTCAGACGGGTATAATCTCCCCGCGGAGACAAATAATTACGACTTTTCGAAGAGTGTGTAAACCACAAAAACCCAATAAAAATGCCACTCTCTCTTTCTGGAGTCGGCATGATCACTTAGGAAAGCAATTTGACATTGGTGACAACGGGATCGCCACTAAAAGTTGGAAATGGAGACCTACACAGGGAAAGAAAAAGATATAGCATGGGAAAATTTTTTCTGCTTTGTGTTTGTATACAATGTCCTACAAACCCAGACTTCAATCCGCCCAGGTTCCGAAGAAAGGGAAAGGGGATAGCTTCCAGAATGGAGAGCTCTTACACCTTTATTGCTTTCTGAGATGTATGCAACAGATAGATAAAACAATTAAGGTGACTGCTTACCCTGGAAATCTCGTTTTTCGTCTACATAAGGCATTTTTTTTTATGTCAAAATCTTATAGTTTGAAAATTTTTCTTTCCAAAACAGTTTTTCTTTTCCCTTTACGTGAAATAGAAATAAAGTTATAGTGATTTTTAAAAACTTCACTCTGTGCTGAAGTGCAGTAAGATAAAATTTTAAACGAGTTTTTCTCAAAATTATATGTTTTCGAAAGAAACTCTTTACAAGATACATGATATCTTAAGAACCAAACCAGATAACGCTTTGAAATTTTGTGGGAATGTTTATTATACTATTTTTTTTATAAAGTGGACCATAAGTTTTGTTGTAGGTTAAGTATTTTTTTCATTTAGGGTAGTTTTTATCAAGAAAAAACTTTAAAAATATCAAAATTTTCATATTATTATGTATAATTGTCTGTAACTTTTTTGTATTTTAATATTTCTCTTAGATTTTGGTTCATTTTGAAGAGCACCATAATATGTATATTTTGCATAAGGAAAATATTTTTTTAAATCTTAACTTATTTTTTTAATGTAGATGAAAATGGTTTTCATTTGTTGTAGAATAAGTAGACGGAAGGGAGAGGGGAGGTGTTTTCCTTATTTCATCTTTATTTGCATCGATTTTACCATAAAAAGACATCTTTTATTTACAACTTTAACTCCCTTTCTCGATTATTGATTAGATTAGGAGTGGACAATTGTTTTGGTTCGAGGGTCATGTTAGGAAGTGGAGAATACCAGAAGGGCACATCTTTTTAAAATGGTTTTGCATTCAGTGGCGCACACAGGGGGGTCCTAGGGATTGTGGACACCCCCCCATAGCCAGTTTCAAGTTATTCTCTCTTTTAACACATTTTATGGTAGTCTTAAATCTTTAAGTGGTTTTTTTTTGGTACCAAACTTACCGAGAGCAATAGAATTCTGGGCATTTAATCCAAGAAGTTCAAACTTTAACCCCAATTGTCCGGTTCACTGGAAACACATTCGATATCCCCTTTTACCCCCAGTGGAGTCTCATGTCCTTGAACTAGTCTCCATTCATTTTTAGTATTGATCAGTCACACCCAGTGGCGCAAACAGGAATTTTTCAAGGGGGTTGGGGGTCGAAAGTTCACCATTCTTGTATCATGCTCCTTTTGATTTTGTCGATTTTCGGGAACAAAACACAGTAAAAAACTAGTTTTTGAATAAATAATTAGCATTAATTAATAAAATTAATCATTAATAGCAAGTAATTAATTAAATTTTACATACTATATACTTAGAATTATAATCAATCGGAAAAAAATCAAGGGCTTTGGGGGGTTCCGGACCCCAGAACCCCTCCCCTTGTGTGCGCCACTGGTCGCACCAGTAACTTCGTTTCTCGTAGCTCAAAAATGTCAAAACATAAGTGCTTGAGGATCAAAGAAAAAAATTTAATTCTTCAGGAAGTGGATAAAGGCGTCAAGAAACTTTTTTTTTGCAGTTTTTCTTTCTTTTTTTTATATGTAAGATATATAAAATAAATAAATATTAATTTACAAATGGTGTAGATAATTTCTTTTGTAAATATATAGTATTTCTGAATTTAAAACTTGTTTTATGTGGTTTATAAAGAAAATTAAAAGATGAACCTCGATATAACGAATTTTTTATATAACGAACTTTTTTTTAGGGATTTAGCGACTTCGTTATATAGAGGTCCGACTGTATTTTAAAGAAGTGTACCCACTAATTTATGTAGTTTCAATTATTCTGTGCTTTTGATTCACCACCATTGAGCCAAGGGGAAAAAGCCGAAAATTTATTATAAAGGTTTCTAAGCAATAAGATTAACACAGTAGTGTTTTTTTCTTGGCGAAAGGCTTTGATAAAGAATGTGTGAAGATCCCCTTGGATCTCACTTTGAGAACGAGAATAATTTGTAGTCAGATAAGAGCCAGTAGCCATTTTTATAAATAACTTTTTTTGGTTATCTTTCCCAAATAGAATCAAAGACTTTTAATAACAAATAATTCAAATTAGCTATATGAGGTTTAAAAGGGACTTTTCTTTAAATTAACTTAAATATTTAATGATCCAATTAATTAACAATTAGAATATCGATCACTCAGAGATTACCACGATAAGAGATCCCAGAATTATATTTAATAATATTCCTATTGAACATTTAACTTTAATCTCACTCCTAATATAAAGCTTTAATGAGACTTTAAATATAAATCAATATTTACCACACTGAATCTCAACTCTTCCTGAAATTAATTTATCCACCTAGAAATCTTCAATAATAAATCTCTATTATACCTTTCTACTTCAATCTCTCTCTCCTACTGCTTTTTACTTTACTATTCCGTTTGACTTAAATACTTTATCTAATCTGCATATAACAAGGAATCCTGTCCTCTTTTTAGAGCTGATTGGAAATAAGTAGGGGAATTAAATTTTTCCCTAAAAAAGACGTCTCAGAAGGTTAGTGATAAAGTTCCGTATAGGTTTGTCATAAATGGAATCTCAGTTAATATTCGATAAATTGATTAGTTTTGAGTTCTACAAATTTTGTTTGATACTCTCTTTTATGCGATGGACTAAGAAATGAAGTTTTTAAATTAATATTCAAGCAAATCTCTCTCTCTCTCTCTCATCATCTTCAATACTTACAAACTCTCAGATTAAGAAGAAGAGTACCAGAAAGTTGCTTAAAAATGATCAACGTTACAGAATAGAAAAGTAAATGAAAACTAAACTGTTTTGCGAATCAACAATACATACAGTATCCAAATTAAGCCTGCGTCGTCTCCTAAAAACTAATAATCACTGGTTCACATTACTGCTGAAAGGTTCCAGTTCTTAATGAAGTAAAAAAAGATGTTTAAGATCAAACGAAATCAACGTTTACTGAAATAAAAATACTTCTTACCGATTGCTATCAATTAAAATAATTTTTAATATTTTTTAAAAAACTCATTTCCTATATGAGTGGAACTGAAATCGAAAATATAACTCAAAAGCTATGATTTACTATTCAGTTGTAAAAGGAAAAAAGAAAAAAAGAGATACGCGCGACAACTCACTATTATTAGATAATAAAGATGTTTTATTTTCAAAATGGGCAAAAGATAAAACATGCCTCTTATTTACAAGCAAATTACTCTAAGGAAAGAATACACAGATAAGAGAAGTTTTCGCAAAAAGTGAAGGAACAAAATTCTTTCAACATTAGAAGGATGATTTTTATTTTTATTTCGTGAAATTTTTCAACACAGTTCGCAACTAACTTAATTATAAAACAACATTAAAAGGAAATACTTAATATGCGTGACAGATAATGTTTTATTTCTATTAATTGTTGTAATTAATAAAATAAGATTTTTAATTTAACTTGACAAGAGCATTTCTAATTCTCATTTGTTACTTGTCATCATTACGTAATCAATAATAAATTTGTTCCATTATATAATTTTTAAAATAGTTAACAGAGCATTGTCTTCATGCAGTATTTAGTTAAATCAGTTTCAGCTATATTTTTGTGCTTTCATAAAAGAAACTAAGGGTAAGAAGTTAGGTTCTAAAAATATAATTATTTCTATAATTTTCTCAAAGCATTTCCTTTTTGTTAATTAGAGACAAAAATAAATAAACGCAAATAATTAATTTGGTTAATTTATTTAACTATTCGGTTATAATTTGATTTCACATTGAAAGTCAGTTATAATGATTCAGCTTTAACTAAAAATATATTAATTTTGTAATTTGATTTTGTATCGATGTTCTCGTTGGAGCTTTTCAAGAATAGAAAAACTTTTTATTTGTAATTAACACGAATTTTAACAAAACAATCTTTTAAACAAATTATATACACACTTTGCTTATAAAGGTTTAAGCAATCTGTAAAAACATCCTTCACCGTTCAATTCTGTGATGCATGGAAAAGCTCTTTTAAAGAAAATAGACACATTAACGTTTTTATAAACTTGAAACAATCCAAACAATCTTATTAACAACAATAACGAAAATCAAAAAAATTTTTATACATATATATATCTCTTTGTATTACATGAAACCAAGCCTCTTGCACCATCCGAGTCTCCTCTATAGTTAAACTTTATACACACACACATATTTTAATGTTGCAAATAAGATAAGCAAACAACAAAATATAAACGTCAGCTTTTTTTCAAAATAAGGATAATATGTGTATGTATATTATTTTTAATAATCTACTAGAAACAGAAATGACTTGAACACTAAACATAAAAGAATCAAACAAATATTAGAAACTAAAAATGTGTTACAACAAATCGGTAATACAAACAATGTTGACTGAGAACAGCTTTTAAATTTATATAAACAAAATTAGGGTTTAACCAGTTTTGTGGCTAGCCAACCTTCTCCAGTTATGTTTATAATGCTGAGCGAAGTCCAAATTTATTATAAGAGAAAGGTAAATTACACCTAAAGATAGCCTATATAGTATATATAGGTTACCAGTTAAAACGTGAAATCCGTTATTTCATAGAATAACTAGGTATTTCCTAAAATAACTAGATCAGTCAGTTAAAGTATATAAAATTATTGAATTCTATATTTTAACTAGGTATTCTATTGAATAACGATTACTTGATCGTTAAAGTATAAAATACGACACTCGAAAGTTCCTTGAACCTGTTCTAGCTTCTTTGGGAAGAATTTTTCCGATTAGGTGGAATAAAACAATTGTACTCTAAGTATCAGTTCAGTATCTGTCAGCGAGAATTAATTTCCCCATTTGAAGAAGTTCTAAAAATATTTATACAACGCTTCGATCTTTGCAGCACTGCTCAAAGTTGCGGTACTGGATAAGGATTTAAAAAGTGCTCATGTAAAAAAAAAAGTCTAATACTAAACAGTGTGCTTGTTTCAAAAAATAATAAGCGGTTCAATCAAAAGTGTCATCACACCAATCCTTGCTCTAATAAATAATGAAAAGTAAAATAAAGGCATTTCATAAAATTTTAATTAATATATCCCCTTACATTTTTCTTTTTAAAAAGTTTACACAATGTTTTTATGAAAAGCAACTGTTTTTCTCCCCATCATGTATTTTTGTTGATAATATTTAAATATAATCTATTTTGCAACATATTCTTTTTCCCCCTTTTCTGGATAACTAACAGCAATATGAGCAATATAATAAATTACATCATCTCTGCCTTCCCTTATTATTTATCAATTATTCATCCGTAAAAGGGATAAAATGTAATTTTCGAGAGATTTTAGCTATTTATGATCAATTAATTTATAAAACCTCTTTGAAATTGCTTATTTTTCGCTTTAATGGTCTATCCTTAGTTAATTCATTGAATTCCTAGTTATTTCCTAGAATAACTAGATAGAATGGGAAATTGTGTTCATTTATTATATACTTTAACTGACTTGTCCAGTTATTTTATGAAAAACCTAGTTATTCTGATTGATTGATTGAATATTAGCGTCGCACTGTTAAGCTGCACGAGGGCTTTTGACGACGGACCCCGTAATTTTGAACCATGGTCAAGTGACGTGGACGACACATGAGCTGGCACCCCCTCTCCTAACTACCACACCACACCAACTGGAGGACGTTTCAGTTCTCGACAGATTTAACGTGCATCGCTGCCCTACACGGCGGGTCTTTAGTGGTAATTAGCTCGAACTCGTGACAAGGCAAGCCACGATCCGATACCCATACTACTATGCTACCGCGGCCACAAAACCTAGTTATTCTATGAAATGCATAGCATAATAAAATAAAAATGAGGAAGTTCTAGAACCTACAGTGCTAAATAAGGTAACATTTTAAATACTTCTGAAATATTTTGTGAATTATCCATTAAAAAGAGTGTACACATATTTGTGAATCATTTCCTTTTTCTGGATGAAGAATTTATATCCTTTTAAAGCTTTATAAATATGAGAATTCCGTACCCTCTAAAAAGTGACAAACCCATCGACACGAGAACTGATATTTCTTGTTTTAAGTATAGATTAAAACAGGTGTTTCGTTTTTTTTTTCGGTCTGAGTGATAAGATATAGGGTGCAATATTTTTTACATCAAAGATAAATCCTGTCGTCTCAGTAATAAAAAATATCCACTACATTACTATGATTACTAAGTTTAATCAATTACGAAAGAAACACACATGTTCTTAGTGTCACAAACCGATGAAGGGAACAGACCAGGGTTCTTCAAACTGTGTTCCACGGAACCTTGGGGTTCCCCGAGGCATACCCAGGGGTTTCAAGAGTCAAAATCGAAAAGAAAATTATAAATTCGTATGCAAAATGGATTTCCTTTCTCTATGAATATATAATCACAAGTATCTAAAGCTCATCCCTGTCATTAAAACTGAAAATTTTATTTACACGTAATATAACTTTATTTTGTGACATTTTCTACTGTGATGTAATAAAAAAGTATAAAACGTTCTTTATTTATACGTACTATCTACTAGATTGCAAATATTATCTTATTTACTTGTCCTGAGTCCCAAGAAACAATTTTATACTCATTAGTACAATATTTTGCAGAACTAGTTTTCATTTGGAAAATGCACCTTTTTTATTTGTGGAAAGAAACACATCTATGATAAAGAAGAGGGAACAACATCGATATAACAACAGATTTGACGTTAAAATCTAAATTTAAGAAAGAACAGCTCCAAAAATTTAGACTACAAATTCATACAAAATACACAGGATTTCTCACACAGTTAGAAACCTTTTAATGCCATTCAGAACACAATATATTAACACAATATATATATGAAATGCGACTTCAGAAAATTTCAACAGACCTAGAAATAGGCAGTTTGTGTAAAAAAAAGTGCAAGCACAAATCAGAGTTACTAAATGTAATGCAGGAGTAGATTGACTTGATTAACAATATTATTAATAAGTAAACTATATTAAACTTACATTAAATTTTTTTAATAATAGATATTCTTACAATATTTTATTTTATATCTTTATATAAAGTACCTATTACACATGCTGATCTACTTTAAATATTATTTTAAAATATATTCTTTTAGGTGTGCGTATGGAATGGGGTTCTCTGAAAACCTGAGGGTTTCGTTAGTCGAAAAATTTGAAGACTATTGACATAGACAGAAAGTTATTGAGACATTCCCAATTTAAAATTATAACAGTCATGCGTACAATGAAAATAATTACACCTTTCTCGAATATTCATTATTAGCTAATCTATTAAGATCCAATATTTCATTGCAGTGGTGCACACAAGGAGGGTGTCTTAGGGGTCCGGATCTCCCCCATACCTCTTGATTTTTTTTCGCGATTAGTTGTAATTCTATGTATAAATTACGTAAAATTTACAATTATGTATTTGTTGTCAATAATTAATTAAGTAATACTAATTATTTATTCAGTAATTAATTTTTTAATGTTTTTGTTCCATAAAATCGACAAAATCAAAGGAATATGTTGGGTGGCGTATTGGAGCATGATACCAAAAAGGTGGACTTTCCACCCTAGACCCCCCGAAAATTTTTTATGTGTGCTACTGTTTCATTACAATTAGTAAATAATCATGTAAAAACTTAATGTAAATTTTATTTTAAGGCTATTGAGGGGATCCGATGTAACGCAGGATTATATTTATAGCTATAATAATTTATATAATTGTTTGAAATACGAATTTCCTTACTTACAAGATAAAAAGTGAAATGCAAATAATGTTTAATGACTTTTAAAACTTATTCTTCTTATTGAAAAAAGTTCAGAATTCGAAAAAGAGTATTATATCAGTGTTACATAAGACTTACAAAACCTACATCTTAACCCCCAAAGATAAAACTTTTTTAAAGAGGACAAAAATAATTATATAACAATCAATACCGATTTTTTTCGGTGAAATAAAAAGCTTCTTTAGGGGAAAAAAAACGATTGTCGAGAAATTTTGTTAGAAATCCCTCTTGATTGGATCACCGAAATTCATCATTTCTAATGTGATCACAAATCTGTAGCAGAGGAAAATTAAACAGTTCTAATAATATTGGGATAATATATCCCTTTCGATAATTTAGAAGGAGAATGCGTTTTAAGCCCTTTTGTGCCGAGGGGGGATTCATGTCTTCATTAATAACATTATTACATCTCAATAGTAATTTTGGCTATAAATCTTGAAGGAACCTTTATGAAATTTCATAAAATATAGCTATCTTGCCGATAGCAATGATAGCTAGGCAATAGTTCTGAACAAAGCACGAATATAAATATACTGGGAATTTTTGTTACAACGAAAATATACCTATCGACAAGCAAACATATTGTGAAATTATTGAACAAAAAATAAATTTTAACATTACTGGAAATATTTTTAGAGGGTAGTAAAATCACACACTAAATTCATCCTTATTTATTGTTAATGCCTTTTGACTTTTTTTTACCTAAACCTGGATCTAATTTCATGTAACATAGCGACAATGACTAGAAAATAATTTTGAACTGTGCATGAATGTAGATATGTTGGTAAATTATGTCATAATGGAAATACTCATCAAAGCAAGCAAAGATTTTGTGAAATCAATGCACACGAAAAAAGAAATAAATTTAAACATTTCAGGAAATATCATTTTAGGATAATGAAATTACCCACTACTTTGATCCTCATTTATTGTTAATGTCTTTTAACTAAGCCGTGATCTAACTCGGATGTAAATTTATTAAAATGCGTCATAATTATGAGCAGCAATAATTTTGTTTACGGATTCTCAGAGTTCAAGGAACCATTCACCTAATTTCGGGAGAGTGATTAAATTTTTAGGTGCTTACGGAAAAGGTTAGATAAGGTTTAAAAATGATTTCTGAGGTCATCCACCCTTGTTCCGGTTGGGCCCTGTTATCGACTAAACAAATACCTGAGTCCACAAACCCTTCTGAACAATGATTCTACTTCTCTGCGCCAACTCAGAGGCCAGAAGGTGGAAACTGCCCCGATTTTGGCCTTTTAGCGGCGCCTTTCCTTTTCCCCTCCTCTTTTACCATTGTTATTTTTTCCATCTATTAACATCAGAAAATTAACTTAATATTTTGAAAAGTTGGAAAAAGATTGTTTGTGTATGTCTAATTAAAAAACGATTTCAATATCTGTGATCCCATAAAGGGTGGTGTGAAGAATAATTATCAAAAGTGAGAGGAATTAGCTACCGTAAAATCCAGTGTATAACGCGCATTTTCGACGCAAAAAATAAGATGTTAATATACGGGTGCACGGTATACGCCGGGTATAAAAGTAATAGCTTTAAGGTATCCGACTACGTTCGGAACCGTGATTTTGCAAAACCGCACAAATGGATAATTTTCATGATATTTAGTGTCACTTTAGATTAGAAAAATGTATAAAATTGTTTTAAGGACATTTTGCCAAAAAAAAAAATTATTTAAATACAATATTTTGGCAAAAAATTAACTTAGAATAATCTTTTTTTCAAAATGTTCTCCTTTTGAGAAAAATGTTTCTATTATAATAATATTTTACCTGTATATAGCTCAGACCTCTGTTCAGAGTCTCAACTAGAATTTTTGAAATATATAACTTAGAAGTGGGTTTATATTCATATTTTACGACAGCAGAGGGGAGCAATTTTAAGTAAAACTGCCAATAATTATTTCAATTGGTGGTAACTCTGAAAATAAAGTGAATTTTTCAAAAATTCTAGTTGAGCCTTTGTAGAGAGGTTTGAGCTATATACAGGCAAAATATTATTATAATAGAAGCATTTTTCACAAAAGGAGAACATTTTGAAAAAAGAATATTTTAAGTTAATTTTTTGCAAAAATATTGTATTTAAATAATTTTTTTTGTCAAAATGTCCTTAAAACAATTTTATGCATGTATTCTAATCTGAGTGACACTAAATATCATGAAAATTATCCATTTATGCGCTTTTTAAAATCACGGATCCGAACGTAGTCAGATACCTTAAAAATGAAAAAAAAATGAGCATGAAAAAAAGTTAAATTTCAACGTAGATCGGAATGCTATTTGTTTAAAAGCAATGAGACATACTAATGAACATAAAGGGTTGTAGTCCTAAAAGTACACTATTTCTTCTAAAGCTTGGACTATTTTATCGAATAAATGACACAAAAATATAGAGCATTTAATACATACATTTCAGGTTCCTTTGTAAGAAAGTGGGTACGAGTTAAAAAAACTGTAGCTTGAAAGTAGAGGTGCGCATTATACGCCGGGTTTTAGGGTAATTTAGCGTTCCCTTTTTACATCAGAATTTTTTTTACATTGATAGAGTTCTTCAATCGGACAGTTTTTGAAAGAAAAAGGCTGAAAGAGAGAGAGATGGAAATCCCATTTCCCAAAAGGGGGAGCTTAATTAAAAACTTAAATTTAAAAATAAATTAAAATTTTTTTTTTCAAAAGAAATCTACTACTCAAACATTTCTTAAGTACATGATTTGATATTAAACTTTTGAGTATGAAGAAGCACATGGCGGGGAAAAAATGAGGCCACTTGTTGGTTAAATAACAAATTCAATTATTGTTCCATTTTATGATCATACTTTCACTTGACCAACAAGAAAAACGTCCGAAATTCCGAAATGACAATTTATACAGGTCTATAGGAAGGCGAAAAAACAACTTCAAATAAATGTTTTAATTAAAGTGAATAATCTCTCAAAAATCATTTTAAATTTCGGTCATCGTATTAATATTACAACTCATTCATAAAGCGAATTTTTAAATATTAGCTTTACAACAACAACAAAGAAGATAAATTGGATTTTCATTGAAAAAAAATTTAATAATTTTTTTAAACTCTTAAATTTTTTAAATGGACTCAAATTCACACATTTTTCCCCCATTTGATATCAGGAGAATTGTAAGAGATTTCACAAATAAAAAACTACGGGTATTCATTTTAAAAAATTGGCTGTTTATATATATAGGTTTTAAAGATAACAAAGTTTGGCTTATAGAGAATAAAAAATTCTTGTGTTTAATTTAATTTTTTTTCTAATTTGAAATTTTTTTCTTTTCTCTACTTTTCATTCTCTTTTTTCTAGAGGTTCAAAAATTCTAGTTGAGCCTCTAGAAAAAAAAGAATGATAACTGAAAAGAGAATAAGTCTATTTCTCCTCTAACAAAAGTATAAAAGAAATATTGTGGCTCAGGAGAAAAAAAAAACATTTAAAAAAATTAAATCCTGGCATATGCAATCCTGACAACGATACAACAATAAAAATAGATTCTCAAATATTGCGCTATACCAATGATGTCAGCTGAAATGTTTATTCAATATCAGTGGATAAGTTTCAAAAGAAACTTAGTATTTATTCCCAACGTATGTTTAAATTTTAAAAATGTATCAATAACAATGTTTTGATACACTCAGTCAATATCAATCAATATTTTGCTTTATGCAGCAACAACACTTATTTATTGTTACTGTTGTCTTCATCATTTTTCTGCTGTCTGGTTTTACATTTTTTAAAAAGATTATGTTCAATGAATGTGTGATAATAAAACTGCCATTTTATCCTTAGTTTACGATTCGTGTAATCTGGAATCAGTAAATGGGGGAGGGGGTGATCTTATTTATGTAACAATGGGCCATCTTCCTATCAATATCGATTAGACATAAACATTAATTCTTTTTTTCATTTTTAAAAAAGATATTTTTTATTTGCTTTCATAAATAGATAAAGTAACACTCCTTCGCTCTCTTATAGTATTTCAATAATTATTTTTTGATTTTCATAGCAAATATTTAATTTTCACAGTCTTGTAGTAAATGTTAAAATTATCTACAACGTTTTTCCTTTATTTCAGAAAGCGTTTTGAAAATATTTTTTAACTAATCTGAACGAATTTTGCTGTACATTTGAACCGAAGCTATTTTCTTGCAAATAAGAAAAATACATGTAATTTATGTGTAAAACCAAATCCATGGATTGCCAACGAATGTAGAGTGCATGATTATTTTGAGAAAGAGGCATATTTAATAAGAAAAGTTAGGGGAAAAAATTATTTGAAGTTTAAATTAATCATTACACGTTTTAAAAGTGATAAAAAAATAGAACGTGGAAAACCAAGTAATAAAATAAATTACTATAGAATCATGTATTGTGAAAAAATTCGGAAAATATTAAGATATTTATCTATTTATTTTTATGAAATAAAAAATATATATATAATCACAGAATATTTTTTAAATCCGATTATTACAAACTATTTTTAACATACTTTAAAGACCTTTTAACCATAGCAGTATCTTTAATATGTAGAGATCTTGTATTATTTTGCAATAGTATGGAAAAATACTGTTTTTTGATAAAAATTAGGGGAATTAATGCACACACTCTCACTCGCACATGTATAAACACACACATACATATACTTCTAAATCCGCACAATATATTTTTGACTTATGATTCATCTGCCAAATTGTGAAGTTTAATTAAATATGAAAATGAAAACAGTATACATTAGTCAATGCATTTCGAGCGGGATATGAAATTGTATTTTTTTCCAAGCATTAGTGCTTTAGAAGAAATAAACAATAACATTTCATCAATGTGAAAGTACTGTCTGAACAGTGAGAACAAGCTATGCTTGAGAATATCAATAATAATAATCTTAAAAAATTCTATTTCTTTGCTAATTATTATTTTTTTTTAAAAAAACTTTAATTAGTTTAATCAATTTGATAATTCCCATTTTCCCCCAATAAACTCAAAAATAAATCTTCTCGTAAACGAAACTACGCAAAATTGCTTAAAGTAAAAAAAAATTGAAAAATTAATTTTTAAAATTTTTTAGGTCACTAATGATTATTTTCAGTAAAATAAAATAATTAAAATAGTTATTATAGTTATTCTAACAAACAAAACAAATTATAACAATAGAAAAAAAATTCAATATTATTGTAAGTTTTTTTCATATAATTTTCTCATAACAAGATTTAAGTATAGCATGTTGCACACACACACACAAGGCCTATTTTTAAAATTATATAAACATTTCTAACGAACAATGAAATAACGTTTTTGGATCAATAGAAGAAGAAGCGAAAGAAAAAAAAACATTTTACGCAATTTTTTTGAAATACAAACAAACATAAAAGTAAAAGAAAAAAAAAAAAGAAAATTGCTTATATATACAAATATCCCATGATGTTTTTGAAATAAATAAATCTTATAGTTTTATTCATGCTTCTAGTGAGAAGTAAGAGTGATTTTTTTATATATGTAAAGTAATTCTCTGTTATCTAATTTAAGAATAAATCTAAAGACTTTATTCTTTTGTTTAAATTCATCATGGTGTCATATTTTTTTTAAAGAACAATATTATAACAGGTGGGAATTTGATGATTATTTTTTTGAAAATTTATCTCGTTAATGTTTTTATGAATAAAAAGCCTTTTTTCAAATATGAAACAAGTGAGTGCAGAAAATGATAATTTACTTTTATATTCAATTTTTTTTAAATGAACTAAACATTACGTGATAAAAATGTTAAATGAAATAAAAACTACATTAAACATATTTAATGAGATAAAAGAATACATTACAGCTCCTTAATATTACATATATAGTAAGCTCCTTATGATAATATTTATTTCGTGCACACTGCATTTAATTGTTAAACTGAAGATACATTTACAGTCTTTCGGATTATCTTAATTTACATCTACAATTTGAGATCATAATTAACAATTAATCCGTTTTTGTTTGGATTTAAATTAAAGTTTTAAATCACATACACTTTAAGAGTTTTTATTTCTTTAAATTTTGTTTCAATGCTCAAGTTTTCAAAGAATTAAAAGAAAAATTTTTTTTTTATAAGACTATAGATAATTTTATGAAGGTGGTTGAAAAAAACAATATTCGTATTAAAAAAAATTATATCTGAGCTTGATGGATATTTAAAATTTAGAAATCCATGTCTTCTTGTGAAGTACTTAGCAAGTTTATTTTTGAAAAATAAACACGATGTACATGTTCTATTATTAACCATTTTGGTATTCTGTGTGTATCTTATTTACTTAATAAATTTATCTTTGCTCAAAACTAAAAACAGTTTTAGTGTACACTAATGCCATATTTTCTTATATCAGTTTCAAGTGTCTCAAAATTCTTTTTAAAAAACTCAAATAGAATAAAGGATAGATAAAATATAAGATTATTAAGAAGATTACACTGAAATATTCTCATTAATATTTTTTGCTTATGGAAAAAATTAAATGGTTCATCAGTTTGCTTATAAATTAAGCCCAAACACAGTTTTTTTTTTAAACTTAAGGTCTGTTATTTTGAGCTATAATTGTTATTGATAACTATAATTGTGTGTTTTGTTATTTAAAGGTTTATAAAATTTTAAATACTCATCGTTTAACTGGTTTCTCACAAAAATATAAAATTATGATAGGAAAATCTTAAACGCAAATCCCTTCCCCTTGCCCCTTTTTACACCATAAAAATACATGTGTACGTTATTATTTTTAAATAGCTATAAAATGATTTAATACTATATTTACAAATAAACAAAGTACTCTCAAGTTTTTTTGACTAATAAAATATCCTGTGAATATCAAAACCTTTTTATTAGCCTGATATAACTACAATGCCTCGCTTGTATCAAGGACAGGGAAGAAGATTAAAAACATATCAACAATTTTACATTCAATTTTTTTTCAATTCAAATCAATTTTTGTTAAATAAAAGTAATAAGTGTTGCTTAAAAATAGCTGAAATAAAAAAAAGAAATGAATATGTTTCGAGAACGCATTTCACCTCTCCTGTAATATGTAAACACTCCTGGACCATTTAAAAGAAAAACTTTACTCAATCTTCCGCAGACTCTAATAACAATAAACTAATTGTTGCTGTTTCAAGTTTGTTAACATAATTTTAAGAAAAATTTTACAGTTTCCATAGAAGCAACATATTGGAGTGAGAAACTGAAGATAGAAAGATTGAAAAGCACTTACGTTACTCATGAGTCTGTCGCTGCCTGTCCCTTCCTCATCCTTAAAGATGATATCTTTGGAGTAATTTGGCACTAACTCCTTAAACTTGGGATCGTTGCGTGTGAGTCTCCCTTCCGGTGGCTCCGCGGCGGCTAAGGAGAACTCCTCGGTATTGGGGATGTGCTCCTTGTATACCAGAGGTGTGAGCTTTCGCTGCATTCTGCGGCTGCCGAAGAACTTGCCGGGCCCGCACGCCGATGCAGGCACGCCGCCAAATAGGAAGATCATGGCGAGGATCGCACTGGCCCACATCACAAGTGACGGCATCGAAATGTCCCAGGCCCGATCCAGCTAGCAAATTATCCCGCTTTAGTGGGTGCTTTTTTTACGCACCCGGACTTCCAGGCCGGATAATAGAAAGGCGACTCGCTTTTCAAAAACAGAACGCTTGGAGATGATACGATCCACTTCTAGAGACTATTCGATAGTCTATACATTAGAAGAATTTATAACTTTATTTTTGTATAACAGAGGAAAGGTTTTGTTTCAACGTATCACGCCGAGTATCCAATGAGGTCTTTTATCCCCAACAAAAAGTAAATCCATTCTAAAGTACTAATCTGTATCTAGTTATCGTCTTTCTATTTTACTGTTGTGCGACTGAGGCAATTGTATAATTGTGTGTTGGCCGGTGGTAAACAGAATGAAAAGCGGGAAGTGTGTCACCCGGCGATAGGACGCGAAAACACTTGTAGAGAAGAAAATACGAGACCGCTGGGTGTTGCGTCGAAGAGTTATCGTCTTGGACTGATACTGTGTGAGAATTCGGTATTTAAAATGTTCAGAGATCGGTACGGAGTAAGAGCAAGGAATTCGTCATCAATTAGAACAGCGGCAGTCCGAGCTGCGATTGGTTCCCTTACTGTTGACATGCTCTTCTCTACGAATGACTCTCTCTTCTGCACTCCCCCTCTCTGCACCTTCTCTTCCCCCCCTTTGTGCTATCTTTCTACAAACTGTTTCTCCCCGCCCCCAGTGCGTTTCCTCCCCCCACCTAGGAAGCAAACTGCCCTTTTTTACCGTCGTGTGAAGAGGAATGTTATATTCGAAATACCGAATTGTATCTTTTTCTTTTTTTTTCTCGGTTTTTTTCCCCACGCGTTTTCGTTTCGCTGTTTTTTGGCGTGTGATCGGCTTTGTTCCCTCTTTCTCTTCAAAAAAAAAAAAAAAAAAATTTTATTGCTACTCAAAATAATTGAAACAAGAGCTTTCTAAAAACTTTTTTAAGTATGATTTAAATATGAGATATTCTGAAGAGATAATTAATTCAAAAGAAATAATATCGAATAAATTTGAAGATATTTTAATCAAAGAAGTAGTGAAAAAGCTTTAGGAAAAAAAAAATAGTATTTAAAATTTTCAATAGTGAAGTTATGAGCATGCAATTAGGTATCGTAAAATCCGGCATACTGTTCTTTAAAGGTGAACCTTTACTTTAAAGTTGCATTTTTTAATTTTCAGGTATATTGGCCTTATTACGCGTACCCCCATTTTTACGAAGAAATTTGAAATGTACGTATGCAGTGCTCTAATATTTTGAAGTCATTTATTCGGCGTATTATTTCATGCTTTTGAAAAAATAACCTACTTCTGTAACTACAACCCTTTAAGAGCATATGGTATGTTATTTCTTTTAAATAAATAGTATTTCAACATATGTAGATAACTAATTTTTTTTAATGCTCCTCTGTTTTTTATTTTTAAAGTTATTTTAATACTCGGCGTATTACGTGTACCTGTAAATTTCGTTTTCATTTTTTTGTGTTAAAAGTGCACATTATACGCCGGGTTATACGGAAATTAATAATTATTTCTAGTTATGTATTAATCAAAAATTAATATTCTACACATAAGCTTCTATTTAACTAAATTAAATGGATACTTGTAATTGTTGTTTATGAATCATTTTTAATAATAATTTGCTAAAGATTTTTTGAAAAGAATTATCTACTCAGCTTCAAAGTTCCCATATAAATCAAATTTAAGTAATACATTTAATGGGGAGAATCAGTAGTGCACACAAAAATTTTTCAAGGGGGAGGGGGTCCAGGGTGAAAAGTCCACCATTTTAGTATCATGCTCCAATACGCCGTCCAACATATTCTTTTAATTTTGTCGATTTTCGGGAACAATAACAATACAAAATTAATTATTGAATAAATAATAAGCATTAATTAATGTAATTAATTATAAACAAGTACGTAATTAAGTTTACGTACTATATACATAGGATTATAACAAATCGAAAAAAAATAAAGGGCTATGGGGGGTGTCCGGACCCTAGGACATTCCCCTTGTTTACACCACTGGGGAGAATGGTATATTTTTCGATTTTGATGTAAGTGAAACCCATTTTAAAAATAAGGATTCATTAATAGTTAATGTTTTTAAGCGATTTTGCCTCGTTGCATTAAATTAAAAAGAGTGTGTATTCAACTTATTAATAATATTAAAAAATTAAATAATTTATTTTCGCATTTTTTAAAGAACTGGTTACGTTTTATAATGTTCATTTCCGTTGTACAAATATTCCTTTTAAACATATATGTTATTAAATTATAATAATACAAAGAAATAAACAATATTTTTAATGATTTGTTTGAAATATAACCTTTATTTTGTTAATTCTTTCTATTCTTTTAATAGTAACATGCTTTAATCAATTTATTATTTTAAATACTCATCGTTTCAAAAAATTCTGGTTTCTCAATCATACAGTTTACATATCAAATTATGTCTACTTTCATTTGCGGTTTTTAAATTTTTATAGTCTCTAGCATTTAAATCTTACAACAATAACAAATGATTGACATTTCCTTCCCTTGCCCCTCTTTAACAAACGTACTAATCCATTTCTTTTTAAATCGACTGATGACTTTTAGATAAATAACATTTTTATATGTTATGATGAATTTCCAAATCTATTTTAAATAGCTATAAAATGATTTAATACTATTATTCCAAAGCGAAATAAACAAAGGTATTAAAAATGCCCCTGTGTGCTCTTGATACGAAATCCAGAACCATTATTTTAGTAACTAATATCATTTGATTAATTAGCAAATTTACATGCGGTTAATTTAATTTTTAATGCAGTTTTCAATTTTTTAAAAATAAATTAACCATAAATCTTTCATATTTTGATTAGATTTGAGATTTATGTTCGTAAGGAAATGTTCTGCATCGATAAGCTTTTATATTTATTGAGACTTTTGTCACAATACACAGATTTTTAAACAGGTTAAAAATTGACAATTAAATATTAAACTGGAATTGTTAATCACAACACACACTACGCGTATACTATCGTTCGTGTGAGTGGTATCAACATAACTATTTCTTCAGAGTGTTTTCCACTGTAATGTGAAAAAAATAATACTTTTTTCAAATTATTCTCATTAAGGGAGAAATAAATATTGAAAACAATGGAATCAGTTCTTAAAACGTCCTAACATTTTCCGCTTGAAATACTACTCTTATCTTATTTTTTTCAAGGTTGTATTCGTGTTATGATAAGGAACATAACTTAAAATCGGGACAGCTATTTTTTGGATAGGAAAAAATTGCTCCAATATTATACTTTGATTCCTCTATTCTATAAAGAGAGAGAGAGTGGGATATTTTTTACTTTACTGCTCATTTATTACAGAGTTGATAGATTTAGTTGGCATAAAAAGTCAACGTATATATTTCTGAGGATCAGGTTGTAAAGCAGCTGTTGAGGAATTGCTGTCCATTCCTGTAGTAGCATCAATCATAGCAAAGGAATTTCGTTGCTGGTGACTGGGAACTAGCTACCAAAAACCTTCCTAGAGAATCCCAAACGAGTTCGATCGGATTTAGATTCGGAGACATCCTCGACCAATCGATGTGGGTAATATCTTCACTCGTCAACAGTGAATTCTGTGACAGTCATTGTCATTAACGTTGTCATTCATAAACAGGAACTCAGAATCTACAACCCCTTTAAAAAAACACACGCGTAGAAGAATAATCTCAGTACTATAGCGGGAACAAGTGACTGAGTCACCTTGAAACATGTGTAAGTTAATACAGATCCAAGCAGGAAACTGGCCCAAACTATAACTTTGCTACCTGCAAAACAGTTCCCTTTGAATAATGTGGAAGGGTTTAATGAATACGTCCAGGAGCACTTTCAGACTAAATTTGCTCTTATCCTCAATGAGTACTCTAAACTCAGGGATTCTCAAACGGTGGGGTGTGACCCCCTAGGAGGCGCGAGCATATCGAAAATAAAAGATTCTTTAAAAAATTAAAATTTAAAATTAATTACTTTGAAATATCTTTTACTCAAAAGTGACATGAACAAAATTTAATGCTTAACGACAATTTTTATGGTATACAGGGCCGGTTTTACCACAGGGTGCTTGGGGTGGGCTCCAGGGGCCCGGGACCCAGAGAAGCCTGAAGGGGCCGGGATAAACTGAACTTGATCCAGTTTTGATCCTCCAGCGCAAAGGGGGCCTGTAGATAGATCTTCTGCTTCCAAGCCCCGAAATGAGCTTATCGGCACTGAGGGTGTATAATTAAGCTCGTATTGTAGCTTTAGCGGCAAAGTACATTATTATTACATTCAATACATGGTTGTTGTATGAAGGGGGCGATGAAAATTATGATTGAAAACTGGGTCACAAATCATGGAAGTTTGAGAAGCACTGCTCTAACCTATTGCTTATTAGTCCTGTCGTTGTATTCCCAGCATCTCATGAAACGATGTCTCCGAAAAGGATCGACGTGCAAATAGAACATCACCGTGAAGTTTCCCGTCCATGGTAAACCCCGGTATCAGACGTCCCGTGCTGTGCCACATGTGTCTAGTCCCGCTGTCTACCTTTTGTTCCTTTTCGTCCCTAGAACTATGCACCAATCGTTTGCTGCCGTAGTTCTACGCAGACGACCGCTACTAAATCCTCGAATAGCTGTTCCTGTTCTTAGAAATGTTGTCCAAGTTCGAGAAACAACGCTGGGAGATATCCCGAGCTCCGCAGACACACTGGGTTAGACTTCGACATTTCTCCAACTTCGCAGTGATTCGATTTCCGGATGAAGTCTTCCAAATAACGTGTACTAAATTATCTATTGGACATAAAACAGGGCAACAATTGGGGTCGTTTAAACTGTTAAGCTCAGCATTTGTGTATTGCATAATTTCCTCGTACATTGTGCAATTCAAGAATGCTGAACTTACACTGCTAACCTATCCAGTGACGTCTTAAGACTAAGCCTATTACAACTGTAGGAACCACCTGTGACTTTTAAGTAGATAATATATAGCATACGGTTTCAAATACTTGGGGCTGTGTGATATCTATATGAACTAGTACCAACATCACGCGAAGACGATCATTTTGGCGTGATCGGTCAAGTACTCGCATTCGTTCGGAACGGAAGGTACCCAGAACGAACCTTCCTTCCTACATTGGTGACCCTGGCCGTGATAAGAACACGCAATCTTCGCGCGCCACAGTCGTGGCGCTATCTATCCACCACAAAAGCAACCAAACCGTCAAACATTGACGCAAATAAGCCGTTACTTCTCAAAGCAGTCTCACACAAATGATACAATTAAACCGTCATACAAATGACGCAATTCTTAAGTCGTCACGCACGAATGACGCAACCCACCAAGTGACGCAACTGCTTACATGCTCGCCATGAATATGGTATCGTTCGTTCGCTTATTTGCCGAAACACTGGCAGGGGAGTATGTGGCGGTGTGATATCTATATGAACTAGTACCAACATCACGTGAGGACGATCGTTTTGGCGTGATCGGTTAAGTATTCGCATTCGTTTGGAACGGAAGGTCCCCAGAACGAACCTTCCTTCCTTCATACTCGTACAAACGATAACCTATAACAAACAAATGTGCATGACTCACAATACCACAAACCTAATTCGACTGAAGCCTAAATAAAGACAGCGTTCATAACACAACGATGTAGCCTTGTTGCTGTTGTGTCAGTTAGGATTAAGTTCAGAATCCCCACTTTTTCATAGAATATGCTCGGGAATAACATTCGATGATGAAAAAATTTTGGGGATCATGATCTTACTGAGGTCGATTCGAAAACGAGGCCCTGGACTAGGACCCAATTGGCTCTTGCCTTAAAACCAGGGGTGTAGCTACCGCCGTATTAGCCGTATCAATGATACGGGGCCCCCACGCTACAGGAGCCCCAACATGTGTAACTACAGTCCCACTAACATGGCTCCCATATCTAAGAAACAGCTACGAAGGAATTTTGATAGAAGGCCCCTTAAGAGCTAGCTACGCCAGTGCTTAAACGTCCCTGAACCTACCTTATACCTTTCGATCATATTCTCCATTTGTACATCTTGATGTGTAAATGCAAATTTCCTCCCTACCTGACTACAATCGATTTTCAGAGTGGTTTTCGTTCCTTTGTGACTCCTCCTTCTGCTGTTATGAAAACTTCCTTAATTCTTTCACAATAGTTTATGTTATTGTTTAAAATTGATGCGGATGAGCCCCTCATCTCAGTGGGGGGTTGTGGTTTAACTCCTCACATACTCCTATAAACCAGCAGATTCTTAATTTTTACCATAGAGATTACCCATCGTCGCTTTCCTCTACGTGCTTTTTAATGTAACCCTCCCCCCTTTAAGGATCTGTGTATGCATGTGCCCCTTGCTCCCACTTAAAAGTACCATTATGATATAAAAACAGTGAACCGAAAAATTGATTTCAATAACAGAACTTGACGGTATGAATTTCCAAGTGTTATTGACATGAAGTTTTCTTATAAGCTAATAGAAATTTTATTGATTACACATCATCCAATGAATTCATTACCAATTACACTTACTGGAGCAATGAATACACTCTAGAAAAACATTTTCAAATACTCCAGAGAAACCAATTTAAATGTCAAGATTTTTATTTATGGATGAAATCTGCTTTGGTAGAGCTTGATTATTTTAATATCTTTAGCGAATAAAATAAATTTTTATGCCTAAAAGTATGATTTCTAACATTTAAATAAACAAAAATAATATTTGTAATTCGGGCATCATGAATGCAGAGCATCTTCATGTGTGCTCAGAACTAGATAAAGAATCTCAAAAACGGATACTCTCTCTCTGAGATAAGCAAACTGTACTGAAATGCCAGAACTTTTATGAGTGAGTGAGTATTAACGTCGCACTGTGTTCAGCTATACAAAGACTTTTGGCGACGGACTACGTAATTTTGAACCATGGTCAAGTGACGTGTACGACACCTGACTCCTAACTACCATACCACACCACACCAACGGGAGGACGTTTCAGCTCTCGACAGATTTAACGTGCATCGCTGCCCTACACGGCAGGTCATTGGTGGTACTGGGCTCGAACTCATGACATGCCTGCCATGATCCGATACCTTGACCACTGGGCTACAACAGCCCTTCCAGAACTTTTATGAACTCTTTGTAAATACTACATCTCTTGTGTTCCTTTTCTTGTTTACATTTTTAACTTTTTCTTTTGTTCCCATGTTAATTTGTCCTGATTCTTACTCTAAATGTTTGCTCTTTTTTTATTATTTATCACTGTTCTTGTGTGATACTTGATATGTCTAGATTGATCCTTTCAATAAAGCCATATGTAACAACATTTCTAAGGTTTAAGGGAGAAGTATTTAATAGATAAACATTATATATATATATATATATATATATATATATATATATATATATATATATATATATATTCCTTTGTATATATCAATATGATCCATGGCGGATATAACAAGTAAGATAAAAATAAGCCATGAAGTAAGATAAAGATAAATTATAAATATATATATATATATATAAGGTAAGTAAGATAAAAATAAGCCAGGTATAAAGATCCCTCTATGATAGACGCAAGACTTTCCTGAGAAAGAAATTCATTTATTTTGATTACGTTTAAACATTTGATGCATCAGACATAAAAATGATTTTAAATTTTCTTGAAACATTATGTTTTGAATACAGTAGCTCATTTTTGTTTTGTTTAGTTTATTTAGTTAGAATAGTTTAAAAATTGTTTTTCGTAGCCCTTTCAGTGAAATTGAAACAAATCCCCACGTACAAGAAATAAGAAAGAATTTGAAATTGACACCCAATTTAAACTCAAGTCGTAAAAAACCTCAATCTACCACTTTTTTTAGTTCAAGTTCTGCTATTCCCCTCCTACCAACAAAATAAGAAAATATTTAAGAATAGGAAAACTAAAAATTAAAATTAGAAACCTTACCAGACTGTGAGAATCACTCAACAAAATTTACGAAGCTATTCTGAATGTGCAAGAACACCTGATAATTGTCAAACCTCATTATTTTCAAAAGTTAACGCTTAAAACGAGATAAGTAAGCGTAATGGTATGCAAATAAATATTAATTAGCCTCTCCTTCTCATACTTTCAAACTAAACAACTATCCCATTGAAACTCCTAAGGACTTGACAATCCTTTCTCTAAAATTCTGCATAAAATTATCAAAATGTTTATTCTCTGCAAATGATCAAACAAACTTTTCAAATAGCAAATATATTTTTCAAACCCTGTTTGACCTATAAGCATACTTACACTTCAAAAGCTCGATAAAGCATTCTTTTAAAGGGGCAATGTTGATTGATTGATGGTTTTTTTTTTATGGGATATGAAGCAGTGCTTCTCAAAGTTTCAATATTCCCGACCCACTTATTCAATCATTATTTTCATCGCGCCCCCCTCATGCAATAACAATATATTGAATTCAATAATATTATACTTTGATGCTGAAAATACGATACGACTTTAGCCTCTTTTGTGAGACCGGCGTATATAAACGTCTCTCTCAGCCAAAGCATTAATTTCCCTTGACGTATATATACGTTTTTTCCAAGTACGATCTTTTCTGTACACTGCTATCCATAAAGTTTTGGAATGCAAAAAAGGGCATTGACAATGTTTGAGAAGGGGATTTACTTATTTCAGATTATTTACTTCTTTATTTCTCCCCCCTCCCCAAAATATCTTACACGCGTGAAAACGGGTGGAAAACGGTTGGCATTGGAACGCTAATAGCGTAACTTTTATTCAGCAGTTAAAGGATTTATTATAAATCGTACAAATTATTAAGATAAGTGTTTTATATATACTTTTTGTAAATAATTTTATACATGACAATCCCATGGTGTCTTTGATATAATTTAAACGTTCTTAACTTAGTATTGCTATATAAATTATAAAATAAATTGTGTAGCACTGATACATTTATAAGTGTAAATGTGTATTTTATTTTTTATTATGGATTTTGTTTGTTTACTTTCCGTAAATTAATTTTTTTCAAATAATCTTCAGTTTTCGACTTTTCAATATTCTCGCGCCCCACAGTTTGAGAAACGCTGGATATAAAGAGAAAGAAAGGCTAAATATGCATTATCTGGTACAATTATTATTTAGGGTTATTTTCAGTGCCGATTTAAGCTCATTTCGGGGCTTGTGTGCAGGAGTTCTACAGACCCCCTTAGCACTGGCGGATTGAAATTTATAACCAGAAAATATGGTTAAATTCAGCTTATCCGGTCCCATGGGCACCCGACCCAAGCTGCCGATGGATAAACTGGCACTGGTTAAATTGTTTCTAGGGTTTGCAATACCGGGATACCGAATACCGGTATTGTGGGCCATTTATACAATTTTGTAATACCGGTATTCGCAAGTTTAAATACCATGTTTTTTTCGGTGTTTACTAGAAATTTTTCAAATTGCCTTCACTATATGTTCAGGGATCGCCAGCATAGCAAAATAGTGTACGTTTTTGTTTTATGTCTCCTTAACGGGCGAAATTAGTTAGACTGAGCATACAAAGTAGCATCTTACAATTAAGAGAAGTGATAAAATATGTGAATCATTCAGGGAGGCGGGCCAAAGAGCGATACTGCAAACGCATAGAATTCGTAGTCTCATACTCATATCTGTGGAAACAAGGTGGTAGTTGCGAAGAAAGTGCGTAATATTTCGAAATTTTTTTAATTAGTGAATTTGTTATTCCCTTTTTTTTTGCGTATCATACTTTAAGGTTCAAATTTTTCACAGATTTATTGTATATATCTTTATATATAAAAATCATCTGTGCGTGTGTATGTCACTAAACTCCTCGTAAACGGCTGGACCGATTTCGATGAAATTTTTTGGGTGGGTTCAAGTAAATTCGAGAATGGTTTAGATTCACAATTCGGCCCGATATCGCAATTAGTTAAAAATATATTAATTAAAAACATTCAAAAAATACAACTCAACATTCACCTGCATTGATGTAACTACACTATTCTTATAAACAAGTAATATAAAAAAAATTTAATCAATTCCCACTTAGAAAAACCAAGAAAAAATTTATTTTAGCTACTTTTATTAAATAGTTACAATTAATATAAATATGTATATACATAGGACAGAATCACAACATTAAGTGGTAATTAATTTTTATTAATTATCATTAAAGTATCGTATTATCATCTAAAACAACCGTGTATATAAAATTTCCTTTCAACTGAATGCTTTAACATGTGAGAAAAAAACCTTTTCAAATTTTGACATAAGTCGCCAAAAGGGTCGCAAAGTCGCCAACGTGGCTGTATTTGTAATTTTTTTAAATAATTAGTTTTAATCAATTAATTTTTATTAATTATAATTAAAAATTATTGTATTGTCTTCCAAAATAATCATGTACATTAGATTTTAGCTCAATTGAGCGCTTTAAAATGTATTTTATTACGATTGAAAATTCCACCAAGATAAATAAATAAATAAACAAACAAACAAATAAAATATGTATAGAGATCGTGAGCTAATAGTAGAAATTGAAAAAGACGTAAGTTGGCGTCGAAAATTGATTTTCAGCCAAACTGGCCGAACCCGGTCTATATTGTTACGAAAATGAAGACGATTCACGCTTTTTAGCGTTTTTAACTAATGCCTTTTTAAATAATCTTTATATATGTAATTCTTCTGTGCGTGTGTATGTAACTGAACTCCTCCTAAACGGCTGGACCGATTTTGATGAAAGTTTTTGTCTGTTCCAGTGGACTCGAGAATAGTTTAGATTTATAATTCGGTTTAGAAATGTTTATTTAATTAATTTTTCATTTATAAATTGTAGATCTTGGAATGTTTTACATTGGATCCGGCAGACTGCTCTACGATCGCAGTATCGAATATTCAAAAATCTTTTATTATAATTCAAGTTCGTCCCGACAGTGGGTGCTGTGATTATTTCAGGAAAATATTTTGTCACTTCATGTTATTATTTTGTTGAAATAAATCGTGTGTTAATTAAATTATTACATTCAGATGTAATTAGTGCTTAAAATTTTACTCAAAACAGTCCAGATTGTTAAAGCTTATTCGTAAAAATTTGGAATTTTCGAACTTAAGGTGTGTGTACAGGACAAGGTCTGTCGGGTCCTTTAGTATACATATAAATACTAACCCATAATAATGATGAGAATAACTTTAAAGAACATAAAAAATTAGTTGATAATACTTCGGTTTGGTTTCATTATTTATATGATAAAAACCACAGACCATTCATTATATACTCTTATGATTTACTAGTTTATTTTTTGGTGATGTTTACGCTCTCTAATAAAACTAGCAAACAAAACAAAGAAACACACACCTTTTTTTTTTTCTTTTTCTAAAATTTCTACAATCGATATTAAGACCTACAAAATACCGAATATCGGTATTGAACTTTTAGTCCGATATTGCAATCCCTACTTGTTTCGTCTTTTTCTTACTCACTGATAGTTTTGTTTGTAAAATCATTATTATAAGGGTCAAATTTAGTCTGCGTATCTTATTATCTTTGTGTAGTTCGAATGTATCTACGATTGCGGAGGGATTATAAGCGCGAACTCGTTTATCCAGTTGAATCAAGGGTTCGAGCCCTAGTATCACTAAAGACCAGCCATATAGAGAGCGCGAGGTATGTTAAATTGTCGAGGCATCCTCATATTGGTGTGGAGGGGAAATTTCAGGAGTAGGCGTACCAGCTTAGGTTTCGTCCTCGTCACTTGATCGAGGTTCAAAATTTCTAGCTCAAATAGCCTTCGTATTACTCCGTAGGGTGACATTATTTTTAACAATAAATCGATTACTTGTAGTCACAAATTTATTTATCGATAGGTGAGTGAGTGAGTAAGTGGTTATTAAGGTCGCACTATAGAGCAACAACAGGGCTATTGTGACGGTCAAATGTGGCCTCTGTAGCCTATAGCGGTCAAGGTAACGGACTCGTGGATAGCCATGCCATGAGTTCGAACCAAGGACGTTGAAATCATTATTATAAGTCATTATTATCATAAATCATTATTACACCCCCCGTGTAGGGGGGGTGTACGTTAAATCTATCGATGCTCAAACGACTTCTCGTTGGTGTGGTGTGAAAGTTAAAAGAGAGTAATGCCAGCTGAGGTGTTGTCCTCATCTCTTGACCATAATTCCAAATGACGAGGTCCGCCTCCAAAAGCGTTCAAATATCCGAATAGCACTACGTTAATATTCACTCACTCACTCATGTGACGGTCAAATGATAAGAATGACAACTGAACTGTGGCACCCTCTTTCTTAACTTCCACATTACACCAATGTGAGGTCATTTGAGCCACGATGGATTTAGAGTGAATCAGCCCCTGTACACGGCGGGTCTTCATTGGCACAAGGGCTTAAATTCGTGACTCGACAACACCGGCCACGACCTCAAATTCGCGACCATGACCCTTGTGGTCATAATTGATGGCACACACATAGCGTTAAATTATTCGATTTCTTATGAAGCCAAAAAATTTAAAGAGAAACATAAATTTTAGTGTTCTGATAATAAAAAGTTTAGGAAACTAGCATTGTGTCACACAAATAATAATAATAAAAGAAACAATACTAAAAGTGGATCCGTAGATTAATAGTAGATTCGCCAGAAAATTTCACGTGAATTAATACAAATTATTCTTAAATTGATTTTATTTTCAGACTCCTGATATTACCTATTCAATATAAACTGGTTTAAAGAGAAGCCTTTCGAATGTGTTTTGGAATATGAATATAACTGAACAATACAATATGTATCGTGCTTTACTGTTTAAAAAATGTTTTCCCATGATTTCACTCCCCGAAAATGTTTCTAGGCCAACCTTTAGATTTTGAATGGACAGAAAGAAACGAGAGAATCCATTTCTAGACGTTTCAATGAAATAAATGTGGACTCATAACGTATAACAATCCATGAAAACCTGTTTGCGTATCCTTTTGCAGGGTATCAAATCATTAATCTATTGCTGCTACAGAGAGAAATATTTATCACTTCTTCTGTTTATTAAGATAAAGGGTATATATAAATGCCTTGAAATAAAAACCACATCCTTGTCGTATAGTTGTGTGAACCACTTGTTTAAACATCATGTGGCTATTCACGATTCTTTAAATAGTTGTACAGCATGCTATTCTTAAAAAGAGAATTCGTCTTATATATAAAAATCAATTTTTCTTCATATTTTCAATTTTTGTTACAATTAACAGAATTAAAAAAAAGGAACCTAGAAAGACACCTTTAAATTCAGCTTAAATTGTAACATTTACACAATACACCTCACACTAATAATTTGCTAAAGTAATTATTCACTATATATGAGTATCAGGCTTGCTTGGGAGCTAAACACGGGGGAACTAAACACTGACCACCTGACCGGAACATCTGGTCATGTACCTCAGTGCCCAGGGGCATGAAAACTGAGATGGGCGCAGTAGGCCTTGTCCTTCATGGGTTTTTGCGCTAATGAGTTTAGTTTTAATTATTCTCTGGGCATTTGATTTCTTACAAATACGTAAAAGTTCCAGAATGAAAATCTTTACATTTTTTATATTTCTATTTCTATCTATCTATACATATAGAAAAAAAAGTGACTCACTCATCACGAGATCTCTAGAACTATTATACCTACAAACTTTAGATAAATTAGAGATCCTTTAAGAACAAGTTTTACGAAAAATGTCTTCCAACGGTGGCAACGGAGGTTATGGTGGCGTTATAGATTTGAAAAAAGAACCCGTTTAATAACTACTAGACTTTCAGGTCTGAAATTTGGCAAGCACATTTCTTTTATTGAGTAGAGATCTGCTAAGAGCAGTAGCACACACAAGGAGGAGTTCTATGGGTCCGGACCCCCTGTCCCCAAAGCCCTTGATTTTTTCCCCGATTGATTATAACTCTAAGTATATAGTACGTAAAATTTAATTAAATATTTGTTATTAATGATTAATTTTATTAATTAATGCTTATTATTTATTCAATAATTAGTTTTTAATGCTTTTTGTTCCCGAAAATCGACAAAATCAGAAGGAGCATGATACAAGAAGGGTGGACTTCCGACCCTGGTCCCCCCTCTTGAAAAATTCATGTGTGCGCTACTGGCTAAGAGTGAATTTTTCGGAAATAGGTCCTCAAGACGGACTGCAGGCTTAGGAGAGTTTAAGATTGAAATTTCTGTTTCTGAACTTTTAAAAATTTTACAAGCATGTGTTTTTTATGTTAAGGGGACATGGTACAATTTACGTAAAAAATTTTAATTTAAGGTTTTTCAAAATTTGTTTGGTTGCCTCCTATGTGTGCATACTATGTAAAACAGATTTTGTGCTCAAAATTTCATAAAACGCTAGCCACTTAATTTTTTAAGCAAATAAATTTGTGAAGGGATTTTAAAATGCTACTCCTCCAACAAAAATTTATGTTCATGCATAAAATTTGATTTACAAGTACGTCAAACTATTTATAACAAAAATTGGCATGGGTTTTGCGATAACATGATTGTGGTAAGCGCATAATACTTCTTTTTATGAATGCTTTTTGAAAATTCCTTAAAAAATATATAAATTCTGAGTTCAACTATTTTTAAAAAAATAAGTATTGCTTCGATTCAAAAATGCATACCAATCTTTGTTGCATGGACTAATAACAATAGGTAAAAAAAAAATTCAAAGCATTATGCACAATAGAAAAAAATGCCTTAGCATTTTAAATGAAGACATAAACTAGTTATTTTATCTTTCTGAGGTAAGTCAGCTTAAAATTTTGATTTGCCATAGGGATGTGAATAAAAACGAACGTAAAAGCTATCATAATTCTACGTTAAGGAAGTTGAGAGTTTTCACATTTTGTGAGGTTATAGAAAAGTATATAAAGAATAATTTAGGCTAAAAAAAGTAGATTTGATTTTTTTGAACGATTTTTGTGAATTGAATCGTACTGTGCAAGGAGAAATTCGCTAAAAATGGATTTTGGGGAAATCGAATCCGAGGAGATTATAGTGCTCATACTTCAGTTTTAAAAATTCATGCCCTGTTCTTTTCAAACCAAGAGGCGAGAGCTTTAAGAATATTTTTCAAAAGAATCAAAAGTTTGATACCATAGGGCTTGGATATTAATAACTTTAAAACAATATATAGTCATTCAACATCATAAAATAACCAGCGAAGCTGGAGGATAACGGATAATATTGTGCAAACACACTAAGATGATTAAATTTTTAACCCGTTATTTTTTTACATTGTAAAAATTACACTGGCTATAAGAAGATATCTTCTTTTCTCTTCTTTCGGAACCGTGATTTTAAAAAAGCGCATAAATGGATAATTTTCATGATATTTAGTGTCACTTAGATTAGAATACATGTATAAAATTGTTTTAAGGACATTTTGACAAAAAAAAATTATTTAAGTATAAGATTTTGGCAAAAAATTAACTTAGAATAACCTTTTTTCCAAATGTTCTCCTTTTGTGAAAAATGGTCCTATCATAATATTTTACCTGTATATAGCTCAGACTTCTCTACAGAGGCTCAACTAGAATTTTTGAAAAATTCACATTATTTTCAGAGTTACAACAAATTGAAATAATTATCGGCGTTTTTTTCTTAAAATTTCTCCCCTCTGTTGTCGTAAAACATGGATAAACCCACTTCTAAGTTATATCTTTCAAAAATTCTAGTTGAGCCTCTGAACAGAGAGGTCTGAGCTATAGACAGGCAAAATATTATTATAATAGAAGTATTTTTCACAAAAGGAGACTATTTTGAAAATGGGTCATTCTATGTTCATTTTTTGTCAAAATATTGTGCTTAAATAATTTTTTTATTGTAATACTATTCTTGAAACAATTTTATATACATTTTCTAATCTAAGTGACACAAAATATCACAAATATTATCCCTTTATACGCTTTCGCAAAATCACGGCTCCGAACGTAGTCGGATACCTTAAACATTTTAGGTGTTCTTTCTTCCCAAAGAAAAGAAACATTATTCCCTTTGTTATTACCCTGTACGTCTGTTTCTGTCATGATTATTCATTGTGTCATATTCCATCTTAATATATGGCAAAGCTCAATCTCTCTCTCTCTCTCGCTGTCAGAAAGTACCAAAATAATTCCATTTTTGACTTAAATACAATTTTTAGTCGTGAGAAAGTTACTGCAGACAACTAAATAAAAAGACGAATGACCAGGATTAGTCTTTCCCTCACTGCTGTATTGACTGCCACACAATAAAGCTTTACCCCGTTCCTGTGACCATATCGATCATTTTGTAATAATGTCCTATTCCAAGAAACCCAAAAGACTTTTAATGCCCCTTGGCGTCCTGGATTTAAAATAGGGAAAGCTGAAACACACACCTTTCAATACAAAAGGTACAGAAGAGAATGGTAAGGAGAAAAATGGTTTATTCATCTTCAAGTTTGACTTATATAAAAGATTAGAATGTCATTTTCTGATTTTTTTGGGTCTTAAAATGCGTGGATAATCCTCGACCGAGTTAATTCTTTATGATTCGACAGTAGATTTGTACTTCTTTTGCAGTGAAAGGTCTTTCTTAATCTACTAAGCCTCGTAGGAATTGTTGATTCCAATATCAGTCTATTTAGAATCTTTTTCAAAACTATTATACTTTTCATAGAGCGATTTGAAATGTGATACTTTTTGGGAATTTGAATGTCCGGAAAAAAAAGGAAGGGAGAGGAACGAAAAAATAAAAAATAATAGAAGGTATTTAATGCTAATAATATTAAGTACTTCTTCTACCTGCCGTGCGATATTTTTCAGCGGTAATTCAATAATTTTATAACAATTTAGAAACCAATGGAAAGTTCAGGTGTAAATGATTCTGATTTCTATCAAATTCAGATTTGTCAAGTAGATTACGTAATAAAAAGGATACTGTTTCCCTTTATTACAAATAAGCGTTAATTTGAAATAAAATTTGATTAAGGTATACTACTACGTACGTAATTGTGTTTTTTAAAAAAAGGTATAAATTATATTAATCTTTTTATGTTTTTCCAATTCCTCTACTATTAGTTCACTCTCTCCTATATATATATATATATATATATATATATCTTGTTCAAATTTTCAATTGTTAATAAAATACTTTTTATTCATCCACTCAAGTTCAAATACACTTTTTTAAACTTGTAGTGGATGACACTTGATGTTATTACAATTGTAAGTTATCAGCACTTATTAAACGATATTCAATATTAATTTTAATATTTATTATGTAATTATTTTATATATAACATAATACAATATAATAATTATTATATATAATAATTGCTTTTTTATATTACTTATTTATAATAATTATATTTTTATTTTACTTTTTTATAAATATTACAAATGTTATTTATTTATTACTGTTATTATATTATTTATAATTATTATATTATATGTACATTGTTATATATAATAATAGTATTATATATGAATATTATTATATATAATTATTATTTTTATATAAAAATTATCTGAATAATATATATTATAATTACTATTAAATTATAATATATGAATATAATATATCATAACTACTATTAAATTATATTATATGAATATTATGTATCATAATTACTATTAAATAATATTATATGATTATAATATGATATATTACATATTATTATTATTATATATAATTTTTATTATCTTATGTTGATATTTAACATTGATTAATATTGGTTATTTTAATCCATTCCTATATATATTCTTCATTTGAAATATATTTCAAAACAATTTTTTACAATTCTTTTCCTGACGATTTGTTACCACTAGGCCACCATCTCGGATTCCTACAACTCGACAACAACCATTTTTTTTGTTAAGGAATCGCGCCAAGTGTCTTCCACGTCACTTAACCATGGTTCAAAATTACGTGGTCCGTCGCCAAAAGCCCTCGTGTAGCTGAACAGTGCGACGTTAATATTCACTCACTCTCTAAGGAATCGCGCCAAACAGCTCTTGGCGCGTAGCACTCCTATATCAAATTAGTTACCTTTGTGGAGTTACACATTCTGATAATTAGGCCGACGATATGGTTCCTTCTTATTTATTATTATTATCATTTTTCTTTTTTTGCCAAAAAACTGCATTTAAATAAGCTTTATAGTAATAATATTCTTAAAACAATTTTATATGTATATTCTTATTCCATTGACTTTAAATATTTATATTAAAAAAACTATATCCATTTATATACGCTTTTGCAAAATTACGGTTCCTAATGTAGTCAGTCATCTTAAGTAATTCAAAAAATTTGAATTTTTATAATATTCTGGTGCTTTAGTTTGATCGCCAGTTATGAATCAAATTAATAAATCTGTCGAAGAGGGAAAAATCATTTTTGAATGATGGTGCAAGTATAGCATGGAATATTAATCAAAAATTTCATGTGCTACAAAAATATAGTTGTATATAAAAAACACTTTTATTGTAAAAATAAGAAAGTATGTTTCGTGGTATTTCGTAGATGAAAATGAAAAAAAAAGTTTTTTTTATTTCTCTTGAAATTATTTTTTTAGTGCTAAATATAAAATACTATTGATAGGCATAATAGTGAATGAATGTAGATAGTTAAGTGTCTATGCATATATTCTGAGTGAAAAAAGAATTACTTTAAAGAAATATCTGTCTAAGTAACACAAACGTGAGAGGGGGGTCCACGGGTCTGGACCTTTTCTCTTTCCTTATTGCCCTTGATTTTTTTCGATTGATTATAATCCTGTGCATATAGCACGTAAAGTCTAATTAAGTATTTATTATTAATAATTTATTTTATTAATTAATGGTAATTATTTATTTATTCCTTAATTTTTTTACTTTTTTTGTTCCCGACAATCGACAAAATCATAAGAATGTATATGCTTGCTTATTGAGGTATGACTCGAAAATGGTGGATTTTTTACCCTCGACTCTCCTTTGAAAAATTCGCGTGTGCGTCACTCGTCTCTCTGTCTCTCTCCAACACACATGTGCGCGCGCACGATTGTTGTAAATAAATAGTAGCAACGTAGTTCAGAAAGTCGCAGATGATCGGGCATGCGCAAACAGTCATCTGGGAGAAATAAGACAGCGCCATTGTCAGTGTTACAATAGATCCAGTTAAATAGACAGTACTGCTTTGAAGTGGACAGTGACAATGTAGTGACCCCTCTAAAAGACATATTTACAATAGGTGGGTCAGCGGTCATGGATTGAAATCGAGCTTATTCGTGGGAAAAAGTGAATCAAAATGCTTCAAAAATGTACTTGCAGTCCGTGGTGAGTATGCGTTACAACATAGGGCAATTGCACTATGGATCAAAACATTTCACGTGGGTCGGAATGAGACAATGCAAAGAAAGCTGTATATTTCTATCATATTCCCATCATGAGTAGCAGATTTCATCCATGTTTCTCGGAACCCTGGGGTTCCAAGTATCACACCCAGGGGTTCCAAGTATCACACCCAAGGGTTCCAAGAGTTAAAGTAAAAATTTAAAAGAAAGCTATAAATATGCATGTAAAAAGATTAAGGTTCTCTGTGAAGTTTGTATGACCATAAGTATTTAAAGCAGTGCTTCTCAAACTTCCAATATTTGTGACCCAATATTCAATCACAATTTTCTTCGCACCCCCCTCCATATAATAACAATGTATTGAATTCAATAATACTATACTTTGGTGCTAAAGCTAAGACTTAAACCTCTTAAGGGCGTATATAAATATCTCGCTCAGCCAAAGCGTTATTTCCCCTAGACGTATATATACGTCTTTCTGAAGTATGATCTTTTCTGTGCACTGCTATTCATAAAATTATTTCGAAGGCAATAGAATGTAATAAAAGGGACTTGACAGTGTTTACGAAGGATTTATTTATTGCTTATTTATTCTTTTTCAGATGACACTTGGACCATCACGAATAAAAGCTATTAATTCCCAAATTACATTAATAAGTTGTTAAAAATGTTTAATAAAAATGTAGTATTTTTCTTAAATAGTCTTTACTTAAAGTAGCTATAACATGTTGATTTACTTTAAATATTAGCTTAAGATATATTCTTCGAAGTGTTTTTTAGGGATTTCTCCGAACACCTTATTGTTCTAAGGCAGGGGTACTCAACCTTTTTTTTTCTGCTGGGCCACATGTACATATGTCAGTTATTTCACGCGGGCCGCAAACATATGTTAGCAATTTCACGCGAGACGCATCATGACGATAAAGAGGGGGAGGGGGTTAAAATGCCTAAATTGATTAAAATATTTTAACTCCTGGTTTGCTTCTTTTGATTACTATTTTTTGCATTTTCTATTCTTGTCACTAACACAGAGAATTAGAAGTATTTAATAATCACTCCTTCACAATTTCTGCATCAGTAAACGATTTTTATTCATATGATTACCAATAATATAACAAACTTCATAAGATGTCTTTGTTACGACTGACAAAACACTTTGTTACTGTGCTGTTGCATAGATTATTCTCTCAAGAAATTCTATTTATTACCTCTTGAAAGAGATCTTCGAGGAAAAGTTTTCATTGAATGGGATTCCTGTTTATTAGTATTTTTTAAATACAGCACTTTCGTGACACAAATCAAATAATTACTGATCCCTATTTGTTTTTCCCCACAAATAGTCAACCTCCCAGATGTCTTGAAACGATATATTTTCTTCGAATATTTATCGCTAGCAAGATATAAAAGATTGTTGAAAATTAATTTCACCCATTAAATTGTCGCTTGATTGATTGATTGATTGAATATTAACGTCGCACTGTTCAGCTACACGAGGGCTTTTGGCGACGGACCACGTAATTTTGAACCATGGTCAAGTGACGTGGACGACACCGGAGCTGGCACCCCCCTCTCTTAACTACCACACCACACCAACGGGAGGACGTTTCAGCTCTCGACAGATTTAACGTGCATCGCTGCCCTACACGGCGGGTCTTTAGTGGTATTGGGCTCGAACCTGTGACAAAGCAAGCCACAGTCCGATACCTATACCACTCGGCTACCGCGGCCACATTAAATTGTCGCTACTCCACTGTTGTCTGTTGACACTAACCGTAACCGTTACAAATAAACAATAATATCAATTTGCAGTCGTACGACATCGACAGCAAAAAGCAAAATTGATACATTTGATTCCTTGACATTAAATTTTTAATATATCGTTCTTAAATAAGTTAATTTTTCAGAGCAATGGGCAGTGACCGGTCAACTTAAAAAGGCTCGGTGGGCCGCGGGGTGAGTACCGCTGTTCTAAGGATTCTGTCTGTCGTCGAAGTTTGAATACCTCTGCTTTCACAGGGTCTAAATGTTGAGATCCCTTACAGATCAACAGTTCATTCCTAACTTTAAACTGACATCGTGAGGCGTCTCTATTCTACAGACTGTCGATGAATTGTATCTATAGAAGTTGGTCTCTGTCATCCAATGGTATAGCACGGACTTTCGTCTCGCTGGGTTTTAAATCGACTCGCCGAAGCCTACAAATGACGTCCGACATGTACTGGCTGGTGCCTCTCAACAGACTCTGCAAAGACGTCTTTCTAAAGCATATTGTTACCATTGATGAAACGTAGACATGACAAATGAATGTGAGATTTTATGGTGCAAGAGCCAAATCTGGCTATACTGCGCCAAACATTCGTTAAAATCTGTGATCTAGACGGGAAAAGAAAGAAAGGATAAATTGAATAACAAGAAGGAGGGTCGAAGATAGAGAAGGATCACTAGGGTACCCCAGATTCGTGAGACCCGTGTTTACCAAAGATAGTAAACCCCTTGGAAAAAGGAAAAGATCACTAGGGTACCTCGGGATTGTGACACCCGTACTCACCTAAAGAAGGTGAGCCCCTGAGGGGAACGCAGTCATGAGCTGCCCAAACTAAATTAAAGAATTTACTAAATAAATGGCTCCATCTAGATTCGTCAAGTCTATAGTAGTTCGACAGAAACCCAGTCGGGGATGGTTATGTTGATTTGACCGCGGAGATTTCATACTTACACATGGTGTGGTAAGGAGTAGCGGCGAATATCAAGGACGCACACAAGGAGGTGGAGAGATCCCCGAGTCTAGAACCCCCACGACTCTTGATTTTTTTTCCGATTGATTATATAATTCTATTAATACAAAGAACGCAAAATTTAGTTAAATATTTGTTATTCATAATTAATTTTTTTAAATTAATGCTACTTATCAGAAGTGCACACAAGGGGGGGGTCCTGAGGGTCCGGACCCCCAGCCTTTGATTTTTTTCCGATTGATTATAATTCTAAGTATATAGTACGTAAAATTTAATTAAGCATTTGTTATTAATGATTAATTTTATTAATTAATGCTAATTATTTATTCAATAATTAGTTTTTTACTGTGTTTTGTTCCAGAAAATCGACAAAATCAAAAGGAGCATGATACAAGAATGGTGAACTTTCGACCCCCCTTGGAAAATTCCTGTGTGCGCTACTGCTACTTATTTATTCAAAAAAATATTTTTTTATCTTTTTTTGTTCTCGACAATTGACAAAATCAAAAGAATTTGCTTGGCGGTGTATTAGGGTATGGTACCAGAATGGTGGACCCCCCTTGACAAGTTCTTGTGTGCGCCACTGGCGTAAACAGAGCTTTTTTATGGGGGCGGGGGGTTACATTCTAAAAAAAATGACATTCTAAACCTGAAAACGACAAGAGGTAATCTCTACGGTAAAAATTCAAAATTTGTTGGACTATGTGGGAGGGAGGTTAAACCCTCAACCCACCCTTGTGTAATCCTTCGCCAAGAAGAAACTGTCAAAGCGGACGCGTACTTCAGAGAATACATGAAAACAATAAGCTCATAAATATATAGATATACCTTAAATGGGTTATATTTTATGTTTTCATTTTAGAGGTAAGTGACTAAGAAAAGTATGGGAACCAATGATATAGTAAAATAAAAATATTAATTGTCTTTTTAAAAAAATTATAAGTAAATACTGTACAAATTATAATTTATTTCATGTAATGAAAATAATTTCGAAAAAATATAAGCCCCATATCTTATACTCATTAATCTCTCTTTAATCTAAATTTTCCTCATTTGTTTCATTATTAATTCTTTTCTTACGTTAATGAAACAAATTCTTATTATCATTTGTAAGTTGTTCTAAACATTTGGAAAAACTTAAACTATACGTGTACTGTCAAACTTTTTAAACATTACATGTTCCAGATCAGGCTTTTGTATTTTACATCTAGTTCTAAAATTATTATAATTAGCCTTGCTTATAAAATATGTTTGTTTTTTAAATAACTTATTTTTAAATGATTTATTGAAAGGAATTTCAGGGGGAAATATCCCCATTTCACTTCATGTAATCCATATTCAAAGCTGCAGACAATCAAGGAAATAAAATGTACCATAGTAGAATATATACACACCAATATATATATATTGATGTTCTAACTTACACCACATTAATGGGAAGGCTTCCAGCTTCGTCAGGGACCTAGTAACCTAGTGGTCAGGATCACGGACTCGTGGCAGACATGCCGTGAGTTCGAGACTACTGCCACTGAAGATCCACCGTGTAGAGGGGTTGCTGCACGTTAAATTTGTCGAGACTGAAAGTTCTTCCGTTAGTGTGGAAGTTCGGAGAATGGGTGCCACGAGTTCCATCACCAATAGCCCTCGCGTTGCTTTCAAGTGCGATGTTGTTTCAGTAACATTTTGCTGCAATATTTATAAAAAAAAAAAAAACCCACATGTGGTAGAAATATTAAACCACTCGTAACTGTGGTTGTAACTGTCAAGAAAATCAATTCAAAAGGAAATATTTCACTTTGGGATAATAGCCTTTGTCGCTCCATATCCCACATAAAGATATTAACCATAACTATTCATTTTAGGTAAATAGATACGATTGTGTCATATATCTCTGGGCTTCAATAACTGAAAAAAGCTCGACGTGATTCTAGTTTCAGTAAAAAATGAACTTTCGTTCTAAATTTACTATTTGCATAGTTAAGGTATTCGACTACGTTCGGAACCGTGATTTTAAAAAAGCGCATAAATGGATAATTTTAATGATATTTAGTGTCACTCAGATTAGAATACATGCATAAAATTGTTTTAAGGACATTTTGACAAAAAAAATTTTATTTAAATATAATATTTTGGCAAAAAATTAACTTAGAATAATTTTTTTTTCCAAATGTTCTCCTTTTGGGAAAAATGGTCTATCATAATACACTCTGTCGCAAAAAATATATGCACCCAGAAGAAATTGAGCTACATTCACGAAATTTGGTATGCATGTAGTGTATATTAAAATAAACAAATGATTAAAAATTCAGAACAAAATATCCTTTTATTAAGCGGTTACAGCTTGCAAAAGGTTAAAAATCAGTAAGTAGTAAAGCCACCTCTGGGAGCTATACAAGCCGAAATTCGGCGTGGCATCGATTCAATTAGATCACTTATGACCCCCTGTGGAAGATCCTGCCATAGTCTTTGCATCTGCGCAGTTAATTCTCCTGTATCTCGGGACGGCTGCAGTTGCCTTCCCAGCGCGTCAGACATGCTCTATTGGCGAAAGATCTGGTGACCTGGCAGGCCATGGTAGGACGTCATATCCTTGAAGACATTGTTGGGAGAGTCGCGCAGTATGTGGACGAGCATTATCCTGTTGATAAATGGCACCTGGGCGACTTGATAGCATGGGTAGCACAATCGGCGTTAAAATATCGTCCACGTATCTGCGAGCTGTCAAAGTGCCTTGAAGGACCACTAAAGATGATCGTGTGTCCCAAGAAATTGCTCCCCACACTGTCACACCTTGTGAAATTGCTGTATGCCGCTCGACAATAAATGCCGGATTGGACCGCTGGCCGGTGCGCCTCCAGACACGTGTGCGGTGGTCATCAGCACTGAGACTGAATCGGGATTCATCACTGAAGATGACACGTCTCCAGTCTGTCACACTCCAAGTTGCCCGAGGTCGGCAAAATCCAGTCGACACTGCCTATGATGTGGGGTCAGTGGTAAGCGTCTTAGCGGACGTCGGCTCCTCAAGCCAACTTCGGTCAGTCGTCTCCTTATGGTTTCTCTTGATGGCACTGGATGTCTGGAAGGAGGTAAGTGGCGTTGAATCGATGCTAGCGACGTTGTTGGTGCCAAAGTAGCCACTCTTCTGATTGCACGATCCTCGCGATCATTTGTGTTCCTGGGACGTCCTGACACTCCGCGACGGTACACTCTACCTTCTGTGATCCACTGTTGCCAACACCGAGCAACTACCATATCGCTCCGACCGAGGTGGCGGCCGATACGTCTATTCGACCAACCTGCTTCTCTGAGGCCTATTATACGGCCCCTATCAAAGTCCGTCAGCTGCTCGTACTGCCGCCGGTTACGTCTTAGAGGCATCCTAAGTCTCAATATCGTCTATCAAAGTCATCAGATTCGTTTGGATAGCCGTACGGCGCTCGTACTCGTGCTTTTAAACTCTCCCAGTTGCGCAACTAATATGCGCATAGCACACTAGCCTTGTCTCATTGGCTTCGAAATTTTAATCATTTGCATATCTCTTACCAGACTACATTCTTGCCGAGTTTCGTGATTGTAGCTTGATTTCTTCTGGGTGCATATATTTTTGCGACAGAGTGTATTTTACCTGTATATAGCTCAGACCTCTCTACAGAGGCTCAACTAGAATTTTTGAAAAATTCACATTATTTTCAGAGTTACCACCAATTGAAATAATTATTCGCATTTTTTTCTTAAAATTGCTCCCCTCTGTTGTTGTAAAATAGGAATAAACCCACTTCTAAGTTATATATTTCAAAAATTCGAGTTGAGCCTCTGAACAGAGGTCTGAGTTAAAATATTATTCTAATCGAAGCATTTTTCACAAAAGGAGAACATTTTGAAAAAAGGTTGTTCTAAGTTAATTTTTTGCCGAAATATTGTATTTAAATAAATTTTTTTTGTCAAAATGTCATTAAAACCATTTTATGCATATATTCTAATCTAAGTGACACTAAATATCATGAAAACTATCCGTTTATGTGCTTTTGAAAATCAGGGTTCCGAACGTAGTCGGATACCTTAAGAACAAAACTTTTTTTCACATTTTGGGGATAGGAAACGATTGGAAATAAATAGGTCTAATATTTGCGTAAAACATCTAGTGGGATAATAGAAAAATTCCCTCTGTAGCAATAGCAAAAATAATAATTAATATAAACACAGTTTACTTCTTACTCCCCTTTTATTAAAAAGTGTTCTTTATATCTTTAAATACTTGTTTAAGTAACAGTTCAAATTATAAATATCGATAGTAATCCTATAAACTTACAAAATAGTGGTATTCTTTCACAGACTTCTTTCATGGGATGGGTTACACTTAGTAGCGCATGCAAGGGAGGGGGGAGTCCTCGGGTCCGGACTCCCCCCAAACTCCTTGATTTTTTTTCCGATTGATTATAATCCTATGTATATAGTACGCGTAAAATTTACTTAGGTATTTTCTATTAATAATTAGTTTTATTACTTAATGCTAATTTATTCATTCAACAATTAATTTTTTATTGTTTTTTGTTTCCGAAAATCGACAAAATCAAAAGAGAATGTTGGGTGGCGTACTGGCGCCTGATACGAAAATAGAGGACTTTGACCGTGAACCCCCTATTTGATTAATTCCTGTGTTCACAACTGATTACGTTAAAAAAAAAGCACGTAGACAATAGAAAAAAAAAAGCTTTGAAACATTTGTTATGCTAAAAATTAAAAATCTGTTCGTGTATTAGGGTGGCTTGAACCTCTAAATCCCCTCCTGCATAAAGATCTGTACAAACAACCTAAGACCAAGCTTGATGATGCCATTAGAAAAGAAACACAAATTGTGTGTGTGAAGAACTAACTACACATGGACCTGTTAATCTGTGCATTTGTAAGCTTGAAAATCCAAACAGAATGGTAAAGCCAGGTTTCTCCGTCAAATTTCTGGCTGATATCAAGAAGCTCAAGCTTTCCCAAGAAACTTTGAGTGATTACTCAAATAATTATTTGCTTGTAGGCCACGGTAGTTTCGAAATCCATAATGGTAAATAGAGCTATCACTTGCCCCGCTGTCTGGGCGACAGACGGTCAATAAAGGGGTAAGGGATCCTTTATTTGAACAAGGATCCTCAGCTTCCTTTTTGTGCAGAGAACAGCGTCTCGAATCGATTAGAAATATCGATTAAACTCGTGACGCAATTCCGTGTTTAATTTTTAGCTCGGTTGTATGTTGTGTACAACTTTCTTATTGGCTACTTTTCAATGAACCTTCTTTTATGTTAAAAAAAAATAATGTGCTGAAACATTATGAGGGGAAAAAAAATAATTACAATCAAAAAAGAAAAAATCTTTTTTTTTCTTTCAGAATTGAGCTTTTTCTGAAGAATTTTTATAATTTGTTTTTGCATTTGGTATGTAAAAAACTCTTTGGCTACAGAAAGCAAAAATTTCTGACCATAAGAACATCAACTTCGAGCGGAAAACACTATTCTAATACTGAAAAAATTTAAGATAAGGAAAAAGTATTACTTTCGATTTATTAGGAAAAGCGTTTAGTTATATAAAATGGAGTTTAAAGAAGGTAGGGGGGGGGAGAAATTTTTTAAAAAAAGAACATTATTAATGGCCTTTTTACTGACGTCGAAAAGAGAGGTTTTAAATAGAAATACGTAGAATATGTTGTGATTAAGCACTTTTATATCTCTATATTAAAAAAGAGTTTTTCGTGATGCTGTAATGCATTTATTTATACAGAGTGTTTTTTTTCCAGGTATAGAAGTTTAAGTTGGCATTACTTTCCAAGATGGCGACCGATTTAACAGCTGACAAGTGATTTATTCTCAGTTTGGTTTGGCAATTTATCATGAATAGACTCACGCCTGAACAACGCTTTCAAATTGTGCAATTTTATTTCGAAAATAATGGGCGATTTTCATAAGCCAATTTTGTTTAGCAATGAAGCGCACTTCTGGTTGAATGGCTACATCAACAAACAAAACTGCCGCATTTGGAGTGAAGCTAATCCACAAGTGTATGTCGAAACACCGTTACATCCAGAAAAACTGACTGTTTGGTGCGCTTTATGGGCTGGTGGAATCCTTCTTCAAAAACGATGAAGGCCACAACGTTACAGTCAATGGTGATCGGTATAGAGCCATGATTACTAACTTTTTCATTCCTGAATTGAACAATCATGATGTCCAGGAGCTGTGGTTCCAACAAGACGGCGCAACATGTCACACAGCTCATGCCACAATCGATTTATTGAAAGACACGTTTGGTGACCACCTAATTTCGCGTTTTGGACCTGTGAATTGGCCTCCAAGATCTTGCGATTTAACACCGCTAGACTATTTTTTGTGGAGCTATGTAAAGTCATTGGTCTTTGCGGATAAGCCACAAACGCTTGACCATTTGGAAGACAACGTTCGCCGTGTTATTGCCGATATACGGCCACAAATGTTGGAAAATGTCATCGAAAATTGGACGTCCAGATTGGACTACATCCGAGCCAGCCGTGGCAGTCCTATGCCAGAAATCATATTTAAAATGTAATGCCACAAGATTATCTTTCGAATAAAAAAAATTCATGTCAGTCGAATAATACATCGTTGTTTTATTGCAATTTAAAGTTCTATACCTCTCAAAAAAACACCCTTTACATAACCACAGTTCAAACAAATTTACATTTATGATAATGATGAGCTTTGCGTGGACTTTCAAAAATAGTTTTCGGTTAATGTGAAAGGATAGGATCCGAATTTGTGGAACATTTTTTCAGATATAAAAGAGATAAAAAATTAATATGATATTCTGGCTTCCCTATCCTTTAGAAAGAAGCATTTTTTATCATACATCCTTTTTTTAACAGATTTGATTCGTTTCTTCTGGTATAACATGTGTTTCGCGTTTTTTCTCTCATACCGTTATGTTAAACGGGCTATGCCTTTCCATATTAAAATGAAAAAGAAAGTATTCATGGAATATTTTGAAATTTTTGAAAGCACTATATTGTTAACAGAGATACGAGCTATAATTCTACAAATTTCCTTGGAAATTGAGGCATTTTTCTGCCTGAAAATGTGCTTCGCGTTTAATTCAAGCTCTCGTACTTTTACCGAAAACAGCCTTAAGCATGACGATGAATTGCAAATTTTACAGCTAATTATGAATAAAAATACAAATGCAGAAGAATATAGAACATTGTATGAAATTAAAAATAAGACCAAGATCAAGTGTATAATCTGTGTTTTTATACAAACCCTAGACATCCTTCCTAGAGTTTATAATAAAACTTCATGCCATGAATTTGCAGCAATCAGTTCGATAAAAGATCTTTCTATAGACAAAAAGGCTGGTCAGAGTTTATCTTAATAGCAAACACCGTCTCAATTTTTAAATTTCAACTCTTCTTCTGCAGATTTGTTTGAAGAGGTTTTCATTTAAAGTACAAATTAAAATATGCGGAGATGAAAATTTGAAATTTATTTTTTCTCCTGCTTACAATATATTGAATAAAAAAATAGAGCTACATAATACATGTAAATTACAGGTTAACAATTTGAGCAATGAATATAAACAGTTGTATAATTTGTACAATGGGGGATTGATCCGCCGCTAGGCGGACAGCAGGTACCCTTCCCTAGTAGTAGATAAGTTTACTTTTCGCAGACACATTTTTGTTTTATTTATAATTTAATAAACCAGCGTAGTATATTAGAGCTAGCCAATTAGTCATTGGTTACTATTTTTCTTACCTTAAGATTGCATCACAAACTCAAGGAAATTTTTTGTTTGAGTGTGATAGGGTTTATTAACGTCACACTCTAAGGCTATTGGCGACAGACCTCGTGATTCTGAACAATCGTCAAGTGACGAGGACGACATTTAAGCTGTCACCACTCCAATAGGAAGACTTTGTGTGTGACCCTCGACAGATTAAACATCCCTCAGGCCCTCTACATGGCGTGTGGGTGGCGTGAGTGAGAGTTATATTCAAGTCGCATTCTGAAGCTTCACGTAGGCTATTGGTGGCGGAACTAGTAATTTTGAATCACGATGAAGTGATGAGGACGAGACTTAAGCTGTCACCCCCTCACCAAACTACCACATCATGCCAAGTGAGTGAATACTAACGTCACACTGTTCAGCTACACGAGGGCCTTTGGCGACGGACCTCGTAATGTTGAACCACGATCAAGTGACGAGGATGGCATCTGAGCTGGCACCCTCCTCTCCTAACTACCACACGAAAGGGAGGACGTTTGAGCTCTCGACAGATTTAACGTGCATCTCCCCCCCCTACTTGACCATGGTTTAAAATTACGAGGCCCGTCGCCAAAAGCCCTCTTGTAGCTGAACAGTGTGATGTTAATATTCACTCACTCACTCCCTACACGGCGGGTCTTTAGTGGTACTGGGCTCGAACTCCTGACATCCCTACCATGACCCGATACCTTGACCACTGGGATACCGCAGCCCCCCACATCATGCCAATGAGCCTCGACAGAATTAACGTGTATGGCCCGTCTTTAGTGACATTAGGATTCGAGCTCATGACACGCTGGTCACGATCGTGCGATAATGACCACCAGTCATGACCCTGTCTGAATGAATGTTTACCGTGAAATCCGGCGTATAACATGCACTTTCAACACAAAATTATATGCCGTGTGTAAAAATGAGAGCTTTAAAGATAAAAAAAGATGAGCGCGTAGAAAAAAATTAGACTTCTACATGTATCAAAATACTGTGTTTGTTTAAAAGAAATTAATTTTCTTTAAAAAAAATGACATTCCTTATGAACTTGTAGAACTAGTATTGTAGCTGTCGAATTATAGGATTGTTTTCTAAAGTGTGGAATAATACTTCGAATAAAAGACTTCGAAACATAAGAGCATTGCACACATACATTACAAGTTTGTTTCGTAAAAAAGGGTGTGCGCGTTATACAGCGAATATACCTAAAAATTAAAAATTGCAGTTTGAAAGTATAGGTGTGCATTACACGCCATATTTTACGGTAGTTTACCTTGTTTTTATTTTATATAGGTTTGTTTAATCCAGGGGCGACCATTAGAGCCCAATAAAAGCCGGATTAAACAGGTTCTACTGCATTTATGTCGTAATCATGCGTTAATTGATTGATTGAATATTAACGTCGCACTGTTCAGCTACACGAGGGCTTTTGGCGACGGACCACGTAATTTTGAACCATGGTCAAGTGACGTGGACGACACCTGAGCTGGCACCCCCCTCTCCTAACTACCACACCACACCAACGGGAGGACGTTTCAGCTCTCGACAGATTTAACGTGCATCGCTGCCCTACACGGCGGGTCTTTAGTGGTACTGGGCTCGAACTCGTGACAAAGCAAGCCACGGTCCGATACCTATACCACTCAGCTACCGCGGCCGATAATCATGCGTTAAAAGTCTGAAGAAAAGATATAATTTAGAAAAAGAGATTTTTTCCTTAAAGTTTGAAAAAGTTTTTAAAAGCATTAATTTTATATGAAACAAATATCTATCGACAATGATGACAAAGCAGAATAGTATACCTCATTAGTATATTTTTATGCTAATAAACATGTTAATGATAAATTAAATAAAATTCCGTGATTTCTTTCGATATTCAACAAAAACGAATGCCTCTTAGATGGATTTATCTTAAACTCTCCCTCGTAGGATAAAACGGGATATAGCCTACGAAGTCTAATTCTGCCTGTATAGACTCGATAACACCTTATCGGAAATATTTGCTTACTTATCTATAATATTATATTAAAAATCTATTGCCAACCGACAGTACACACATAATGCTGATTTCAGAGCTACTTATGCTAGAGATTTGGATATGTAGATAAGAAATGTTGCAATACGGAACCAGTTTTTGAGTTGATTTATTTCTGGTAAAATTATGCTATTATATATTAATTTTGCAATATGAAATTGCTGTAATATGCTAACAAATAGTACATATTCAAGCACTAAACGATCTATATTGTGGAAAGTATTTTTTTTTTACTTCGTTTATTTACAAAATAATTGCACTTTCTTTTTTTCGCTTGGGAGTATAGATAAATAAGTAAAATTTTTTGTGAAGAAGGCAACTACCGCAACATTTCTCAAACATTGGGGGCGCCCCCTAGGGGGCATGATAACTCTACGAGGGGGGCATAAGCATATTGAAAAGTCTAAAAAAAGATTATTTAAAAAAAAATTATTAATTTACTGTAAGTAACAAACAAAATGAATTTTGACATAAAAAATAAAATACACATTTACACTGATACATTACACTTATAAATGTATCAGTCTATACCAGTGGCGCACACAATGGGGGGCCTGGGGGTCCGGACATCCCCCAAAGCCCTTGATTTTTTTTTCGATTGATTATAATTCTATGTATATAATACGTAAAATGTAATTAAGTATTTGTTATTACTGGTTAATTTTATTAATTAATGCTAATTATTTATTCAATAATTAGTTTTTTTACTGTGTTTTGTTCCCAAAAATCGACAAAGTCAAAAGGAGCATGATACAAGAATGGTGAACTTTCGATCCCGGACCCCCCCACTGGAAAAATTCCTGTGTGCGCTACTGGTCTATACAATGTATTTTATAATTAATTTAACAATACTAAGTTAAGAGCAAGTTTGATAATTACCAGTGACCTTATGTGATTGTATTAAAACTTATCTTGATAATTTGCACAGTTTATAATTAATCCCTTAATTGCCGATTAAAAGTTACGCGATTCGCTCCCCAATGCTACCGTTTTCCACGTAGATGCTCATATGTGATGTTTTTTATGGGGGGGAGAAGGAAAGGGAAAAAAATAAGTAAATCCTTCGCCAGCACTATCAAACGGACGTATATATAAGTATAGAAAATTAATGCCTTGGCAGAGCGAGACGTTTATACACGCCGGTGGTACTTAAGAGGCTAAAGTCGTATTGCAGCTTTAGTGTCAAACAATAGTATTATTGAATTCAATCAGTGACGCACACAAGGGGTGTGTCCTGGGGGTCCGAACCCCCCCTAAAACACTTGATTTTTTTCCGATTGATTATAATTCTATAGTACATAAAATTTAATTAAATATTTGTTATTAATGATTACTGATATTAATTAATGCTAATTATTTATTCAATAATTAGTTTTTACTGTTTTTTGTTTCGGAAAATCAACAAAATCAAAAAGAGCGTGATACAAGAATGGTGGACTTTCGACCCTGGACCCCCTCCCCCTTGAAAGATTCTTGTGTGTGCTACTGAATTCAATACATTGTAATTGTATGGAGGGTGGGGGGTTGCAATGAAACTTATGATTGAATGTTGGGTATCGAATATTCAAAGTTTGAGAAGCACTGAACTACTGTATAAAGAAATCACATTTGTGTGTGTTCAATTTTATGTCTTCCCTCTCTTAACTTCCACTCCACGCGAAGCGAGTGAGTGAGTGTTTTATTAATGTCGCGCAAAAACAACATGAGGGCCAATGGCGATGGACCTTGTAATTTTGAGTTATGGTCAAGTGACGAGGAGGACACCTGACTTGGCAATCCCTCTCCAAACTACAACACCACCCCAACAGTAAGGCTTTGAGATTCGACAGATATAACGTGCGTCAACCCCTCGCGCTGTGGGTTTTCAGTGGCAATAAGACTTGAACCCATGACTCGACAACGCTGCCCGCGCGTTCACGACCATGAACACTTGGCTACAGCGGCCACACTGAATGTTAGAAATGAAAAATGTTATCTAATAAACTTACGAATGGAAGCACAAATTGAGAATATTTATTTTTTGCAATATTTTAATACTTGAATTGGAATATATTTTCACAAGGCGAATGGTGTATTATACATCATTACTTTTATAGCTAGTTAAACTCTGTTCGTTAATTAGTGTTACGACGTAAAGCTGGGGTCCGTTGAAAAGTGCTCTATTAATACTGTAATGCAGTGCTTTTCAAACTTTCAATACTTACGACCCAATATTCAATCCTAATTTTCATCGCGTCCCCCTTTCATACAATAACAATGTATTAAATTCGATAATGCAATACTCTGACACTAAAGCCACAATAAGACTTTTACGTAAGTGCCACCGGCGTGTATAAACGTCTCGCTCAGCCAATGCGTTAATTACCTTGGGCGTGCATATATGTCTCTCCGAAATACAATCTTTTCTGTTCAATCCTATCCATAAAATTATTCCGAAGGCTTTGTGATGCAATAAAATGACATTGATAGTGTTTGCGAAGGATTTACTTATTTCAGAAGATTTTTTTTATTCCCTTTCTCCCCCTTCCCTACTATACACCACACACACTTACATACGTGTAAAACGGTGGCATTGGGGAGCAAATCGCGTAACTTTTAATCGGCAGTTAAGGGATTAATTATAAACCGTACAAATTACCCAGATAAGTGTTAATTTTTCCAGATAATTTTACTTATATATATGACAAGCCCGTGGGGTCACTGGTAATTACTAAACTTGTTCTTAACTTACTATTGTTAAATTAATTATAAAATTCATTGTGTAGAACTTATACATTTATAAGTGTATTAGTTCAGCGTAAATGAGTTTTTTTTTAAATTTTATTTTTCTTTATGTCAGAAAGTATTTTGTGTTTTCTTATTTTCAATAAATTAATGATTTTTTAAAATAATCTTTTGTTTTCGACTTTTCAAATATGCACGTGCACTCTTAGGGTTATCACGCCCCACAGTTTGAGAAACGCTGCTGCTGTCTCGTTTTCTTTATTCCAGGGTAGCGAGAGCATTAGTAAAATATTATTTTCTTTTATTTACAGATAGTTAACGCTGAATTTACACACGTTCCATTGGGTATGTAAGATATATCTTTTGCTCATCCTATTCTGAGTATCGTCGACTGTTGGGCTCGTTCTAAAGGGACAGCGACTGGACATTAGAATGACCGAACTCCACCAAACTCGTGAAGTTAGGTTTCTAGTAAGTCTCTCACAAATTTAGATGAGTTCATTGTTGTCTCAGAACTCAAGTACCGATCACTGAGCCTGTCTCTGATCTTCCCGCTGCCTAGCAGCCTATTGCTGATGTTTTCAAAGTCCCCGGTCACCTTCCTATCCGTCTTTTTAAACCAGCTGGGTGGAACTCTTTAACGCACCCAATAATTTCTGATTGGAAGAAACACGGGTCTGTACCCTCTGTCTCGTTCACAACTACCATTGATTCTTCCACGACAAAAGCTTGCATAGACTGTGATCCTCTTGTTGTCGTACATCGAAAACCATATGGAGGGTATGTAAATCGACCTGTCACTTCAACACTGAGAATACCCTCCTTGTCATTTTTTTCTTACAATAGCCGACACTCTCTTCCATACAAATGTATCGCGCCTACATGTGAGAGGGAACGAAGGAATGGACAACCTCCGAAACAGGCATGCACCTTTCATGGTTCGCAGTAAAGAAAAAGCCATCTGATGAAAATATTCGCTTCTGGGTGTCGGAGAAGAAAAAGAGGGGTAACAACCTACAGTCCAAGAGTCGACTCTACAGCTGTTTCACCCCAGGGTGTGAGAGTAGAATCTACGAGTATAGTTTACTTTGAAAGAAAAATATCATCTGTGTGTGACGATTCTGTCCGCTCCTAAGTGTCACAATTGAAAAGAGGGGTAGTAAACTGCCGTCAATGAGACTACGCTACAGTACTGATTATACATTTAAACAAATACATTTGGCGACTTTTGCGTGTCCTCTTAAGGAGAGAAAATAAGAAGGCAGATGAAGAGTTACAACACATACTTTGTGAATTAAATGAAGTGTTGTTTATGCTTTTAATTTCAGTACATACCAGTGCTTCTCAGACTTTCCATATTTGCGACCCAATTTTCATTGCGCCCTCCTCACACAACAACAATGTATTGAATGCGACGCTAAAGCTACAATGAGACTTTACTATTATAAACTGCACATATTATCAATAGTATTTTATTTTGTATATGACAAGCCCATGGAAGTCACTAGTACTTACTAAACTTGTCTTTAATTTAGTATTGATAAATCAATAATTAAATACTTTTTGCCGTATTGATACATTTATGAGTATCTTATATCAGTGTGAATATGCATTTTTTTATCATGTCAGCATGTATTTTGTTTTGCTTCCTTTCGGTAAATTAATAATTGTTTTAAATCTTTTATTATGGATTTTTCGATATGCTCTCCCCCCACGTACGGTTATCATGCCCCCAAGGGAGGGGGCGTCTCACAGTTTGAGAGAAGCTGGTGTATACAAATAACAACTTATTTAAGTGAAATTTTATTTATTTTTACATTTTTTATTGGCATCATCAAAAGGTATTATTGTTTTATCTTGAGCAGCTAATTACTTTTCAACTTTTCTTACGTCGCAATTTTCACATCTACTTTCGCATACACTGAATTTAAGTTTAAAAGAATATCCTACCCATTCAAAAAAGTTCTTTTTTTAAAAATTTGATTGAAGAAACAAGAAGATTTTTAACAGCATAGCCCCTTGGTGGCTTAAGCCCCCATTATTTACAAAATGTTGCACGAAATAATTAAATATGTTCGGGCTTAAAATCGTTGTTGTTATTTCATGTCCTAATACTTACACCAGATCTATGATACCATGTCGCTGTAACAGCTCCACAATTCCATTCTCAGACTCCCTCTACAGCTGCTTTACAGAGGCGGCAATACTGTTAGTGACATAAGTAGGAGAAACAGGACAGGAACAAGGGAGAGATGAAAAAGTCTTTTTCCTGTCGACGAACTTCAAGCTCCTGATGTCACTGCGCAGCCTGGCCAATGCAGTCTATGCGGATCTTATACCTACAGACTGTAAGGACATACCAGGATGATAATCAAAATCGTAAATTAATATAACGACTCAACTGCGTAATTTATCATCTAATCATATGTACAAAGTATGTTCCGAAAGTAATATTCTTTATTCTTTTGTAAAGATAAGATAGCAAGGGGAAACAAAGAATCGCTATAAGAATGCATATTCATTGCTGGTTAAACGTTGGAAGGTGTGTTAGCATAAGAATAATGACGCATGCGTAGAGCGCCGAAGAAGAGAGTTGCGGCAGACCGGCGTGTCCGAAGTTATTTGAATACAGATCACGATAAAAGATAGACATTTGATGAAAACGTGGTCGCCAATGGAAGTGTGTGCAGCAGTGCCAGTTTATCCACTGGGCGCTTGGGCGGGCGCTCAGGGACCCAAGATCCGGAAGGGTGCGAAAGTTACCGGACAAGTTGGATTTAACCAGGTTTTCTGGTAAAACCTGACTTTGCAGTGGGGCTCTAATATTCTCCATTACGCCATTGATCCCAGACATGGTTGGGTGACACTGGATAACATATTAATATTACTAAAATGTAAATTATATTAAAAGTAGATTAAAATTTTTCATAATAGATGCAATGCATTTTTAATTGCCTTTACAAAAATTACGAATAGGATGTTGATCTAAAATATTATTTTAAGATACGTTCTTCTAAGTGTGTGAGTGCGTGTGTGTAATAGGGTTCCATGAAAATATTTTTTTAGTTCTAGAGGTTCCTCGAAAACACCTTCTAGGGAGCTTTGAAACCCGAGGGGAGGAGGAATGAATACTCCTGTATGAAATACGCTTCAATTAGAATTTTATATCATATCGAATAAAAAAAAATCCCTAGTGTCATCTTTACTGATTTTGAGAGAGTTCTCCACAGAAATCTTTGAAAATGAAATCTAGAAGTTCCATGGGGGCCTTGCTATTCATTTCTTTTAACGCAGGACAATATTTTAAAAATTATTCAAGCCTCTCACTAACAAAACAACGAATATACGAAACTTATTTCGCACAGAATTTTTCCACTTTCTTTCGAAACCAAGAATTGTAACAAAGCTAATTTTCCAGAGGAATGATTAGAGTCATTTTCTGTTCTATCGTTTCTGTCGAACAACTGCTCCACGCAGGTGAAAAGGGTGGTGGGGAAGAGAGATAAATGTGGTGCTTACGTGGCTTTTTACTCTTTTCATCCGAAGTATTTTCCAATTAACTATATCCGAAACCATTATCATCACTGAAAAGAACGTGTAAAATTTCCATTCTTACCAACAATGTAGGGGGTTGAAAAAAGGAAGGATTGTAATTACAGAAATGGGAGGGGGGAAGGGCTAAAGTTAAAATTCAAAAGAAATTACGGTGCGCGCAACTCCCACAGATCGAAGGTCAAACCAAACTAATATACTGCGCAACAATGTAGCGTTGGGGCGTTCTTAAGGCCCTAGAACACCTACACTGCGTTTAGGTTTTAATAACACCTTTGGCAGAAGCGGTGAAGTCTGCATAAGTTATTAAGTCTCTTCTTCTTTATCCGTCTACTCTTCTAGAACGTCTCGCTGTCTTTTTTCCCCCTCACCCAGCATTTATTAACAGCCGTTTATTTTGTCATGCTGAGTGGCAATAGCTCGTAACACAGTTTTAGAATTGTGTATTTGTTTTCAAGTTCTTTTTTTTCACGTTGTCAGGTTTCTGTTTCGTTGTTGTTGTTTTTTTACATCTCGTTATTTTCTGCAGATGGAAAGAATTTGAAAGAACACGTGGGAATTCATTTCGTGATAGAATATAAAGGGGCCGGCCCATAATTTGAAAACAAACCTCTTAGTTCTTTGTTTCTCAGCTGCTTTTGTACACATTACTCGTTTTAAAGTTGTATAAAGTAATGCCACAGGTTACAGTGTTAATAAATTCATTTATTTTCATCGCATTTTTTGAAACCTGTATTGTTGCTTCTTCACGCTTTGAAAAATCGTTTGTCTTAACATTTGCTATGTAAATGACACAATTTTTTTTTTCATATTTTAAATAATTTTTATCATAATTTATAAGCATAGTTCTAATTGTTTTGAATTTATAAGCAAGCTATATATCAGCTATTATTATTTATATTACTAGTTTTTTTAAGGGAGTGATTTTAAAAAAATCAATAAAAAACTGATTTTTCGATTTTTATTGGAAAATAAGCTATGACTCTGTTTCTGCTTCTAAAATGCAAATTTAATTTTTATTTTAACTAAATTAACTAAATCTCTTGAGACTAATTGCTACCAAGTGAAAACTACCCAGGATATTTTATCCACAGTGTATAAAATCTATGTCCGTCTATTATTGGACTATGGCTGGGAAGTTGTGACCCTGACAAGTACAACCAACCTTGAAAAGTACGATCTCGTTCAGAACAGTGCCCTCAGAATTATAACCGGTGGATCCAAATCAACTCCAAGTACTGCAATGCAACTCCAGACCGGCATCGAGCCTCTTAATAGTCGTAGAGACAAGTTCACTCTCAAATTTTGGGAGAAAACCAGAAGAGTAGATTGCAGGTACTGAAAAGTGTATAGATGTGCAACACAGAGACTCAAGACTCAGACTTCTCCTCTTTCACATGCGGAACTTCTTATGAAGAAACACCAACTTCCGCTACTAATGACTCGCCGTGCTCCTATACAGTTCTACTCAACAGTCGCTACTGCCCCCTTCCATCTAAACGACTCAACCTCACTAACATGACTTCAAATAAGGCTGATGCCATTTCTGAAGAACTAAAATCCTGCACTCTGAAAACGATCGAAGAAAGATATCCAGCAAAAGAGTGACTTCATATCTACACGGATGGCTCACACCTGCCAGAAACAAACGGAGCCTGCACGGGATGGTTCTGTGGGCTGTATGAGGGCTCATTTGCCGTGGGAAAGAACGCCACCAACTACGATGGTGAGAACTTGGCTGTCTGTGAAGCTAAAACGCATTTACTATTTTCTGGCCTAACTCATGCAAAAGTTGTCTTCTTCATAGACCCCAAGCTGCAATTTTAGCTTTTAGTAGTAATACATCAATTAACTGCCTTAGCACAATTCAGTGCCAAACTAAAATTGCGGAGCTCATTTCATATGGCTGGACTGCGGCCTTACAGTGAGTCCCAAGTCATGTTGGGATCCCCGGCAATAAAAGAGCCGACCAAAAAGCCAAGCAGAGAGACGAGTCAGCTAAATTGGAAGTTCCCTTGACCCTCAGAAGAGCAAAGAGCATCATCTCCAAATACATTGACAAATATACTGCCATGACCTAAAAAACGAAGAGTTTTGGAAAGCCATTGGAAACTCTGGCCATTGTCGACCCAATCCCGAGGCACCTGGAGAGAGCCAAGGCTGTTGGCCATTTTCGTCTAACTACCGGACATGAGTTTTTGGGAGTACACCTCCACTGGCTTTCCGTGGATGCAAACGAGGCCTGCCCACTCTGCGATCATGCCAGAATGGATGGCGACCTCTTGCTCCAACGCACTGGACTCGATGAATACCCGCCTGATGACATTGTCAGTCGGTACTGCCATGACCTAAAAAATGAAGAGTTTTGGAAAGCCATTGGAAACTCTGGCCATTGTCGACCCAATCCCGAGGCACCTGGAGAGAGCCAAGGCTGTTGGCCATTTTCGTCTAACTACCGGACATGAGTTTTTGGGAGTACACCTCCACTGGCTTTCCGTGGATGCAAACGAGGCCTGCCCACTCTGCGATCATGCCAGAATGGATGGCGACCTCTTGCTCCAACGCACTGGACTCGATGAATACCCGCCTGATGACATTGTCAGTCGGTACTGGGAGGCTCGGCATCAAATGGTCAAGAACCAAGCACGGGCGTTGGATAAATAAATAAGAATACTAACTACATACTTTTGTCAACGAACAATAAAATAATAAAAAATAAAAAGAATACGGGTTTAAATACACACACATGTTACTTCACAAACTTTTTTTTTTAAAAAAATTACTCTTTTTTTAAAAAAGGCTCTCTTTAAAATAATAGTAATAATACAGTAAATGCACATAAAGCAATTGGTGAATTTACGATCAATCAATTTTTTAAAAATATTCCTTAGACCTCTTTAACATTAAGGGGATAGGAAGGAAGGCTGCGTGTGAAGTGACTCCCTTATAAACTACTATTATTTTAGACTTACAAATTTCTATTAACTATAAAGTTTCACCGAATGCCATGTACGTACTTGGAGAGGTGGTAGAGAACATCTCGACGAGCCATAATTACATGGGAAAGCATGTGCAGAAACGAAACCGTAACGAGATTCAAGGACAGTAAGGCCACAATACAGAATGTAGTGTAAAAGGGTTTATTAAAAAAATGAAAAAAAACAATAATAAAAATTAAATGTATGACATTAAACCATCACAGGAAGTATTTGAATTTTTGGCCTTTGGCATGGATGCACGCAAGATATCGACGCGACATGGATTAGCCTAGATGTCCGAAAATACCGGGCATTTCTCGGATCGTGGCAGCAGCAATGGATATTCATGCAACCAAGTCCATTGCAGAATTGACGGGCGTGGCGTCAACCGTGACACCGAAAGTTCCATGTTCCTCCATGTTCTGATGCACCCGAGTGAACATTTGATGATTCGGTTGCCGCCTCATTGGATATCTTTCCCCATACAACCGAATATCTACTCGCCCCTTTCCGTTGGTTAGGTGTTAGATGAAGTGGATATCCGCCAACTCGGTGTTCGTATAACGATTCATGTTCATCGCACGCTGTCCATGTCTGAAATGAGGAAACCACATATGCCGACCTTGCGAGCTCATGTACAGCACCATCTATCGCTTTCCGCCCATGCTTTCCTATGCAATTATGGCTCTACCTCCCCTCCAAATTTGTACACGGCATTTGGGGGTACCCTGTATATGAGGTAATATGTTTAAGATTATATTCTTTTGATTCTCTCTCTTTTCCCCTTTTCAATTTTGCTCATTTCAAAAAGCTAGAGTAATATGTCGAACTTTTAAAGCTAAAGCTCTATTTTGTTGAACCAAAATAATTTTTTTAAATATAATACGTCATAAGAGCGATGAGAGCGTTTTTTAAGGAACCGTGATTTTAAAAAAGCACATAAATGGATAGTTTTCATGATATTTAGTGTCACTTAGATTAGAATACATGTATAAAATTGTTTTAAGGACATTATGACAAACAAAATTATTTAAATACAATATTTTGACAAAAAATTAACTTAGAATAATATTTTTTTCAAAATGTTCTCCTTTTATAAAAAAAATGCTTCTATAATAATAATATTTTGCTTATATAAAGTAAAGACTTCTCCAGAGAGTCCGAGCTACGCTTTTTGAAAAATTCACCATATTTTCAGAGTTACCATCAATTGAAATAATTATCGGCGTTTTTTTTTCTTAAAATTTCTCCCCTTTTGTAGTAAAATATGGATAAACCCACTTCTAAGTTGTATATTTCAAAAATTCTAGTTCAGTCTCTGTATAGTGGTCTGAGCTATATACAGGCAAAATATTATTATAATATAAGCATTTTTCATAAATAGAAATTTTTTTGAAAATTGGTCATTCTATGTTAATTTTTTATTAAAATATTGTACTCAAATAATTTTTTATTGTAATAATATCACTAAAACAATTTTATATACGTTTTCTAATCTAAGTGATACTAAATGTCATAAATGTTATCCATTTATACACTTTTGCAAAATCACAGTTCCGAACGTAGTTGGATACCTTAAAGTAAACGGGGTCAGTAGAGTTTTGCTTTGTTAATAACGTAATACTTGAATTTTTCAATTGCTTTTGTTATTTCTGTTACATAACCATACAGTGGCGCACAGAGGAATTTTTCAAAGGGGGTTCTAGAGTCAAAAACACCATTGTTGTATAATGCTCCAAAACGTCGCCCAACATATTCTTTTAATTTTGTCAATTTGAAGAGGAATAAAGGGGGTTCTAAGTCAAAAACACCATTGTAAAAAACATATAATTTTTGAATAAATAAAAATTAATTATTGAATAAATAGCATTAGTTAATAAAATTAATTATTAATAACAAATGCTTAATTTAATTTTACCTACTATATACATAGGATTATAATCAATCGAAAAAAAATCAAGGGCTTTGGGGGGCGTGGTTTCGGACGCGGGGACCCCCTCCTTGTATGCCCCCCTGTTACCATACCAACATGGCCACCGGTATTAAAATTGAAATTGTGACAGAAAAGTTGAAAGTTCTCGATTTCAAAATTTGAGTCCTGATATTCAGTCAAACACTTTTTAACTGAATAATGGAACATGAGCAGCATGCTAAATTTAAAAACGTATAAATGTTCTCCAGTTATTCGAAAGAAAGTTGTTTGGCGAGTGAGATGCCAATACACTTGCCATCCTCGTTTCTTGACTTGATTGAAAATTCTGGAATCCCCAGTAATCTTTGACCAGCTTTGAAACAGACATGTCCGAAAAATAGGCTGCAAAAATTTTCCGTGAGTAATTGAATAATTTTCAAGCATCTCATGAATTCCATAATTTTCTGTGCGAGGGCTATCTATCAGTGAAAAATGAATGTTATTTTTCAGGTATAATTAACTGTTGATGTTGTGTTTTTACATAGAATGATATAATGAAAGTAAAATAAATCATTTCATTTGCTGTGGGACATTTCGTAACTGTTAGTCGATGTCATTTAAAATTTTCATTAATACACTGCTGGCCACACAAAGTGCAACACCAAGAAGGACCAGAGATATCACAGCGAAATTTACTTGGCAGGTAACATATTCCACAAAAATCAAACGATAAAAGTTACAGTATCTCGTGACGTGTGGATGATGACAAAATCAGTAGTTAGTGTAGCAGTCGTTGTTGGCCATAACCGTTGTCACACGCCTAGGCATAGAATCAAAGAGGCTTTGTATTGATGGGAGGCCGCCGGCCCCTGAGATACAGTTTTAATTTTTGCATTTGCCCTGTTTACAGGAAATAGGGATTACACAGGAATGTGGGTGCGTCTAGGTTCAACGGACCTTATGACCGGCAAGGTTATGTTCTTGCGCTCCAATCAGGGTGATAGATTGGACGGTAATGAATCCGTAGCGGATTCTTTTCGAAGTGATCTGGTCGGCTTTAAAAGCTGGTCCAGGAAAATTCTCGGGGCTTTTTTCCCTCTTACGTCTGCCAGAAAAACCTCCAGTCGGGAAGCGAACTCGCTAACCGAGGTCACCCTTACGTCACTCCTATTCTCATCATCAGATAAGTACCACCCTTGTAAAATTTAATGTTTCTTTTACCAATATGTTAATCAATAAATATAATTGTTACCACTATACGATCGGACTGTTAATTTAGTGTAATGTTAATTTGTCAATAGAAACTTAACTAATTTTAATTTAAGTCATGATGCGATGTTAAATTAAGAATCTGGGTTTAGGACAGAGAAATTAAATGAACAAACTTGGGCATCGCATTAGTATGTATTTTTTGGTTAAAGCAGTGTGTGTGTGCATGCAGCTACCCCATATTGCCAAAGTTGATTTGGTGTAGCAACGGGTAGTGTATTCCGGACCAGTCGTTGTGCAAGCATGGACCACATTTTTTATATTGGCGATCGGGAGAACAAGCAGTCCAAGGAAGCACTACAATCTGACGGGTAAAGAAGAACTCTTGAGCATTGCGTGTCATGTGTGGTCGCGCATTATCCTGTTGGAATATGGCTGATGGCGAGCGCTGAATGTATGGGAGGACCACAGGCTCCAACACCTCAGAGATGAAGTGCTGGCGGTTCAGTGTACCGCCATTGCGTACAAGAGGGGCGCGGCAGTGTAATCCAATACCAGCATCAAACCATGATACCGAGTGCGCAAGGGTGGTGATGCATAACGCAACAGTTCAGCAGCAGAATATATTTTAACATCTATGTTCATTAAAATAGAAAGGTAAAGTGAGAGTGGAAAAAACGCGCAAGGAAATTACTTCATGAAGAAAATATCCTCCACTTTTATTCGTTTAATTGATTTGACACTTTCTTTTCTAATCGGATACCATTTGATGCTTGAACACGTAAAGCTTCTTTGCTTGTGTTCTCTTACACGCACCACGTACTTAAATTGATTCTAAATGCTAATTGCAACAATTCTTCTTCTTAACCCCTCTTGAAATCCTGTTTTATTTTTACTTCATTCGAAGAATCGTTAAAGATAAATATGCGGAGTTTCTCAACAATTCCTTTTTTAATCATAGGCTTTAACACAAACTCTTTTAAATTTTCACTTTGAGCTGAGCACGAACACAAAAACAAATAGCCGTAATGGCTAGCTGCTACTGAGCTGTGTTATTAATATTTTTTATGTGGTGACCATCAAAATGACTAATGATAATTTCAAGCCTCCAGTGGCAGTCTTAATAGAAAGAAAAGAAAGACAATGATAAATTAAGCTCTAGAAAAGTATTGAAAGACTAGCTGTCAGACGAAAATTGTACTTCTTTGTTTGTTTTGTGTGTTTTGTTTTTTCACTAATTTACGATTTAACAATAAAATAATAAGTCTTATTATACGATGCATTAGTTAGTTGAAAATGTGGTTTTACGCTATTCAAATTTTAATTTTTGGCATTCCGGATCATAGAAATTATTAGATTATGCCCTTGATGGGTGCGGTCGAGTTAATTCGATCACACTAAACTGGTCAAACTGAGCACAAACGAGATAATTCGAGTGGAGTCGTATTTTTGCTGCTGTAATTTTTAAACTCGAATATAATCAATCTCGTCTGTATTTGTGAGATTGACTGCCATATGTCGTCGTGATTTCATAAACTTAGATAAAACGTGCAGTAAATTTAAATAAATAATGCAAAAAAAAGTATTTTTTCGTTTGCTACATATCAGCAATTGGAACGCATATGTTTTGTATAAAAAAGATAGAGGTGAAAATAGCTTAGATTTCAGAAGAAATACTAATAGAACTACTAATACAAAGTTATCATAGCGGTACAAGTATAAAAGAATCGGGTTGACCAAAATCTTCTAGAATTCTACGAAAAAATGGGCGTCATATTATACCATTTTTGTTCCACCAACATCAAAAAAAAAAAAAAGAAAAGAAAAAGCGAGATATTGTATAAAAAGGATATGAAAGGAAAAAAGGGAAAGAAAAGACAGCCGTCCCATGTGTAATATATGCAATGTGGGCTTCTATGCTGCACCTTCCTGTCAAATATATGGGACAAAAGAAAAATTTTAACAATTTTTTTAAATAAATACTACTATAATAATTATTATTTCTGTTAAAAAAGGTATAAAAGTTTCGAATAATTTTTAAAAATAAATACTGCTATTATTATTATTTCTGTTGAAAAAGCATAAATAAATAGTTTTATTGGTAAAAAAATGGTTTTTTTTTTCTCTTAGAAATAGCAGTTCGAAGAGAAATATAATAAAAAATGTATGCACGAGCAAGATTGCGATACTCGGCTCTTATCTGCAGTGTGGATTAAAAACCAAAATTAAAATAAAAGACAAGTTACAATCAATTTTATAAAATTAGAAAAACCGGAAGTGGGTCTTTAATCTACCGAATCTAGTCCAAGTGGACATTTAAATTGTTTAAAATCTATCATGGCGAGTCTGATAATTCGAAATACTATACATGTATTTCTATGAAACTTTTTGAACCTGATAATTATATCATTTTCTAGAGAATTAACAAAAATATTTTGTATAGTATGAATATTTTTTGAGTTATGGGCCTGTTATTTAAATATTAATCTCATAAAAAAATGTCCAATTTCTTGTAATATTTACTCGAACAGCTCTTAAATTTTTAAATTTTAATAAAACATTAAACTTTTAGTACACTTTCTCGATAAGTGTTGTTCAGTATTAATAATAGTAATTATTAATAATATTTATTATTAATAATTTGTTTTAGTTATACTTCTACTGATATAAGTTTAGTACTTTTTCCTCTAATTGATTTCAAGTTTTTCAAAAATATTGCTAAAGTTTCACTCATAGTTGCGATTTTATTAAAATTTAGATATTTTTTTACAGTATTGTTAGTTAAGTACTAGTATTTATTAGCAATGATCCCTAAAAAACATTTATAATGTTTTAGAGTATGCTATTTTTTTTAAAAAAAAGTACTCCAAACGTGTTCCGAAACCTTAAACAGCAAAAGTTAACATTCTTCGTTTTCAAATTTCTTTAAAGAAAGATGAAAAGCATTTTTATTGCATTGGCTTTTATTATTATTATTATGTACCTTTTCTTTGAAAAACCTAAATATGTATCATTAATATTGGTTTTTACGAATATTTTCACGCTAATTGTCACGCTAAAGTGTGTTTTCTTAGTATGAACGCAACATAGTCTTTCAAAAATATTTTCAATCACCATTGTAACTCTAAGTAAAAAAATGTATTTACCTCTCATATTGAAAAACATTTCTTCGGTCGTTTATAGATACCAATAGCAGTTCATTTAAAATACGAAGCATGAATGAACTTTAGAGTAAATCCATTGATTATACTATAAAATAAATGAGTAATTTGCGAATAAATATAAAGACAATTTTTCAGTTTGATTGAACTTTTTAAAATTTTGAAGGACGGTATCATATATAATCGAATATCTATCTATATATAAATTGATATTTGTAAATATGATCTCGCGCTTCGCGCCAATACCGTTCAACTAATCACTATGAAAATTGACATGTATGTGTATTTTTTTGTGAAGAAGGTTTTTGTGTTGTCCTCTTTGTTTCAGCTCTCCACCAGGTAGCGCTACATCATATCAAATTGTGCACCGTTCAATCAATTGCCAAGTTGCCAAAAATGATGCCAACTTGGCTCTATCGCCAACATTTCGCTGTGTTTCCATTGTATCGCCATTATAATGCAAGGAACGGCGTTACTTACGAATATTATAACTTTAGCATAAAATAAATACAACAAAAAGTACTACTGACGTATTAAACATTCATATATGAATTATTCACACTATTGTAAACACTCATCAAACAAAATTTGTAACAATATGTTATTTTTGTTGAGCACAGATCAACTTAGAAAGGTGTTTTCAAAAATCGACCCACGAGGCAGTAACGGGGGCTTTAATAAAAAATAAAAAAATATATATATAAATAAAAAAATATCCTTCTTATCGGGTATTGGACATACAGACTTAAAATTTAACAAGTATGATTAATTGTTCAGCTGAGATATGCAAAAAGCTTTTGCATATCTCAGCTGTTTAATTTGTTTTGTTTGTTTAATTTGCAATTCACGTAAAATTAACTTATTAAAAACTTCTTTACCCTTCAATATGTATTGTTTCATTTTTCTATTCACCCGTGTTAAGAATGGATATACCAGCTAATATGTTATATGATTAAACGAATGTATAATAATAATCCATATATATAAGAGAGAGAAAAGAGATCCACTTTCTCATTCAATCATCACAAGAGCTCTCCCACTATTAACCGATAAGAAATTTGCTAACCGTGGTTGATTTGTTGAGTAGCCTCCATCCTCGCCTGCAAACAGCCTCCATTCTCGTAGAATGTTAAAAACATCCATTTGCAGAGAATAAATAAATCAAAGCATTTGATCTCTAGTTAGCAAACTTTGCCGTAGGGAAAAACATTTTAAAGAAAGGGGAGAGAAAAGGGAAAGGAGATTGACTTGCGTTGAAGCTTCTAGGTATAAGAGGAAGGATTTCGTCTTGAAAGTGCCATCATTGACAAAGAGGATATCCTCTTTGATGGATGAGGTATCGGCGGCGAGCTCAATACCTGTGTCTTCGATCGGTTGTTAAGAGCAACCCGTTTGATCTTTTCCGCTACCGCCTCGCCCACGGAAGTCGCCCGTGGGCCAGCATAAAATCCTAAGCCAACAACATTTCTCCTGGAATCTTTTCACGCTATTTGTAAAACCATTTGTCAGTCTGGTTCCCATGCTAATCTATAGACTATAAGCTACAAACCTGCGAACAACAACCAACACACACAAAGAAAAGTAAATCCTTTTGAAAAAGACCATCAAGTTGGTATAACCAATAAAAATAAACTAGAAGCTAGACATTTGTTAACATTGAACATGGCGACGGCTTGGGTAATTTTTTTTGTCGCCGCGCTATTTACCAGCAGCAGTTAGCAAATGAGTTTGTAAAGATGTTTTATGTGAATGGGATAATCACAGCCAGTAAAAGAGTACAGCAGGAATTATAAAAGGAAAAAAAGGTCAGGATGAAAGCGGTAGCACAGAATATAAATTTCCCTTTTAACACATGAAAGTGTTGAAGTGAGTAAATTGGGAACACACATCAATTTATTCAATAGAACAATTTGCCCAGCTGTTAAAACTATAAGTATTATTGTATATTTTTCGCGATAAAATTGTTCCTTTAATATTAAAGAAACTTGAAAAAGCCTGATTAAAAATAGGTCAAAATGGGTTTGAAACCACCTATGGTACTGTTGAGTTAAAAACCGAGGAAATGCTCTATCTTTTCCTTGATTTCTTTTAATTTTTAAAATATTTCAATAGGAGGTATTTTGTAAAAACGTTCTAAGATTTAATTCCTTATTTTTTGTGCGATTTTTAACTCCTAACATAGTGTTTTGTGTCTTTAAATTCATAAAAGAAAAAAAAAGAAAAGAGTGAAAATATGCTTTAAATACACGTTCTTTTTAGTAGTTGTACAACATTTTTCTAACCACTAAAAGGCGTTTGAAAACAATTTTTTTGAAATTCTTTTTAATCTTATAGTAAAAATATGTTACAGTGACATTAATAAGGTAGAAAAAAATTAAGAGATTGATGAATGAATGAGATGAAATTGAACTTTTCCGTTTGGACAAGGACATTAAAGAACTTCTCTGAATATTTAAATAAAATTAGTAAAGAGGAAAGAAAACTATATATTCTGAACAAAACACTAAATTTGTTTTTACTTTTTTTTTTTTGGTTTTATTTCACATTTTTTTTATATTTCAATTTCATTAGAGATTGAATCATTCTTTCAGCGATGTTGAATTTTTGAGATTATAAATTCTTTTTTCCTAGACACATGAAAAATAGATTATTAATAGGACCTATTATATTAATATAATTACTTTAAGGCATATTGGGGATCATCTCAACATATGCCCAGCTGTTCTAAACAGTTTTTATTTGAGTGTTATTGACCGTATTTTTGATGAATAATTAAAAAAAAACTTTTTAAGTGTATTATACATTAAATCATTTGTCTTCAAAGTGTGTTCTTCCTTGGATTTCCACGAAACATACCAAGGAGATCTATGACTATAAGTGAAAATTCGGAAAGAAAACTATAAATATGTAGGTAAAACAGGTTCATATTCTCTATGGAGTTTGCATGACCATCACCAGCCGTATTTCCCATCACTCAAAATATTTGTGGACTGCCTCTCTTTTTACTAATTTCCTGAAACTTTTATTATGATACAATAAAATATATTAAAACGTTTTTATATGTTTTCCCTAGATTGTAAGTCTCCCATCCGGTATGGGGGTTAGCGACACTAACTGCTGCGCCGTAGGGCCTGGGTTCGAGTCCCGTAGAAGGCATGGATGTTTGTGAATGTATAGTGCCTTTGCTGCAGGGGGGTACTCTAAATAGCCATCGAGTCTCAAGTCCTCTCGTGAGGTGGGTTGAAGGGGGAGAGAGATGGGAGGCCTCTGACCCCCACTCAGGGTTACTCCCTCAAAATTAGGGTGGAACAGAGCTAAATAGTACTGTCACCTGTATGGTACTCAAGGCTACGGCTAACGCCAAGTGTACATCTAGCCCCTTGCCATGATGAATTTCGTGGGCCTGGATCTAACGCAGTCGAGATCAGGTGGCATCAGAAATAATAACAGCAAACTAGATAGTGAATATTTAGTTGTTTATGATCCTGCATAACAATTTTATAACATTAGTGCAATGTTTCGTGTTTGTAAAACTATACGAGGAGCGCAATGAATGGATTGGATTTAAACGACAGTGCTTATAAAATTATACAATAAAACCCTTTTTTCCATTTGTTAAAAAGAAAAACGCCAATAAGAGAACATTTCCAAAAATATTACTTGTAAAGTAATATTTCCCAGAGGAGAATACCAAACATGATTGGATAAATCAGAAAGCTTGCTTTTGAAGGGCAAGAACAATTTATCGACATGTCAACAGATTCATCGTTGCAATCTAAATTTTTGCAGAAACAGCTAAAACTTTTATTGTTGATTTGCAGAACAAGCAGAAAATGCTTCTCTCTCACACAGTTATGAACATTTTAATGCCATTTGAACAATGTATTTAAGTTAGAAATATTTCTCAACGTATGTATGTAGCTACAAAAATAAAATATAGAAACAAATAAATTAAAACAGAAAATGAAACGCGCGACTGCAGATAGCTTCGATAGTTTATGTAAGGAAATGAAACGTATTTCAGTTACTAAATATAAAGCAAGGATAGATGATATTACTAGAGTAGAAATTAATGCTATATTAATGAGTAAATTACATTATTATTATATTAAAAATTTTCAATAAAAATTACAGTATTTTTCTTTAATTGTCTCTACTTAAAATACCCAAAAAACATGATTTATAATTTAAATATTATTTTAAAATATATCCTTCTAAATGGCCTTTTTTGGAAGGGGCTCCTCGTAAATGAACACGGTCACAAACAAACGGATCACAAACACGTGCATATTAAATTTCGTCTCTGAGCCCCAACAACACATACGTTCTTCTGAGCTTATTTAAAATACAATTCAGATTGAACAGAATTATGAACCAATTGGGGTAATGGTGAAGTTAATGGAAATTATACTGAATCCTTTTTTTATACAAAAATTACAGTTAATTTCCTAGATATCCCCTGAAGTCAGCCTCCACTCACATTGGTGTGAGGGTTCGAGGAATGAAGAGCTATCTCTAAAATCAACAACTTTTTATTCTTATCCCTTTCAGTTCATAGCAACTTTTATTATAGCTAATGAGGACATCTTAAGACCGTTTGAGGCCCTGGGCCCCTATTCAAAAATAGGTCCATCCTGTAATCTTTAAAAAATAGACAGCATATAACATACATTATCAAATACTTGCACAAGCGATAATCTGAAACAAATGTACACAATCTCACAAACAATTTCAACCAAATGAATTGAATGATTGTTTGTGGTATTAGAGCTAGACCTAGACTTGGACAATGGTCATAACATATATAATAATATAGTCTCACCACTTTTGCCAGGCTGCATGCAGTTTGAAATTCTCTGTTTTTCACAGAATATGTACGGGAATAATATTTGACCATTAAAATTATTCGAATCATGGACTTATTCAGACAAGAATCGAGAACAAAACAAGGCCCCAACAAGGGTGAGACCCGGGCCCAGTGGTCCATGACTTAAGATGTTCCTGAATGGGGAGCAAGTCAGCTTTACACTACACTCGTCGACAAAAAAAATTAGTGCACCAAGAAGGAGTCGTCAAAATGAACCCCCCCAAATATTACATACGTAATGACTACTTTGATGTAAGTAAATGATTATAAAATCAAAGAAAAAGGATCATTTATATATTTCAGAGAAAGATGGAAAAAAGAATGGAGGATTTAATACCCTGTTGAACCCTCACTAGCGCGAATGCACGATGCGATACGATCGGGCATTGAGGCATGCAAGTTCTGCATGATATCTTGAGACATTTCATTCCATATTTGCTGTAACCTTGCATTTAGTTCGATCAAACTCATGGGATGCCCAACTCACCGTTCCAAATGATTCCAGATATGCTCGATTGGAGACAAATCTGGGGATATGGTAGGCTAAAGAGGAGAAGTAACAGTGCGGAGACAATCTTGTAATATCCTTGCCGCGTGACGTCGAGCATTGTCTTGTTGAAAAATGGCTCCTGGGAGCCGTTGCATGAGTAGCAACACATGTGGTTGCAGGATGTCATGGACATACCACTGGGCTGTCATGGCACCACTAGGGGTGATCGTGTATTGTAGGCAATGGCACCCCATACCATCACACCAGCTGTGGGAGCAGTTTGTCACTGCAAAACAAAGGCAGGATTGAGGCGTTCACCACGGGGCCTCCACACACGAACACGATTGTATTTACTGCTGAGATTGAATCTGGATTCGTCGCTAAAGACGACCTGATTCCATTCCACTGCAGTACAGTTTCCTCGTGCGCTGCACGACTCCAACGGAGACGTCGATGGTTGGGCGTCAAGGGCAGCACACGTAATGGGCGCCGCGATCCTAAATGTCCTTCAGCCAGATGCCTTCGTTTGGTTCGAGAAGACACAGGGGTCCCTAATGAAGGTGCTACCTGTGCCTGGGTGGCGGCCGATGAAGCAATTGGCTGTACGCGTGCATTTCTAGCGATGTGGCGGTCTTCTCGATAACTGGTCTATCGAGAGTGTCCTGAGCCTGGTCTTCGTGTAAATGACATCTCTTGGATCCACGGGTCCCAACACCTCCTCACAACAAAATTATAGTGGCCTAATTGACGAGCTACTCACCTAGCTGACCACCCAGCTACCATCATGCCGATTATTCTCCCCCTCTCAAACTGCGACAGTTGCTCATATTGTCTTCGAAAATGGCGTTATGGAATGTCTATCTCAGCTCTTCCTTTGAAAACGATTCAGCACACTCAAACAAACTTTGGTTACATGTTTTATACTCCACGGAGAACGACGTTAAACGCCCTCTACCGGATATACGTAATGCGCAATCACGCTGCATTTCTAATAATTTGCATATCTCCTCGACATGTACCTTCTTGCCTAGTTTCGTTACGATCCCGCAATTATTTCTTGGTGGGATAATTTTTTGTCCATGAGTGTATTTAAAACATTATTTCAAGATACTTAACTATTAATACAGGTACTCGGTTCATTTGAATTTTGAGCCACAAGGTTCCTAAAACTGTTTCTGGACACACGAACAATATAAATTTTGTCACTGTGATTTAAACTAACGTCAATAAGTCTAATTTCTATCTTCCTCGTTGAACTCGATTTACGTAATTTTAAATAGTAATATTTTCTCCTTTATATACGAGGGCTGTAAATTAAGTAATGGCAACATAGGAATAAATACATTTTTAATGAACTTACAAGAACTATTGAATTACATTCTTTCTATGTAAACACCAGCACAGCTTATTACCCTTTGCCAAATGTTGGGGAGGCGTTGGAGACTATTGGCAAGGTGATGAGTGTTGATATCAGCAATGAAGCACCTTATTGCGCGGCGAACGGATGAAAAGTCATAGATCAGGAAATTTGGAGAGGTTCTTTCAACTTCGGAAACGATGGAAGTCGCAAGGACTCATGTCAGGTGAGTAGGGACAGTGATCAAAGAGTTTCCTCTGCCTCCGTCGCAATAGGAGAGTGACATTGTTGCAATAAGCATAGGCCAGTCTATCGACGGTCTATGGAAAGGAGACTGCTACGGATATCAATTTGATCTTTAGGAATAGACAGCTGACATGTGCTTTGCAAATCTGCAGTCTCATTTCGACCCGAACGAAACTCTAACCCAGCGATACTCAACGTGGGGCCCACCGAATCTTTTTAAGTGGCCCTATCATGGCCCTTTTCTACGAGAAATTTACTTATTTAAGAACATTGTATTAAAAATTTGGTGGAAATTGTTTGCCAAGAAATCAAATATATCTATTTTGTTTTTTGCCGTCGGTGTCGTACGGGTAAGAATTGATATTGTTTTTCTTATTTGTAACGGTTTCGGTTGGTGATAACGGACAACAGAGTGGAGTAGTGGTAATTTTATGGGTGGAACTAATTCTTAACTATCTTTCATATCTTACAAACGTAAAATAATCGAAGAAAATACATTGTTTCAAGACGATTGGGTGGTTGACTATTTTGTAGTGAAAAACAAACATGGATCAGTAATTGTTTAATTTGTCACGAAAGTGCTGCATTTAAAAAACATCAGTATACAGAAATCATGCAATGACACTTATCCTCAAAGATCTCTTTCAAGAGGTGATAAATAGACTTTCTTGAATAATCTTCTCAACAGCAACGAAGTGTTTTGTCAGTGGTAATATCACAGCGGTAACAAAGGCATAATATGAAGTTTGTTATGTTATTGGTAATCATATGAAACCGTTTATTTTTGTCATTAACACTAAATGAGAAGCATTTAAAAAACACCCCGTCACAATTTCTGCATCAGTAAACGATTTCATACGATTACCAACAATATAACAAACTTCATAGAATGCCTTTGTTACTGCTATGATATTACCACTGACAAAACACTTTGTTGCTGTTGTTAAGATTATTCATGAAAGCCTATTTATCATCTCTTGAAAGAGATCTTCGAGGAAAAGTGTCATTGAATGACTTCTACCTATTGGTATTTTTTAATACAGCACTTTCGTGTCAAATCAAACAATTACTGAGCCATGTTTGTTTTTCACTACAAACTAGTCAACCTCCCTATCGTCTTGAAAGGATATATTCTCTTCAAATATTTTTAGTTTGCAAGATATAAAAGATTGTTAAAAATTAATTCCACCCATAAAATTGTCGCTATTCCTCCGTTGTTTGTTATCACTAATCGTAACCGTTCCAAATAGAAAAAGATTATCAATTCGTACCCGTGCGACACTGACAGCAAAAAACAAAATTGATATATTTGATTTCTTGACAAAGAATTTCCTACCAAAGTTTTAATACAATGTTCTTAATTAAGTGAATTTCTCAGTGAAAAGCGCCATAACCGGGCCACTTACAAAGGCTCGGTGGGCTGTAGGTTGAGTATCGATGATCTAGATCGACTGTTTTGTTCCACTCTACACATAGACAACTGTGCCTCCCCACCACTTTCATGTCCTATTTGATCCACTCTCCTGTGAGTTTCTAGGTTAAGTTGTCATGATTTAATTTACAAACCTCGTAATTTGCTGTTCTTTTAAAGAAAGAAGTTCTCAAATCAAACAATGCATTGAAAATAGTTTCCTCGAGAGGATTAGTAGATGAACTTGAAGAGAACCAATTACACCCAGGGACGTAGCTACCACAGTATCAGCCGTTTTAATGATACGGGGCCCCATAGCTACAGGGGCTCCAGCATAATATGTAACTACAGTACTATTAAGAAGGCTTTCATTTCTGAAAAAGGGCCCCGAAGGAGTTTTGATACGGGGCTCATTCGGAACTAGCTACGCCAGAGATTACACCCCTACCAAATGACTGTTAATGTTTGCTCTGTTTTTATTTATCTCATGGGGAAAGAGTTCACCATTTACTTTCTACTATTTACTGCTGTCATGTATCTTGAGAAGTGATAAACATCTGTCTAATTAGAACAGGGTTTGGGAACTTGTTTATTACTTAGTCACCAAGGGGAAAGTAACATATGCTTTCAAGTATAAATTTCTCCTTTAAAGATTTCGTTTTACAAATGAACAATAAGCATATATGTAATTATGATAGAAACTAATCATATTGAAAACTTATAAAATGTAATAAAAAAGCAATATTTTTATAACAATGCGTACACACTGTTGAGCATCTTGCATTACTAGGTGTGGTTCAGTGGCTATAACTATAACTAACTGTAGACAATAAGTCACTAACATAAAAGGAGGGATTCCTCAAGCCATTATTCTTCTTATTCTTTTAATAAGGTTCTGTATACATGTTTACACTTTCTCAATTATACCAATTAATTCTAAATTTCAAACTTAATCTCCTAATGAGAGAACAAAGCATCATATTCATGTTGCTACAACACCTAAATCATAGCTAAAACTAATTACAAATTTTCTGCTTTGAACTATTTCAATTCCTTTTTACCAAAAGTGGAGGAATGCCATGTAGTGCGATTTTCACTACACATATTTCTGTTTTTGCATTGTTAGTTACCTCTCCATCCACAGGTGGAGCAGACATAGCTTCTTAAGTACAATTTCCAGGGCTTGCCATTGCCACGTTGTGCATGAATAACAAATAGATTTTATGCAAAAAAAAGAGATTGGAAAGTTTAATAATTCATTAATAACATCGTACTAATTATTCGAAATATAGTCCGATCTTAGTAATAATAATAATATAATCCTAATGATAGCAATTATTTAAACAAATACAAATTCAAATTTTAGTATGTCAGCACCTCTAGGTGATGGGCATTTAGGGACATCGGGACTCAAACCCATGACTTAACTGAAACAATGTGTGTGTGTGTGTGTGTGTGTGTGTGCAGGACAACAACTGAAACATTGCAGTAGATGAGTTGTCATTAACGCGGACGCGCGATAATGATAATTTTTCCCCTATGTCTATTTTCTGAGAAGTTAACACTTATAAGTTTTGGTACAGAGTCCTTAATATTGTAATTTAAATTTATTATAAGGTTCCAGTCAATTTTGTACACAAGGGTGGGGCTCACAGTTCATATCCCCCTTAGATCAACATATTTTAAATTTTTTACCCTAGACATTGCTCTCAGCATTCTTCATTTGTTTCATTTGCATGTTTTTTTATAATGAACCCACCCCCTCCCTCCCATAAGAGAGGTCGATGTTTGTTATTGAATTTGGTTATTTGCACTGAAGTGTCACTGAATTAGGGATACCTACCTAGTAACAAGTTGGGCCTCCTCTATCCTTAATAACGGCTGCCACACAACGAGGCATAAATTCAACAAGTTTCTTGAAACGTTCCCCGGGAAAGACTTGACAAATATATTCGCTAAAGCTGTTTATAATTCAGCAAGGCTCATTAGTGCTCTGTAATCATCTTTCACGCCTTATTCCAAAACATCCCAAAGAGGCTCAATGGGATTTAAGTTTGGGTTTCTAGGTGCTCAATTTATGACAGAAAAGTCAAAGAGATGCTCATCCAACCGGCCAGTAGCCAGTCATGACTTGTGAGAGGTACAACTGTCTTGTTGGAAAACTACATTACAGTGCGAATAACAGAACAGCATAAACGGATGGAGGTGATCACCCAACAACTCTATGTACGGAATTGTATTGAGGGAGGTTGGGTCACGCACCAAAGATCACAAACAGTGCCCCGAAAAAACACCCCAGACTATGATTGAGCCACCATGCTCTTATACAGTTCCAACCAGGCATGCATGATCCATGGCTTCATGAGCCTGATGCCATATTCTCAGCCTCCCGTCGGCGTTAAGTACTCGGAATTGAAACTCGTTACTCCATGCTACTCATTTCCAGTCCTCCACACTCCAATCTCTGTCCTCTCTTGCCCAGGAAAGACGTGCAGCCCTATGGAGAGCATTGAGCAATGGTATTCTCTTAGGTCGGCGGCTCCCGTAACCCATATGGTGAAACAAACGTTGCACAGTCTGTTTACTGATTGTACGAATGGCACCGTCATTCAACTGGGTGGTAATTTGAGCTAATGTTTGGCTTCGCTGGCTACGTACAATACGCCTAAGCAGTCTCTCATCCCGCACTGTCAAGGCTAATTGTTCTTTGTAGTTTTTTGTCCACCATCCATGTATTCTTGGTATACTCTTGCCACTGTCGACTTTAAAAATCCAAGCTGTTTGATGGTTTCGGAAATTAAATGGCCCATGTGTCGTGCACCTACGATTTGTTCGCGATCGAAGGCGTTTAAATCAGGCAGTTTAGCCATACTGGCAATTCCAACAACTTATTCAGAACAACCCCAGTAAGCGCTATATATGCAGTTACCACAGCGTCGTCACTTGTGCCTAGATGATGCGCAGCGCTACACAATTTGCATAGCTCTTGCTATCCTTAATTCAGTGGTACTTCAGTGTATTAACTTCACACTTTAAAACAATGTAAGTGAGCAACTCGGTAGAAAGAAACCTGACTAGTTCGAGAATAGGACCACATTCAGTTATCACGACCACATTCTGTTATAAGGACAATAGTGTTGTCCAGTAAGAAAACCATACATTGTTGTTTTCTTTCAATCATTGAGATTTGATGAGAGGAAATAATTTTCGCTTTTAAACTGAATGTTATTGAAATTCAATGTTAAATGGAAGGACAAAGTCCAAACTAGGGAAGAGGGAACATTTTATAGCGAATCAATGAAGCATACCCCTGACTACATTCGTTTATTTTTTCATTCTTTTGGCGAAGCTTTTTGACATAAAAACTTAATTAAATGTCATTTCGTTATTTAATCTCTAGGAAGTCGGTTTTAGAACAAAAACTGTAAAGTATCGAAGTAAATTGCGAATCACTACTCATTATAAAGGGTTTTGGCGAATTCAACCAACAAATTCAGAGGGGTCATAGTAGGCAACATGTGGGCGACAAATCCCCGTAGAACATAGGGTCGCAAACCACGTTAAGTTGGTGAAAATTACGATAAAAATAACTGTTGGGAGGACGATATCCTGACAAGGGAAGCACCCAAATGAATGCGGGAATTAGGAGCTCTGTGGTAGGGTTGAAGATACGTATGCTAATTCCCGCTCGTCTGGGGTGAATAAAAGTGGCGAATAAGTTGTCATAGAAGGGCATAAGTGGGTTGTCATTCACCAGTACATTTTTCGATTGTGGCGCGTAACCACCTCCATGCTACATATCTTGGGAGGTGGATTGGATGCAGCAGGTCTGTTGCTTGGCCACCTAGCTCCTCGAAATTCAATCTCTTGAATTTCATCTGGGGTCACCTGAAATCGTTTGAGTATGAGACGCCGGAAGCAACAGCGGAGGATCTCATGGTAGTCAGCTCAGCGGATTTGTTTGAAAGCGTCCGAAAATCCTCCGTCCGTCGGTGTCGGATGTGCTATGATAAACGCGGCTGGAACTTCAAAGAATTCCGAGACAATCACTTGCCGTTGTATTTCTGACTTCCAGTCTGAGATGAATTGTTCTTATTGTAAACATGATTTACGTTGTCTTACCTATTTTATTGCCCCTTATTCATTCGACTGTACATCATATCCTTCATAACCGTTTTTGCGAATTACTCCTACTAAGCATGGTTTACGATCCCATGTTCTCTTTTGCTTTACCGTCCCCATGTTGCCTACTATCACCCGTCTTAATTTTTGGGTTAATAACCCCTGTATAAAATTTATAAATTTTAGATAAAAAAATCTTTAAGATTTCGCATTCATTTTTAATTTTTTAAATAAATTCATACTGATATTTTATTACCTTATACTCCGGTGTACGAGGTGTGTAAATTAAATAATGAGACTGATTTTTTTCACTTGTTTATTCCAATAAACGTACAATTCAATATTGTCTCCTTCAAAGTAACTGCCTTTTGAAGCCCCACAGGGCTGGAGACGTTTCTTCCACTCCTCATAGCACTGGTGGAACTCGGATATTGGAATAGCCTTCAGCTGGTCGCTTACAGCCGTTTGAATGTTTTCCAGTGTCCCAAAATGATGTCTCTTGAGGTGATTCTTCAATTTCGGAAAGAGAAAAAAGTCACAAGGACTCAAGTCGGGCGACTAAGGGGGCTGAAAAGCAACAGGAATGTCCTTACTGGCCAAGAAACGGTTCACTGAGAAAGGTTTTTCGGAACCATTTTGGCGCAGATCTTTCTCATCTTCAATTCATTGGTCAAAATTTGATGAACGGTGGTGTGATTCAAATTCAACTCTTCCCCAATTATTCTGACTGTCAAGCGACGATCTGAACGCACAAGATCCCGGACTCTAATGACATTTTCGGCGGTTTTTGAAACTGAGGGCCTTCCGCTGCGAGGTTTATCTTCAATTGACTCTCTTCCTTCTGAAAATGCCTTAAACCACCGAAAAAACTGGGTCCTTGACAAAACACTGTCTCCTTAGGCTTGCTGAAGTTTTACAAATTTTTCCGTTGCGTTGTGTCCAAGTCTGAAGCAAAACTTGATTGCACATCGTTGTTCGTAACACACAAGAAAAACCTGTTTCACTAAACAAATCATTATAGACAATTAACTTAACTCAGCGATTTCAAACTCATACTGATGACGCATCACATGTTTACCTACCTCCCCTCCATGTCCCCCTTCCCCAGTGTTGCCAGATCAAACACTACGCTACCACAGTCTCATTACTTAATTTACATACCTCGTATATAATGAGCACCTATACTTTCAAACAACATTTTTTTAATTTTTAGATGTCTTCGCCGCATAACGCACTTCCTCTCCCTGATCCATGGTTGTTTGAAATGACAACCGATGCTGTCCCCAAAGGTGTTTTCATCCATATACACGAGATGAATGAGTAGATGAAAAAGGTGTAAACATGTCCGTATGAAATGAGGTCAGGGGTTCTAAAGAATCAAGGAAGTCTTAGTTTGGGACATATTCAGATCCTATCTAACGGATAATACGGAGAAATTGCTGAAAACGTGCAACACACACACAGACATTCAGAAAGATAAGCGCCTTTAGTTCAGCCTTTAAAAGTGTATATCAGTGCTCCCCAAAATTTCAATATTAGCGACCGATATTCAATCCTAATTTTCATTGCTCCTCCCTCATACAATAACAATGTATTGAATTCAATAATACTATACTTTCATGCTGAAACTACGATGCGATTTTAATCTCTTAAATGCTACTGGCGTCAGTGGCGCACACAAGGGGGTTGTGTCCTAGGGGTCCGGGACCCCCCCCAAAGCACTTGATTTTTTCCCCGATTGATTATAATTTTAAGTATGTATCACATAAAATTTACTAAAAAATTGTTTTTAATGATTAATTTGATTAATCAATGCTAATTATTTGTTCAATAATTAGTTTTTTACTGTTTTTGTCCCCCAAATCGACAAAATCAAAAGGAGCATGATACAAGAATGATGGACTTTCTACCCTGGTCCCCCTCCCTTGGAAAAATTCTGTGTGCACTACTGACCGGCGTATATAAACGTCTCGCTCAGCCAAAGCGTTAATTTACCCGGACGTATATATACGTCTTTCCGAAGTATTTTTTTTACGCACTGCTATTCATAAAATTGTTCCGAAGGCATTGGAACTCAATAAAAGGCCCCTTGACAGTATTTGCGAAGGATTTACTTATTTCAGATGATTTGCTTCTTTATTCCTTCTCCCTCCCGATACATCCCATACGCGCGCCTACGTAGAAAACGGCTTGCAGTGGGAAGCAAATCGAGAAACTTTTAATCGGCAGTAAGAGAATTAATTATATACCGTACAAATTATCAAGATAAGTGTGAATTAATTATATACCGTACAAATTATCAAGATAAGTGTGAATTAATTATATACCGTACAAATTATCAAGATAAGTGTGAATTTTTGTATATAATTTTATACATGGCAATCCTATGAGGTCACTGGTAATTATTAAACTTGTTCTTAATTTATTAGTGGTATTAAATTAATTATAAAATACACTGCTGGCCACCGTAAATGCAACACCAAGAAAAACAAGAGGTAGGACAACAAAATTTGTTTTGCAGATAACATGTTGACCAAGTATCAAATGATTAAATTTATAGACATCTGTGAAGTGTGGTGCCTTCCAGGATCAGTAGCCAGAGTAGCCGCCATTGTTGGAGATCACCGTTGCCACACGCCTCGGAATTGGTTCAAAGAGACTTTGGATGTGTTCTTGGGGTACAGCAGACCAAGAACCTTCCACACGTTGCCAAAGTTGATCTGGTGTTTCAGCTGGGGGTGTAATCTGGGTCAATAGCTGAGCAACCATCGACCACATGTTTTCTATCAGCGAAAGATCCGGAAAGCGAGCCAGCCAGGGAAGCAATTCAACCTGGTGATTGACGAAGAACCTTTGAATAATGCGTGCATCGTGTGGTCGGGCATTATCCTGTTGAAATATGGCTGTGGCCAAGCCCTGAAGGTAAGGAAGGACAACTGGCTCCAACACCTCGGAGATGTAGCGCTGGCTATTTAAAGTACCGGTAATGCGTACTAGAGGAGTGAGAGAGTGATATCCAATATCGACCCATACCATAATACCCGGTGCAGGACCAGTGTGGCACAGCTGTTCAGCATCCTTCCTCCACGGTGTCTCTAGACTCGAATCTGACTATCGTCGTGTTGTAAACAGATGCGTGTTGTAAACAGATTAGGGACAACTTCATTCCATTCTGCCTCCCACATCCTTCTTTCATCGCACCATTGGCGGCGGAGACGTCTGTGGTTCTGAGTCAAGGGTAGACCCCAAGCAATGGACGTTTTGCGGACAGACCACTCTGCTGTAAACGGCGTCGAATGGTACGTGCAGACACCGAATGATGCGTTACAGATTCAATGTGCTGAGTTACGGTTCGTGATGTGACTGAGCGATCTGTCACTGCCATGCGCACAATTTGCCTGTCCTCACGTGAAGTGGTGCACTGAGGTGGATGCGACCGACCACATCGGTCCATCGTAACCTCCTGCATCCAACGGTCACATATCCGCATTGCAGTTGTTTGGTTTCGTCCAACACGTTTACCGATTTTCTTGAAAGGTAATCCATAATCTCGGTAGGCCACTATCCTTCCTCTGTCGAACTCGGATACTTGATCAAAAGCTGATTGCTGTTTTCTTCGAGACATAACTGATCATTTTTTGAAAAAACCACAAGAAAAACACAATTGCCGAACTTGAAATCGTCGAAATCTCCAAGCCTTAAATAGCGCTTTGAGGTGGCGCCACAGGCGTGCGTGATGTGTGTCTGCGCTGAAATTCTGATCATTTGCATATCTCACCTCCGCTAATGCATATTGTAAACTTCATGTTATTTGCATGTTTCCTTCAGGGTGTTGCGTTTACAGTGGCCAGCAGTGTACATTGTGTAGCACTGATACTTTTATAAGTGTAATGTATAAATGTTAGAGTGTATTTTTTATTTTTTATTATGTCAGAATGTATTTTGCTTATTTACCTTCAGTAAATTAATAATTTTTTTAAATAACCTTTTGCTTTCGTCTTTTCAATATGCTCACACCCTTTCACAGAGTTGTCATGCCCCCAAGAGGGACGCCTCCACAGTTTGAGAAACGCGCTGCGGTTTATATCAATAAACTGTTCACAAAGTAAATGGGTTAAATTCATCACAGTCATATGATAAATACAATCACTTGTTCTTCATTGGATTCCAAAACAAACTGACATTTGACTGCACTTGTTGTTCTACCTGTAAAATTTAGATTAAATTTCAAATTTGATCATCGGGCGAAGATGTTCGAGCATTAAAATTCTTTAAAATACCTTTCAAAAATTTTTTTTGAAAAAAATTCTTATATTATACATATACTTTTAAACCGAGTGCGTTTTGCTTACCAATATACTTTATTGTTGACAAATAACTATGCACTTTTTAAAAAAAACACAAAAAACAAGCCCTATCAACAGCGAAGGGCATAAACTGATTAACAGGAAGCCCGTGATTGTATTTATCTCTTGACTATGACGTCACATGAATTTATGAACTCATTGGCTAAAAATACGTGCCTATGAGAGCACCATGTGACTATGATGTCACATGAATTTAGCCCATTTAAAACGATAGCTAAATATATGAATGTTAGAAGGTGAAAAAACATTTACAAAAAGAAGTCGAATGCATGCATAGAAATTTAATCTTTATGTGTGTGTGCTTACATTTTCTTTATTTTTAAAGCTATCATTTTTATACTTGGCATATAAAACACTCATAAATTTCGATCTTATTTTTCGTGTTATAAGTGCGCGTTATACGCGGGATTACGTGGTATTAATTATTACTGTTTTAAATAAACCAAGTCTCTTTTATCAAAGAGGACGGGAACAGATAAAAAGGCTTGAGGAGTCATGATAAAAAATGAAAGATTTCCTTATTGATTATGACATAAATTCCATCAGAAAACAAAGCAGGCGTTTTTATTACGCAGCAAATGGGCTTTAAATCACCTGGCAGTGTGTAGAACGTCGCCGTTGCAGCCATATATCAAGGATTAAAACTAGAACCAAGCCACCGGCCATTTGGCTGTCCCATCAAAAACCGAAAGACATTGTTCTAAATCACAAACAAAACCTGCCTCCGTTGGGAGAGCGAGTTCTTATTATTAATAGACGCACCAGCACAGAGGTATAACTCAGACGTCTAACTCGTTGGCTTAAATCAGATCTGCGCCAATTCAAGAGTTGGCCGGTCAAGAAATTTCGGCGATAAATTATGTTAAAGTGTATGGGAATGGGTTTCCGAAAGTGAAATTTGGCGTCAGATATTTTGATGTGGCCACTTCGTCACGTCTTGGCGAAAAGGCGGGGTGAAATATGGAGAAGGAGCGCGACAGTAGTCTTTCACTGTGACATCAATGACTGGCCTTGACTTCAACTCCTCGTCACATTATCAAGCGAAAAAACGTGAAATGGTGTCCTGAAATCATATATCATGGCTTGGTTGGAAAGAATCTGCCGTCGGATCTGTTTTTACTTCCAGAGAAGCGATAAAATGTACCATACCGCGAATCTTTTTTTCGTTGGGGAGAAAATAAAATATCAAACATTCCGATGCCGGGAGATCTTAGAAGAATATTTTAAGGTTGAAGTGCTGGAATAAAATGAGTGCCGCTGCTATATAGCGATTTTATCCATAGTTATAATATTACTTGAGGGCAATAGTGACGGTTTTTACTTTAATAAATATCTGTAAGAACACGCCATTTTATTCATTATCATTTAAGTATTAGACGAAGATTTCCAAGCTTTGTTTATGAATTACATCAGTGGTTCCCATCCCCCGGGTCGCGGACCGGCAACGGTCCGAGGATCAAATGATACCGGGCCACTCAAGGAACATTAAAATATTTCTATTTATTTTACTGTGTTTTACTTCTCTCGGATTTACGAGACTTTCCTTTTATATTCATTTTTTGGTGTAACAGTCTTTTATTTTGAAACCATGTTTAATTAAGTTTAAATCAATAATTCAAAGCAAGCTAAAATGTAAGCAACTAACGTCCTCCTCAGTGGGCCACGGCAGAGCCAACCCTTGCAGTTTTGCTACCTCGGGCAAAAATGGGAAATGCCACCCCTTTGTCTAAATCAAGCAATTATAATTTTAAAAAAATAAATTGTTCACATAGATGCACACCTATATAAAGCTTGAGTAATTCTTATAAACAAAAAGGTAGCATAGCAATATGTATGAATAAATGTATATATTATAAAAATGACATAATCATATTTGGCAAGGAAGACAATTTTAAACCTAACAGTAATTTTTATCCACAATATCTTAATTTAATACGGGCAAATAGTAACAACAATGAAGCGAGTTTTCTTGGTATACATATCAAATTAAAGGATAATGTTAAAGTTACTAATATTTATGATAAAAGAGAAGAATTTAATTTCAATATATATTACGAAAGTTCCCCATTGGGAGAGTAATGTGCATGTTTCTATATATTTAGAAATATTTTTATTAACTATATACAACGCAATTAATTTCTCTAGTTTCAAAATATTCAGAAATAATAAATAATTATAAACATTTTACTAAATATTGCTTAAATCAGAAATACACAATTAATTTTATTAATAGTTATTTGAATAAAGCAATTCTAAATAGTAAGGATTAAAATTCCTTAGAATAAAATAATAGCTTTTTCTACATATTTATCATATCACTTCCTACTTATAATTACCTCTCCTTATTCTAATATTGGATAAAAAAATTAATTATGATTATTTTATTCATATAAAGAGTGTTTCTTTTCCAGGTATAGAAGTTTAAGTTGGCATTACTTTCCAAGATGGCGACCGATTTAACAGCTGTCAAGTGATTTATTCTCAGTTTGGTTTGGCAATTCATCAAAACGATCATCAAGCAAGGCGTAGATTCATCAAATGGGCCCAAAACTAGATTGCCGTTGTTCCCGATTTTCATAAGCTAATTTTGTTTAGCGATGAAGCGCACTTCTGGTTGAATGGCTACGCCAACAAACAAAACTGCCGCATTTGGAGGTAAGCTAATCCACAAGTGTATGTCGAAACACCGTTACATCCAGAAAAACTGACTGTTTGGTGCGCTTTATGGGCTGGTGGAATCCTTCTTCAAAAACGATGAAGGCCACAACGTTACAGTCAATGGTGATCGGTATTGAGCCATGATTACTAACTTTTTCATTCCTGAATTGAACAATCATGATGTCCAGGAGCTGTGGTTCCAACAAGACGGCGCAACATGTCACACAGCTCGTGCCACAATCGATTGATTGAAAGACACGTTTGGTGACCGCCTAATTTCACGTTTTGGACCTGTGAATTGGCCTCCAAGATCTTGTGATTTAACACCGCTAGACTATTTTTTGTGAGGCTATGCAAAGTCATTGGTCTTTGCGGATAAGCCACAAACGCTTGACCATTTGGAAGACAACGTTCGCCGTGTTATTGCCGATATACGGCCACAAATGTTGGAAAAAGTCATCGAAAATTGGACGTCCAGATTGGACTACATCCGAGCCAGCCGTGGCAGTCCTATGCCAAAAATCATATTTAAAATGTAATGCCACAAGATTATCTTTCGAATAAAAAAAATTCATGTCAATCGAATAATACATCGTTGTTTTCTTGCAATTTAAAGTTCTATACCTCTCAAAAAAACACTCTTTACAACTAGTGTCACTAAAGTTATGGTAGTTTATAAAACTCTGTTTTTAATTTTTAATTTTTATTCTTTTTAATACTTTTGTTAAGTGCTACATTTCAGCCATTCACATGCTTTGAATCTTCATTTGGGTCCAAAATCTGGCAATAACTTATTTATTGCACTCAGATTTAGCGCGGGCTCTGCATTTTTAAGTGCAATTTTTAGGTAAGTTTCCTCTATATTGAATGGATTTAGATATTCCTATCCATATTATTTTTAACAGGTTTTTGCTCAGTATTATTAACATGAAGGGGGAAGGGTGGCTAGCCTTAAAACAGGTTCCATCCCACTTTTTTTTATAAATTATTTTATATATAAGCTGTCCTAAGTCAGCAATGTTTATAATACTGAAGCGTCCATTTTTTAAGTTTTGATTGCTCATGTGTCCTTCACTGTATGTGGTGGTTTCTCTCTCTCTCTCTCTATATATATATTACTTTAAGTCTTAAAAATACAAAATAATTCGAGATTAAGGGCATAATTGTCATTATTTCAAACGAATAAAATTTAAGAGAATGAATCACACTTTTCAGCAGACCAATTTCTTCAAAAATGAGTCTACTGATGGTGAGGATCACAAGCGTTTATTTCAACCTACAGTAACTACACTCAAGACTAAAATAAAGCATCTTCCATGGCTGTCTATCTACCAAATACTTATTACTCCTGTTTCCTTTCGGGTAGCTGACACTGGACATTGTATGGTTGAAAGAAATATCCATTGTGACCCCTGTCCGCTATGGGAAGAAAGTTAATAGCGAAGGATGTGTAAACGTATCAGATTTCATAATTTAACATGTTCTCCCTCCTCGAACCCTTCAAGTTTCTATATGAAAGAAAACTAACATTAAACATGCAGAGCACAAACTAAGGAAATAAGATACGTGAAGGAAAAACCAAATTCACACCCAATAATTTCGGAAAATATGTAATTCTTTTTTGTAACAAAAACAAATATTTTTCACATTCGATCGAAATGCCGCTCTTAAAATCTGTCGCCCTGGGCAGGGGTCCGGTTTGTCCGGCCCTGTAACTACCCCTGGCCACGGTGAAATTATGAAACTTTGACCGGTCAGCGGCGATAAAAAGGTAGGGGAGCGCTGATTTGCATTACATTTTAAAAAGGAATAGTAAATTACGTGGATCGTAATACTGATTTCGTACGCAAATAAAAAGTATTGCTGCTTATCTGATAAATATGCTTTTCAAGAAAGGTTTAAGAAGGATTGCTGAACAATTTGTGTCAGATATCACTACTAATATTTTATTACAAATTATAAAAAAACTAATGAGTTTCTTCGAAAAATAAGATTGCCCAAATAATTAAGCTATTGATTTAAATGTAATTACCACTCTTTTCCCAAGAATCTACAAACATAGTGTTACAATTTAAATTAGTAATAATCAACCAGTGGCATACACGGGGGAGAGGGTTCAATCCTCTCCCTTAACTAACAAATTTTTATTTTTTACCATAGAGATTACCACTTGGCGCTTTCGTCTTCGTGTTTTTTAAAATGTAACCTCCCCCCTCCCGAATAAGAGAGTTCTTTGCTTGCTACGTAATTAATAATATGTAGAAAGGAAATATTAAACCCAACATTCATTTTAAAAATAACTCAGAATTGTAAAAATAAATGTATTTTATATATATAAACAAACAAGGTAAAAAAAAACACCTATTGAATATTTTAAAGTATGTAACTCTTTAAAATATAAATAAGGATTTCGAAATGCATTTATAATCTCCACAAATCTTTAAGTACCTCAAATTTTGTTAAAAAAACAAGCAATCCGTTAACTAATTTGTTTTCATATGATATTAATAATGCATTTATGATAACAGTGGTTTATTCATGGTGTTTGAAAACTATTCCATCCAAAACCAGTGTGTATGCCTTGTATCATTCTAATATAACAGAAGGGTAATTTAAGAACTGTCTCTTTGTTATTGTTTGGAAAAAATAATACTAATTTACATAATAATATACACAGTTATAATAGTTTAAAACAGTTAAAAATCAACAGAACAGTAACTGTCGAGAACGCCCTGTCTGGATTTAGAGCAACTGGGTTCGCACCATTTCTTACATTGGCAACTTTAGAGAATACACCTATCTCACAGCTAAAGAATCTACTCAATCGAATCTGGAAAAAGTATTTCTAGCAACCAATGGAGAAGTTCCACCAGATCACATATCATCCACTGTAGAACAGAGGAGTGGCTTACCACCTGGAATGTCCACTTGTTGCAATTTCTTCTCGAATTGTGTTCAAGATACGCCAGATAACTGAAAAACCCACAAAAACCTTGTGTGTAAAGCCCTTTTATCTCCTCCCAGTCATGTAGATTTTAAAAAATTCACTCTACGTAAGTGGTTCTATTACAAGTTTCTAAAATTTTAAGTTTCGAGAAAATTTTGAAGCGTAAACTGAAAATTCCAATCAATCAAGAAATAAAACCAAAAAGTTGAACACCTTAAAAGTCCTTTAAAGAAGAAAAGAGCTGTAACTTACTGTTCTAAATGAAAAGACGACTTTTTCATCTTAGATGACATTGAGGACACCGAAGACTATGTCGTGAAAGTTCGTCTGGGTGTGAAACGGAATATAGATTCTCCCAAAACACAGTTGATTGGCTGAAATGTGTCGTCTACGGTCAATGGCTTCTTGAAACCTGCACAAAAATCGAAATAAGGGTTACTAAAATAAAAAATTTGAGAGTCAAAAAGAAACTTAAAAAAATAAGAATTATTTTTAAACGTTTTTTGAATGCAGATGGGCAGTAAGGCGACTTTTATATGCATCTAAATGCTCTTAAATATATATTTTATAAGATTTAATTTATTATACTTCAATAAAATGAAGTATATATTAAAGTTTTCTGACTTTTTTTAACGAATGATATCTGGTCCATCTGACCCAGATTGTCCTGAAATACACAGCGTAGCAAATAAGTTTTAAGACTCATCCCAGAGCGCAGGCTGTAATGACGCCATGAGAGCAAATGCGCATGCGTCATAATGTCCATGGTCTGCTGGTGCTCTGCCAATAAAAAGTGCGCAATTAGTTGTAGTTATGAGAAGACAAGCGTTTATATATGACAGAAGTGAATTTTCTTAACGTTGATTTTTTTAAGATAGAACAAAGAGCTGTAATCAAATTTCACGCAAAACTTGTTAAAAGTGCTTCGGAAACCTACCACCTCATGAAACAAGTTTACGGTGACTGTTGCTTAAGTAGATAAAACGTTTTTGTGGGGCAGAAATGGTTTTTGGATGAAAGTGATACGGTAGAAGATGATCAGCGTAGTGGAAGATCAATTTCATCTAGAACACCTGAAATTATTGAGAAAGTACGAAATTTCGTAGCAAACTATCATTGTGCGTCATTAAGAAAGTTGGCAAACTCTTTAAACATAAAAAAACAATTTGAACCACCTTGCATGAATATTTGGACAAAACAGAAGTGTGTGCAAAATTTGTTCCACACACTTTACCCCCTGAACAAAAAGCAATGAGAAGTGTTCATTTCAAGAGACATCCTTTTAGCCACTGAGAACGATCTAAACTTCTTGAAGTCCATTGTTACATGTGATGTGAAACCTGGTTTTTCCAATATGATCCTGAACCAAAGTGACAAAGTCTGGAATGGAAGTCAGAAAATTCACCGCTAGCCAAAAAAACAAGAATAATTCCTTCCAAAATCAAACAAATTTAAAGGCATTCTTCGATGCTAGGGGTATTATACACAAAGAATTTGTTCCAATTGGACAAACAGGTCCAATCAGTTACAAACAGTGTCCAAACAGGACAAACAGTTACAGGTCAGTACTACTTAGCTGTTTTAAAGCTTTTCATAGCCAGAATTCGTTTCATTCGTCCAGAATATTGGACTGAAAGCAGTTGGTGTTTATTCAAGACAATGCACCCAGTCGCACCTTCCTTGTTGTTCGTCGTTGTTTGGCAAAAAATAATGTCTGTGTTTTGAATCATCCACCGTATTCACCTGATTTAGCACCATGTGACTTTTCCTTACTTCCAAAACTTAAAATGAAATTAAATTGGCGTTTTTTTATAATATTTTTACCTTACAAGTAACTTCGATGCATGCTTTGCAGGCCACTCCACAAAGTGATTTACAACAGGCGTTCGATTCCTTAATGCACTGTAACAAGTGCATTGAAGCCGAAGAGTTCTATTTTGAATGAAAAACCAAAACAGGAATTAATTTCTTGTTTCTATTTCTTTTTACGGACACAGTGTTAAAACTTATTTGCAGCATTGTGTAGATAAACCAGTAATATTTTATAAGTGTTCTGTATGTGTATTCGAGTTCACCATTTCTCAATTTCTCAAGGATTTCTTTTTGGTGAATATTGGAAAGCCTTTGGTATTCGATTGCTGTGGGTGATTCGATAGTCTTGCGTAGGCGTGCAATGTCGTTCACAAAAATAAAGCCTGTATCAATGACATCTTGGAATAGGCACACGTCTGAGAGGATAATTTCATCGCAGTAATGATTCCTGGTAAGCCAGACACGGTCTAAAATATGATGATGTAACTCTATTGATGAAAAGTTACATCCCTGCTCAATCCATCGATAAGTCTCTATCTATAATATAAAGCATCCAGGATGGTGAGTAGAACGGTCGCCTTTATCAAGATGTATGATCACAGCAAACAGAACAACTATCATTATGTTGCCATACACAGTTGCTGTGGAATGTTGCCAGTTTTGGCTTCTCTTTGCTTGCTCTATGATATATCTGTCATCATTTGTGATTGTTTTCTTTCTGTCACCAACATTTCTTGCCCATGCCTTCTTACCAACTGTTACTCTCTGTATCAATATCTTACATTTCTTTTATATAGAGAAAGCTTCTCAAGCGTGCGTTTTTTTTTTTACAACTCTTTCTCAATTCCAAACTCTGGGCAACATTCATCAAGCTACGCGTTCCTTAATTTTGTCGATCATTCTAACAGGGTGCCACCATAATGCATATGCAATCTCACACTTTCACTGTCCTCCTTTTTAAGTTGCTTTATATTCCTCACATAGGCTCCACGTGTTTCGCACGTCCTCACGTTACCTATGACGTCATGTTTACTCATTAATAATATTAATTTGTGAGCCAAGTGCCACCTACTCTTGCATTACATTTAGAGCATGGGTATTCTTTTTACACAAATTTGCAAAGTCTAGGTCGAAATTATCTCTCTCTCTCTCTCTCTACAGTCGTATTTCATACACTGCATTTAATTTTCTTTTATATTTTGTTCTTGTAGCCACTCATTTTTCGCTTAATTGCATTGTTTTGAATAACATTAAAATGTTTATAGCTGCATGAGAAATTCTGTTTATTTTGCTCGAAATTTCATCCTCAAATTTAAGAGCTGTTCTTGATTAAATTTAGATTTTAGAGTCAAAATCTTTTAATATATCGATAATTATATAAATATATTATCTCTTGTCTGTAGAGAATTAGACTATATATATATATATATATATGTATATATTATATATATATGTATATATATGTATATATATGTATATATATGTATAAATATATATAAATATATATGTATATATATATATATATATATATATATATATATATATATATATATATATATATATAGTCTAATTCTCTACAGACAAGAGATAAACATTCACCAGTCACATTAAAAAAACACAGAGACAGTAAAGAAAACATACAATGAAGGACACTAGATTAAAAATTATAAAATGGATGCTGCAGTATTATAAACATTGCTGACTTAGGACAGCTAATATGTAAATTATATAAAAGTGGGGTTAAACATGTTTTTTGGCCAGCCAACCTTCCCCCTTTATGTAAATAATACTGAGCAAAAACCTATTGAAAGTAATGGATAGGAATATCTAAATCCATTACGATATAGAGGTAACTTACCTAAAAATTGCACTTGAAAATGCAGAGCCCGTGCTAAATCTGAGTGCAATAAATAAGTTATTGCCAGATTCTGGACCCTAATGCAGATTCAAAGCATGTGAATGGCTGAAATGTAGCACTTAACAAAAGTATAAAAAGAATAGAAAACAAAAATCAATAAAAGAGTTACGAAAAACCAAAACTTTAGAGACACTAGAGTATATATGAATTAAATAATAATAATTAATTTTAACTAATAATAGAATATGAAGGTAACTATAACAATGAAATGTGTAAATTTATTGTATTAAACTATAATTAATTTAAGAATTTTTAATCCTTACAATATTGAATAGCTTTATTCACATATAACTATTAATAAAATTAATTGGGTATTTCTGATTTAAGCAATATTTTGTAAAATGTTTATAGTTATATATTATTTCTGATTTTTTTGACACTAGAAATTTATTGCGTTGTATATAGTTAATAAAAATATTTCTAAATATAGAAATATGTACATTACTCTCCCAATGCGGAACTTTTATTATATCGAAATTAAAATCTTCTCTTTTATCATAAGTATTTGAAACTATTACATTATCTATTAATTTGATATGTATGTCAAGAAAATTTGCTTCATTGTTGTTACTATTTGTTTGTATTAAATTAAGATATTGTGGATAAAAATTAGTATTAGGTATAAAATTGACTTGCTTGCCAAAAATGATTATGTCATTTATATAACGATAAATATAATATTTAGAATCGTTAACATAACTACTTTCAAAATAATGTAAGTATAAATTGGCAAGACAGTTGCTCGCAGGGCCACCTTGTGGCAAATCTTTAATGTGCAGATAATAGTTACCCTTATGAAATATATAGTTCTCTAAGTAGTGAACTAAATCTATCATAATTAACATTATTAAAAAATTATCTTTATGCAAATTTACAAGTATATTAATCATATCATCAATATCAATAGAGTTAAAAAATTCTTCAAAATCTAAACTATAAATTGAATAAATCTTTTTATCTTTTATTTGTTCAATAAGAGATTTACTATTTTTAAGTATGGTTGTGGATTTAAGATTATTTATTGTATCATGTAATATTTCTCTCATGGATAATTTTGCCTGTTTTGCTGATATTAGTATTAAATCCATTTGTAACTGTCTTAAATTTGACTGGGTCTTTATGAAATTTGGGAGTAAGAAATATATGAGGAAATTTAAAACTATTATTAATTTGAATTCTTAATTGTTTATGAAAAGCCAAAATTCGATTATTTATTTCTCTATCAGAAAATGATGACTTAATAAATGCTGTATTATTATCAAAATAACTATTGATCATTAAATTATAATAGTATTTACATATGAAAGCAAAATTACCTGGCACTTTATCAACATAAACTATAATGAAATTATTTTGTAATTTTTTAATTTGATTTTTAATATCATTAAAAAAGATTTTATTATCTGTACCAAAGTTATATTTATTAATCTGCTGTGTAATATTACCTTTGAATTCTGTGAATGCCTCTATAGGCAAACTATACTTAATAGCTATTTTGTATATAAATTGCTCGATATCCTTATATAACTGTTTTTTTTTTATAATTTTATTATTATTCGAAATCATTAATCTAAAACCAGTACCTTTATGCATTATGTTTCTAAGATTGTTGTCTTTTACAATATTGAGGTCACCAGTAACAACATGCTTGTGATATGTTTATTTTTCAATTCTTTAAAATCTTTACATTTATATATTAAGTTTTCTTTCTTTATAGGCACATTATAGTTAAAAATTGATCTACCTATTTTTTATTGTATTTAAAAGCTTTTTAATATTAATATTTTGTATTGGGAAAGATAACATGTGTTTTTTAAAAATACCAGAAAAATCAATATTATCATATGATTTATTCATATATAAAAGTGTACAATATTCTATTTGGTAATCTTTATTTACATTAACTTTTATTTTATGTTTATGCTTCAAAAATTTGTGATTGTCCTTAATATGCAAAGCATGGCAAATTTTAATTTTATTTGAAATTAGTACTTCTTCCGTAATACACATAATTCTGTCTTACTGAGTCCGAACATAAAAGATTTAATATGTTTTATGTTAAAATTGTTATCAAAGTTATTACAAATATCTATAATACTATCTGTAAGTACATTATTGTCTCTACTTAATCTTTTAGTTCTACCTCCTCTAGTTTTTCTTTTATTAATTATTTTATTAATCCCATTATTGTAATAATAATCTTGAGAATTTTGTTTAATTTCGTTGAGAATCTTTTTTCCTTGGTATAATACATTTAGTCCATAAGGATAAATTGCATTATAATATTTAATATAATAATTTTCCAACCATAATCTTTCTTTAATACCAGGAACAATTTTAACAATATTAAGTGAAACATTTTCAAAACCATGTGTACTAAAGTGTCTTATTTCTATTTTATTTGAATTTTTAATACTATTGAAGTATTTAGTATCTGACCTATGTTGATTATTCTAATATTAATTTTATTAGATGTCTGTCCAATATATTTAAGTTGGCATTTATTACACGTCAATAAGTAAATACAATTATATGTTTTACAGAAGGTAAATTTAAAATCCTCTTTGATTTGATCATTATGGATCATTTTACAAGTTTTACATCTTTTGTCGCCACATATTTTGTATAAAGGAATTTTAATACTGCCAAATTTACCATTTTGAAGCTTTACTAGGTACCTATTACATTTGTAAGCATTAGAGTTATTTGAAACATTATTGCATTGCAAAAAATCTTTTTTAGAATTCCTTAAGTATTCCTTATTCCAGAATACTCTAGTATTATATAAATTAAAAAGTCTCGTAGAATCTCTACAATGTCCTGCAGTCAATACTTTGTCACTATCTACTGTGTTCGACATTTCTGTAGTATATACTGTTAATAAACTATCCGAACAGATCGTAAAATACTACCATATATTAGAAAATAAATTGCTAAAAATATAAACTAACTAATTAGCCTACCAATATAGCCAAAATAAAACGTTTTAATGGTTGCTTACTATCGATGCTACATATACCATTATAATGTACCACCGAGCAAAGACAGAGTATAAATTCTAAGCCTAGTTGCCAGTCTCGAAATTTATAACTTTAAAATTATTCAAATTTTTGAAGAATATTTTATTATGTATCTAGAATTTAGAACTTAATATCTATAGCAAAAAAAAAAAAAAAATATTCACTATAGTTATCATAAAATAACATCAAAAATATATATCAGTAAAAATTGTACCTCCATGTTTACATAAATTTAAAATAATTTAGTAAACCTAGAAGCAATACTAATGTAAATATTATAGGAACATGTAAATATTGAAATATAAAATGTAATATAAAATAAAAATAAATTTTTTGAAAAATATTGAAAATTAGAAAATTGAAATATAGAACTGGAATAACACATTATTCTTGGAATAGTACTGACTATACACATAACTTAGAAAAACATATTTACAAATTGAAATAAAAATATATACATATATATATATATATATCCTTCCTTTTAAGTATTTTTTTCTGCAAAAGAAAAAAAAGGTGCATTTTCTACAAGAAAACTATTTAGTTTTGCAAAACGTACTAATGGATATAAAATTAATTCGGAATAGTAAATAAAAAGAATGTGCACATAGTCTGGTGCAGCGATACTCTAACTGCGGTCACATGCGGCACACCGAGCCTTTTTAAGTGGCCCGGTCAGTGCCCATTGCTCTGGAAAATTAATTTATTTGAGAACAATATATTACGAATTTGGTGTCAAAGAATCAGATATATCAATTTTGTTTATTGCTGTCGATGTCGTACGAGTGCGAATTGATATTCTTTTTTATTTGTAACGGTTACGGTGAGTGATAACAGACAACAGTGAAGAAGTGACAATTTTATGTGTGGAACTAATTTTTACTGTCTTTCATACCTTTTAAGCGAAAAATATATCGTTTCTAGATGATTGGGAACAAACATGGATCAGTATTTGTTTGATTTGTCACGAAAGTGCTGTAATTAAAAAATACCAATAAACAGGTTATTCAATGACACTTTTCTCAAAGATCTCTTTCAAGAGGTGATAAATAGGCTTTCTTGAATAATCTTCTCAACAACCACAAAATGTTTTGTCAGTGGTCATATCATAGCGGTAACAAAGATATCCTATGGCGTTTGTTATATTACTGATAGTCATATGAAACCGTTTACTGATGCAGAAATTCTGAAGTGGTATTTCTTAAATGCTTCAAATTTAGTGTTACTGACAAAAGTAAAAAAAAAAATATAAAAAATAATAGTTAAAAAACCAAACAGGAGTTATAGTATTTTGATCAATTTTCCACATTTTAAATTTCCAATGTTATCTTGATCTGAAAGAGTTCTCCCGCTCTCCTCCATTTATCCTCATGTTGCTACCTGCGTGAAATAATTAACATATGTATGCGGCCCGTGTAAGGTAGCTGACGAATGCATGCGGCCCAGCAGAAAAAAAGGTTGAGTACCCCTGGTCTAGTGGGTAACACATGTAGAAAAAAAAGGCATTTTAATATATATATATTTTTTTTACTGATCTTGTAAAAAAATTTAAAAAATATTAAGAAATAAAGTTATTACGCACATAAATAAAATCTTTAGTCTTAATTACTAGATTGAGCTTTTGACTCTTATGGTTATACAAGCTTCACAGGGAAAGAAAAAGTCCGTTTTGAATACGCCTTTTTTATCCTGTTTTCGAATCTCTTAACCGTGATTCGAGAACTCCTGGGTTCCATGGAACACACTTTGAAGACCATTAACATACAGCAGCTATAAGTATATGGAACGTCATTATGTCTTTTACAGAGCAAGTACATGTATCTCGTTGAAACAAAAAACACCCGAAGAATTTAATCTGAAATGCGCCATCATCTCTCAAAGTACCGCGCAGACGATAATTGCTAATTGTTAATCGTTCTTTCGAAAGCGGGAAGTAACAAAAATTACACTCGTGCACACACTTTCTGTATCACGGACGTGTATCTTCACGTCATTCTGTGCGAGAGAGGGTCGTCGTTATCAATCTTAGCCTCATTTCCCCCTTCCATCGAAAACAAAAAAACAAATAAAGACCAATCAAACGAAAAAATACTGTGACGCAGGGGGAAGGGTGTTAAAGAAAAGTTAAGTGCCAGAGCAGCTTGATAATTAGCCTGAAACCAACGTTCTGTGGGCACCCTATACCTTTCACCGCCTCACACAGTCACGGCGGGGATTTGGAAAAGGAAAAAAAAAAGAAGCATAAAGAGAGAAGAGAAGAAAAAACACGTTTCGTAGGTCAGGAGAAAAGAAAGCAATTAGATGATAACGATGGCCGGGATTCCTCCAATCCTCAACCGCCTATTATTCCAGTGGTAGACGGCCGCACTGTTCACAAGCATGTCATTACACACCGGCCCATTTATAATCCTGCTAATATACGCAGGCGGACCCTTTTCTTACACCCGGAAAAAACAAGCAAAAGGGATCCGTGGAGAGAAAAATGCCCCTCGCCAAATGGGCCTCATTGCACAAATCATAAAAACAAATAAGTGTGGCGGTCGGATTGTCATTAAAATCCATCTTCTTCGTAGCAATGAAGTGGATTACAATGTATCTGCCTCAGTTTTGAGCGATAAGCCTGGGTCTTCGTCCAATGGTAGCGCATCGGACTAGGCTCGGAGGCCTATTTTTCAAAAATAGATTTTCATAAGAGTTTTCTTTTTTTAAAAGAGATCTCAGGGATGTTAACTTTCTCTAAAGGGCTGAAAATATAAACACTTTTCAAATAGGTATAATGCGTTGAAATTAAAATTAAATCATTCGAATCTTGTACACATTATTTATAAAGGAATCGGGCTTCAGAAAAGTGTAAAATGTTTAAAATATAATCTTAATTTTAGCAATTTTATGTATATGAAAATAAGAATCCTTTTTATAAGAAATATTAATTAAGTTTTACGTTGCGCATGCTATTTTCTAAAATAGTTGCTTTAATTACTAGCAATAAGTTGATTTATTAAGTTAAATGTATCCTGCAGTATTTTTATATAAATAGAATAATAAATTATGTTTTTTTTAAAAAAAATATTACATTTCCAAAACTTTTTTTTTTTAGATTTCAATATTTTTCAAATATTTTGAAATACGAAAAAGATATATTATTCTCAAATTAAGTAGGGCTTAAAGAGTATGATACATATAATAATTCTATAAAGTTTAATACATCAATGGGGCTACTATTTTAGAAAACAGCGAGCGAAACGCAAAAATTACTTAATATTTATTACAAATTTTTTTCATATGCTTACAATTTTTAAAATTATGATTATATTTCATACATTTTGTACTTTTTTGAAACCATAATCCTTTGTAAATAATGTCTACAAGATTCGAATTATTTAATTTAAATTTAAAAGAATTATACCTGTTTAAAAATTGTTTATACCCCCCCCTCGAGACAAAATTAACACCCCTAAGATCTCTTAACGAACATAAATAGGTTTAAAGAGTCATAATGATTAAGTAAATAATATGTATCATCCCTTGTTCTAGAAAAAAAAATTTTTTTAGCAAAATGTTCAATGTAAAAGCGGTATAAATAAAAATAAATTGAATATAAAGCAATTTTAATTTCCATCTAATTTTAATTTTAATCTACTTGATCCATCTGAAATATTAAAAACTGCAGGTAAAAAATATTTTAAGAAATAAATATATTTTATAAGCATTCATATGTGACGCTAATAATTTTTTTAATCAATACGCTAATATTTTTTTTTTCTACTTTGTATTCTAAGCTAAAAAGGGCTGCGTAAAATGTTATTAAATGTTACTATATCTTAATACCTGCACTTTGTTGCCCTGTAAAGGCTCATAGCATAAGTATTACAAGTTTCATTGAATTTTATTGGATTGCTTTAGAGATATCCCATTTTTCGTTCAGATATTATCGTGACAATTTTATTCTTCAAAAAACATATTAAAAATATTCTTATAGGTTATATAAAGTAATTACTAGAAAAACAACTTAAAATTCTCCGATTTTAAATATTTTATTCCTTCTCCTTCCTCAATACTTATATTTATGATTATTTTTTTTCTAATGTGGCCCCAACACTTAAAAAACGTATTTTCAACCTATTCGAATACCTTTAGCAACAGAGTCTAAAAATTCAGAATTTCTTCTTCTAAAACAGGGGTCAGCAAATCATTGCTCGTGGGCCACATGTGTCTCTTTGAATCGATCAGTGTTATTAAACGTGCTGCTAAACGGCCTTTTCTGAGTGGCCTGGTTTTAGCTTATTGCACTAAAAAATTCAATCATTTAAGGTATCCGACTACGTTCGGAACCGTGATTTTTTTCAAAAGCGTATAAATGGATGATATTTATGATATTTAGTGTCACTTAAATTAGAAAGTGCATATAAAATTGTTTTAAGAATATTATTACAATAAAAAATTCTTTAAGTAAAATATTTTGACAAAAAAGAACACAGAAATGACCCATTTTCAAAATATTCTCCTTTTCTGAAAAATGCTTTTATAATAATAATATTTTGCTTGCATATAGCTCAGACCTCTCTTCAGAGGCTCAACTAGAATTTTTGAAATATATAACTTAGAAGTGGGTTTATCCATGTTTTACGACTACAGAGGGGAGAAATTTTAAGAAAAAAATGCCGATAATTATTTCAATGGGTTGGTTGTATCTCTGAAAATGATGTGAATTTTTCAAAAATAATAGTTGAGCCTCTGTACAGAGATCTAAGCTATTCAGGCAAAATATTATTATAATAGAAGCATTTTTCACAAAAGGAGAACATTTTGAAAAAAGGTTATTCTAAGTTATTTTTTGCCGAAATATTGAATTTAAATAATTTTTTTTGTCAAAATGTTCTTAAAACAGTTTTATACATGCATTCTAATTTAAGTGACACTAAATATCATGAAAAGTATCCATTTATGCCCCTTTTTAAAATCACGGTTCCGAACGTAGTCGAATATCTTAAGAAGAACGTACTAAAAATTTAGCGGGAAATTCTATCATTGAAGCAATCAAATTTATCAATTTGCTATTTTTTTTATTGTAGAATGTAAGCAAGAAGCTTGGGCATGGATGAAAGAAAACCGAAACTATACGATAAAACTCAGTAAAAAATACTTAAAAGTAATTTTGTGTGTGTGTGTACGCGTTTGATAGAAGGGTTAATAAAGCACTAAAGTAAAAACTGAAAATTAATTATAATACTTTGATCAATTTTGCTCTGTCCAATGTTTTTTGGGGCTTTTCGTGTTTTCCCCTCATTATACTCATGTTGCGGCCCGCGTGAAATACCTATTATTTGTATGTGGCACGGCGGGAAAAAAGGTTGAGTAGCCCTGGCGTAGATGGTTGAGACTTTTCAGATTTCTGCTTCAATGTGTTAATAAAATAATACAATTGTCTGATCAAATTATTTCCTTTTTTTCTTTATAATTATCTATTGAAGAAATGTACCTATATTTGAGTGTACATTTAAAAATTTAACTGGTTTAAAACGGTTACTGTATCAAATTGCTTCCCTCGAGTTGATTGAGAATCCGTAAAAATATTAGAAATTTTTCTAAATTAAGAAAAATTCAATTTTGCAGTAAAAGTTCCATCATGGGAGACAATTACTTTAAGATATCCGACTACCCTAAAATCATGATTTTTTTCAAAAATCGACAATTTTTTTTTTTTATGATTTTATTTTATAGGCCATCTTATTAGCTTTGTAAAAGTACCAAGTTTTTTATTTTCTATTCACTATAACAAAAACAACAAACGTTTTAGTAAAAGCAAATGCCATAACTTAACACAAGATATCGAACTTTAAAATGCGTTTTACTCGAAATGTGTTTTTTTTTTTCGAAAAGTTCAAACGGGGACAGCGATTGCTCAGAAATCATTGAAAATAATTTATTGAAATTTTTGTGTACGTTTTGTATAACAGTAGAAATGTTTCGACCTTCAGATTCACCAATCATTGTTTTATTTCAAAATTTACAGTCATTTATGTGAATATAATCCCTGTTTTTTAAAGCAATTTCATATAATCAATAAGATAAAATGCTCTAGTTTTTGTACAAATTAAAATATCTCTTATCCTGAAGGTCATTTCAAACATGAATAACAAAGGAACACATCAAAATTTAAAAAATTGAGGCTTTGTTCTTAAAACTTTTGTACAGAGCGGGCACCGTTTATGCAATTTTTAGTACATTTTTACCAGTTTTTTTTTTGCCATTTGGATAATAATAAAAAAAATTTCTGTTTTCAATTTTAGGATTTTTTCCTTAAAATATACTAAATAAATCTAAAAATCCCCGTATCTTCATTTTTTTCAAAAAAAAGTTGTTGCAAGTAGTCGGATACCTTAAGTGACTGCCAACAACATTTATTTATTTACATGCATGAGTTCGGTAAGCTCATGAAAGCACAAGCCCCCGACAGAAATAACAAAAACACATTCCATGTTTATAAACTGCTTAAGGTATCCGACTACGTTCGGAACCATGATTTTAAAAAAGTACATAAATGGATAATTTTCATGATATTCAGTGTCACTTAGATTAGAATACATGTAGAAAATTGTTTTAAGGACATTTTGACAAAAAAAAAATTTTTTTAATACAATATTTCGGCAAAAAATTAACTTAGAATAACTTTTTTCAAAATGTTCTCCTTTTGTGAAAAATGCTTCTATTATAACAATATTTTGCCTGCATATAGCTCAGACCTCTATACAGAGGCTCAACTATAATTTTTGAAAAATTCACATTATTTTCAGAGTTACCACCAATTGAAATAATTATCGGCGTTTTTTTCTTAAAATTTCTCCCCTCTGTTGTCCTTAATCTTGGATAAAACCACTTCTAAGGTATATATTTCAAAAATTCTAGTTGAGCCTCTGTACAGAGGTCTGAGCTATATACAGGCAAAATATTATTATAACAGAAGCATTTTCACAAAAGAAGAATATTTTGAAAATGGGTCATTCTATGCTCATTTTTTGTCAAAATATTGTAATTAAATAACTTTTTTATTGTAATACTATTCTTAAAGCAATTTTATATACATTTTCTAATCTAAGTGACACTAAATATCCTAAATATTATCCATTTATATGCTTTTGCAAAATCATGGTTCTGAACGTAGTGGGATACCTTAAGGTATCCCACTACGTTCGAACCGGGATTTTAAAAAAGCGTATAAATGGATAATTTTCATAATATTTAGTGTCACTTAGATTAAAATACATATATAAATTTATTTTAAGGACATTTTGGCAAAATAAAATTATTCAAATTATAGACAATTATCGAGTCTAATGTCAAAACTGACATTAGACTTGTACTTGCTCCTCTACTTGTAGAATTTGGATGTAATTTCAAATTTAGTTATTTGGTTCTTAAAGAAAGTTTCCGTAAAAATACAAATGTTGGCAAAAGCGGAGAGCATGAACTGATTGGCTGGAAACACGTGATTGCATTTATCATGAGACTATGACGCCACATAAATTTAACTCATAAATATATTTAATGATTTGACTTCGTAAGTGTGGCAACCTCAAGTCGAAAAACTATTAAACCAATTTTTTGATAAAATTTTGGATTGAAAGAAGTTAAATTACAAATATTTCTTTTTAACTGTAACATTTTATATACTTTTTAATTTTAACACTTTATTTTTAAATTGCAATTACGTATATCCATAAAAAAATGTGCTCTTTTCTTAATGCAGAAACGTACTTAATATAAAACTTTTTAAGTACCAGAACAATAACTTTTTCTTTTCAAAATATGATATTAATGATATGTTAATATATTATTTTAATGATTAGATTAGATTCAAGATTTACAAATGCTACTGAAACATAAAAGCCGTTCTGACTCCCCAAAATTTAAATTCAGTAGCGTATGAGCGAAAAAGCGATTCAAATTAATACAAAAACAGTTTTCATTTGTTTTGAAGGCTTTCACCCTCTAATTTATTTACATTATTTAGTTTAATGCATCAATTAATTATATTAACTAAATTTTACTATCATTGCATGGACTTAACAATCATAAAATATGTTATAGCAACAGTGGCGCACACAGGGGGGGGGTCCCGGAGGTCCGGATCCCCTCAAAGCCCTTGATTTTTTTCCCGATTAATTATAATTCTAAGTATATAGGGCACAATATTTAATTCGTTGTTATTAATGATGAATTTTATTAATTAATGCTAATTATTAATCCAATAATTAGTATTTTACAGTGTTTTGTTCCCGAAAATCGCCAAAATCAAAAGGAAAGAATGGAAGAATACAAGAATGGTGAACTTTCGACCCCACCCCCTTGAAAAATTTCTGTGTGCGCTACTGTATAGCAACATATATTTATAAATATAAGTAAAATCATAAAAAAAAAAATAAATAAATTACTTATGATTGTCCAAGTAAAAAATAAATTAAAGGATTTATCAGCAAATAGAAATTAAAGAGCACTTTTTTTGCAGAAAAATTTGTTAATCTGAAAGTGTATTAGAGGATTTTAATAAAGTTATTAAAATTGATTTATGCAAGTAGGGAAAACATTTTTCAACACCTTTCTTCAGGGAAGAAAGAGGTGTGTGTGTGTGGGGGGGGTACTATATATTTAGTACATAAAATGTCTTAACTACCCTAATTTTGGTAGAGCATTATGATAAATGTTGTGCGATTATGTGCTTATAATGTATGTTAACAGATACATTAGCCTGTGTGTGCTTATGAAAAAAAATCTTTTTCACAAAAATGTTAAAAATTTTCGACTCTCCGATTTTGATTGATCGGGGCAAGCGAAACTATTTCCAACAGACTCAAAAGCCAGTCTAGTCGGTCATCTTGACAACCCTATTCATAAATCGAAAGCTCAACATTTATTCATTTTCAAAAAAGCGCATTCAAATAATTGAGAGAATGCAGATCAATCTTTCCTCAATGAATTGTGTAGAACCTTTTGTGTTTGATAATAGCAGACCCAAGATCGAACCCTGGGAAGGTAAGATATGAGGTTTTATGTACAAAAACGAATTCTGTAGCTTGTCATATGGATTGCTTGATCATTGGATTATAGACTGGTTTTTCCAGTAATAATATCTGCCCTACTGATTGTCGATGTGTTCCAAGAATGATAGGCTTAGTTCTATAATAATACCTAGTAAATTGAAAACTGATTTCAGCAACGGAAATGTGAGATTATGGGAAAATTCATTTTGTATCCGTCAATGTTCACAAGGAAAGGATTGTAATAATCTGTCTAAATAGAGTCGCGATTTTATCATTAGTTTCTTGACGTATATATTGTTTTGTTGAGTGACGGGTTTGAGAGAGAGTCAAGATGCCACTGTGAAGTGGATACACGTTAAATCTATTAAGAACTAAATGAGTGAATGAGTGAATATTAACGTTGCATTGTTCCGCTACTTGAGGGCTTTTGGCCATAGACCTCATCATTTTGAACCATGGTTAAGTGACGAGGACGACACCTGAGCTGAGCTAGCCAGGACCCACAAGAGAGTAACAGAGCGTTATAAATAAAAAAATCCTTTTTATCAGTTATTAGATGTACAGACGTAAAATTTAACAAATAAGGTATTTTGTTCAACAGAGATACGCAAAAAGCTTTTTTTTGTTTAATTTGCAATTCTCGTAAAATTAACTCATTAAAAACTTCTTTATCCTTCAATCTGTATTGTTTAATTTTTCGGTTCATCCGAGTGAAAAACGGGTATACCAGCTAGTTATTACTAAATAAAAATATAGCAATGCCTGGGGTATATACTTATAAAATTGTCTTATTTTAATTTTATCTTAGATCTTAAATAATAGAGCTATCGTACCCCTATAATAAAATCATTGCATATTGCTATAGAATATATTAAATGAATACAAAGATTCATGCGTTTTAGTATTAGTTTATCTAATTCACGTATACGCAACTCTTTATTTAACACTGTTTAAAAACAACACAATTTGGAGAAAAAATATCAGGCACATTGTATTAATAGGCTATCCAGGGGGTCCATCCTCTCTACTGTTTTTTTTTCGTCACTTTGCGATTTGCACTTTGCGCTAGAACAATTCCCCCTCCCCCACCTTCACAAATGAATGTCATAACTAAATAACATAAAAATAATTTGTATGATAGAGAATAGGAGTTGTAATGGGGATAATATAGCCACACTAAAAAAATCTTGAATAATAACCGTTAATTAATAGTTAAACATCTAGAGCAGGGGTGTCCAACCCAAATGACCTTGCGGGCCACTTCGGAAAAACATTATAATCTCGCGGGCCACACATAAAAATATGTAACTTTATATCGGATTTGGAAACATAAAACCACTTATTGTAATGGAAATTTAAAACAGAATGAATTATTATTATTGTTTTCATTATTTTTCATGTATACAGACATAGATAATACAATAATGTTTATATAATATAATAATACAATGATCAAATAATATTTAAAATATTACAGTGTGTGTTTTGCCATTTTCTTGAAAATTATGGTGTTCCTTTTTAATTGATCTTTCGTTACTCATTGTTGAAATTTGAAACAAACAATAAATAAACTGCACATTGTTAAGTAGTTTTCTTAAGATTTTTATTTATTTTATGTCTAAACAAACAAAAATAAAGAGTTACATACTAATGTACGTACTTACTCTTAGCGAACTTATGGCCCTATAAGATTTAAACGAGTACCAAGAATTATGTAAAGAACTTGGAAAAAACTAAAAGCAAAAAATAAATAGATAACATAACAAAAAAAAAGCCGATACCGTAATATATTTCGGAAAACAATTCATCTTCTGCGAACATATTGATGGACGAGAATCTTCATTGGAATCGAAATATAAAGAATGAGTTAATTCTCTCTAGTGAGAAAAGCGATTTTTTTATTCATATCGTCGTAAACAAATACGTTTATCATCATTAAGTGGCGGCTAATAATTGATTGGTACTATTTCTAGTATTTTTAATTTGAAATTTTTTTATCTCTTTCTTAAATATATAAATTTAAAAACACGTATCTAAAAGCATACAGTTGATTCTTGATCGCTCTTAGACAAGACTTTTCGAATTCAATACCAGATGTTATTTCCTCTTGCATGTTTTTGGATAATGTGGAACATATCCTCCTTTTCATTATGTAAATCGTGTTTTTCGTACGGTTTTTCTGAGAACGTTTTTCATGAAACATATTTAACGTTTAAAAAAAAGGCTGCACTACTGGATTGATTTGCGTGTAACTGTTGCGACGGACAGCAACTAAATTAAATATCGAATGGAAAAATTTGTTCTCAATCTTTTTTAAAAAAAGCATGTCTGTACTTTAAAATAAAAGAAATTGCTCTTTAGAATGAAGTAGCATTTGAAAATGTGAAATCAATACACATACAAAAAATAATGATAATACTTAAATTTCATAACTGCTTATTATCGGCTGTTGAAAAATTATTTCTACGAATTTATTCCTTCGATATATTACAACTTATGTATTTTTTTTACATTGGGGAAACTCAAATGATGTAGCTCTAACTATTAATGATGAAATTACGATTTTAACAGTAGTTCCTTTATCAAAACCTGCATTTGCAATAAGTTGGAGCTTGTTTTGGAAAATTAATTAATGTTTCATACACTTTTTGTATTCATAAAATTTTTAGAGAACCTAATATTGTCAAATTTATTGCAATACAAAGCTTAAAAAGGGCAGTAATATTGGACGACATAATAGTAATATTGGGCGACAATCGAATCACAAAGAGATCTTTGCGGCCAGACCATATGGTAGAAAAAGAGAAAAACCAAGACTCAGGTGGATCGATTACCTAGAGAAAGATCTAAATACTATTATATATATTTTCAGAAACTGGAAAAGTCAGGCCAAGAACTAGACAGTCTGTAATAAAATTCTTCGGAAGGCCCCCTGGGCTGTCGTGCCATTGAGGAAGAAAGGACACTTTTTGCACTGTAAATGAAATCTCGAAGGTGTAAATATTTTATTGCATGCTGAAATTGAAATGTAAATATTTAGAGAAGCATTCCTTATGAAAAATACAGTAAATAATGTTCTTCGAATTACATTTTGAAATTGCGTACTTATGTAAATATAGCTACTCGAGACAGATTTAGAATAATGATGTATGATGCATGATCCTGAAACAACAAGAGATTAGTATTTGAAAAGGGAGAGACTATCACATTCACTACACCGTTCGCAATTCAGGGGTTCTGTAGTACATCAATCAAGCTCGAGTTGGTCAGTAGGAGAAATGCCGAAAAGGACACGTCTAAATTGTGAAAGAACATCCTCGCATCCATCTTTCCCGCTTAATCCCTTAACAATACTATATCAATCAAAACTTTGATTTGAAAAGCAATAGAGGAAAGCTTTCTACCACGAATCCTGTAAATCGATATTTCTGAACATCTGTATCACTTTTGAATGGAAATTATGAATAGTTAAGGAATTCTTTTAGTATAAAGCTGTATCTTTTACAATTTCCAATAGTAATTAACTTTGAATATAGTGACAACCTTAGAAAAAACTTTTTGGGTGCAGTTTTGATAAAGGACTACTATTGTCTTTTTGCACATATTAACTGCGTAAGGTCAGTCTCCTTCACTCGACATATTAAACCAATCTATGCATGTAAATAAAAATGAAGTGTCTGTTTGTAATTTGAAATTAACAGCTTTTTACTAGATGCATTTAAAAGTATATACGGTACTTATATGAAAAAATCAATTTTTAAAATCTTTGTCTATCTGTCTTTCTGTATGTCTGTTTGTTCCGGCTAATCTCTGAAACGGCTAGACCAATTTTGACGAAACTTTCACTGGCATATAGCTAATATTATAAGAAACAACTTAGGTTACTTTTACTATAGAAAAAAAATAAGCTTTCCGCGAAAATAAAATTAAAACCAATGAAATGGTGAACAATATCTGTTTCTAATATGGATTATTTTTATTCAATAGGGATTGTTTAATTTTGCGAGCCTTCTGTCTTAACGTTTCTAGCAGTTATATCAAACTTTTTTGTTTGATAAGGTTACTGACACTCGCGATATTTCCCGCTCATGTCTGATCTTAATGATTTTAAGTCTTCACACCATCGACAGTGTCAAAGGTTATGCATCCCTCATTTGCGGCTTCGTTTCATCCCCTGCTTGCAGATGCTACCGCTCCATTCTTAATTCAATTTGTTTCGTTATATTTTCACTGTTTTCTAATAATGAGAAATCAATGTTAAACGTCGTTAGGTTTTCTTTCATGAAATTTGTTCAGTTTTTTATTTATTTTGAAATCCATAAATTCTTATAGGTTATTTATATAGTTAAGTACGCGTAGGTAGATGTTTCTAAAATAAATATTTTTAATTACGTTTTAGGTGAAAAAGTGTACTTACACCCTTTAGCTATACCTAAAAGGAAATCAAATCTTTCTAATCTATACAAATAAGTAGAATTGAAGTGTGTTTGTAATTTGAAATTAACAGCTTTTTACTAAATGTATTTAAAAGTATATACGGTACTTATATAAAAAAATCAAGTTTTTAAATTTTTGTCTGTCTGACTCATTTTTAACGAAAAAGAATAATTTATTCTTACTCTGACTCACTTTTAATTCTGTAAGAACAAACGATTTTTTTCGTTGCTATCGCAATCAGAGTTGATATAACCATAGGAACAGAAACAAGGCTAATATTAAAAAGCAATGAGTAATATAAGGATTAATTAAAAATGAAAACCATATATTAGTTGTTATTTAAATATTTGTGTCATTTCAAGCCAAAATCAGTTTATGTGAGAGTAAATTTATCGTTTGAGATTTGGCGGTCAGTATATTCTGTAAGTTTTACCCCTTTTTTATCATCATAGAGAAAAGAGTACTTTTTTTTATTAAAACTAGCTGCATGGCCCGGCGTTGCACGGGCTTTCTCTACTTTTATAAATTTTCTCTTCCCTTCACAAAATCAGCACTTCTAAATTCATTGAAAAATCCTTTATCCTTCAGTCTGTATTGTTTAATTTTTCAATTCACCTGTGCGAAGAACGGGTATACCAGCTAGTTTTAAATAAAAGAACTCATGGACAACAAAACTAGAGCAACAAGAAAGAATTGCGGGATCGTAACGAAACTTAGCATGAAGGTACATGTCAAGGAGATATGCAAATGATTAGAAATGCAGCGTGATTGTGCATTGCGTATAGAAGGTAGAAGGCGTTTAACGTCGTTCTCCGAGGAGTATAAAACATGTAACTAAAGATTGTTTGAGTGTGCTGAATCGTTTACAAAGGAACAGCTGAGGTAGACATGCCATTATGCCGTTTTCTGTTGCAGTTTGAGAGGGGGAGAATCATCGTCATGATGAAAACTGGGTGGTCAGCTAGGCGATTATCTTGTCAATTAGGCCACTTTGATTGTGTTGTGAGGAGGTGTTGGGAACCAGTGGATCCGAGAGATGTCATTTATACGAAGACTAGGTTCAGCCCACCCTCGAGAGATCAGTCATCCAGAAGACAGACACATCGTAAGAAATGCATGCGTACTGCCAACTGCTTCATCGGCCACCATCCAGGCACAGGTATCACCTTCACTAGGGGTCCATGTGTCTTCTCGAACCATACGAAGACGCCTGGCTGAAGGACATTTGGGATCGCGGCGCCCATTACGTGTGCTGTACTTGACGCCCACCCATTGACGTTATCGTTCGGAGTGGTGCCGCGCACGAGGAAACTGTACTGCACTGGAATGGAATCAGGTCGTCTTTAGCGACAAATCCAGATTCAATCTCAGCAGTAAATACAATCGTGTTCGTGTGTGGAGGCCCCGTGGTGAACGCCTCAATCCTGCCTTTTACTTTACAGTGACACACCACTCCCACAGTTGGTGTGATGGTATGGGGTGCCATTGCCTACAATACATGGTCACCCCTAGTATTGATCTGAGGCACATGACAGCAAAGCGGTATGTCCATGACATCCTCCAACTACATGTGTTGCCACCCATGCAACGGCTCAAAGGAGCCATTTTTTAACAAGATAATGCTCGGCCTCACATGGCAAGGGTATCACAAGACTGTCTCCGTACTGCTACTATCCTCCCTTGGCATGCCCGATACCCATATTTGTTTCCAATCAAGCATATCTGGGGGCATTTGGGACGGTGAGTTGGGCATCCCACTAGTTTGAACGATTTGAAGGCAAGGTTACAGCAAATATAGAACGAAATGTCTCAAGGCATCATACATAACTTGTATGCCTCAATGTCCGATCGTATCGCATCATGATTTCGCGATAGAGGGAGTTCAACAGGGTATTAAATCCTCCGTTCTTTTGCCTTTTTCTCTGAAATAAATAATCTTTTTTTTTTTTTGATTTTCTAGTCATTTACTTATATCAAATTAGTTATTACGTATGTAAAATTTCGTTTCATTTTGACGACTCCTTCTTGGTGCGCTAATTTTTTTGCCCATGAGTGTAGATATTGTTTTGTGTAATTTGATTTTTTATTAACGTCGCACTTTGAGGCTACACGAGGGTTATGGTGAACATGGGTCAAGTGACGAGGACGAAATCGCCCGTTACAATTCCGCGACCATGACTACCTAGCTACCGCATCCAACAGATGATGATAAAAATCAAAAGTACATTAAGGATAAAAGAAGAATGCACAAAATTTTCAAGAATACAATTAGTTAAGGCTGTCTTTGCCAAATATACGAGAGCATGTACTAAACGCCAAACACGTTTTTAGATTGAAAAGTGTCTCAACTTTTATGAAAATTTACAGCATTGTAATTTCTACATCAACAGGGTTTCGAACCGTAATTGTTTTCGTTCCACCAAAAGTAACGGTTTTGTGTTCAGTTCCGAATGAATAATTCTATTTTACGTATATTCTTATTTGCCCTAAAAATATAACTCTATCTTAAATATCAAATGTAATTCTATCAAAATATAGAAGATTCTGTTTTTAACTGGTACACTATGTGAATGGATACAATTAACCAGCATGTGCAATACGAGCGAGGAGCAGAGAACGGCGAGCATTGGCATTGTTATCCATCATCAAAATCACCTTTGACAACTCGTTTTATATGATTCTGGTTTCTCTATCTAAACAGTCAATATACAAACAGATATAACTCAGAATGATATTTTATTACCCTTTTTTTAATAACTCGCTTTCTGGTTTTTTCGGGTGGAATTTTAAAATTGATTTTAAACTAACTTCTCGATGAGCTAGAGACTTGAAATTTAGACCGTAGCACAAAAGTGGATGACAATGCATGAAAAGAAAAAAAAGAAGAAGAAAAGGAGGAGAGAAGGATGAAGAAAACGAAAAAGACGAAAACAAAAATTATGCTTTTTAGTCCGTTATAAAAACATGGTATATTAAAAAATTTTTTAGATAACATACTTATCTCTCTTAAATAATCATCTAGTTCATTCAACTGAATTAAATCTGCCTTCTACAAGTACTAGTTTCAAATGTGTGTGAAACTGAAACAGAGAAGCACTAGTGAATATCAAAACAGGAAATCGAGAAGTGATGTACATGTAATGATGATAATTATAGGGTTGACTTTAAATTAGAAAATATCGATTATAGTTGATTACAGTAACAAATGACTGAAGATATATCAAACCGAAATAAACCAATATTTTTTTTTTCTTGTTTAGTTCTGGTTTTCGTTCCGACCAAAAAAACGGTTTTTTCAGGTTTTCGGTTTCGATGCAGTTTCGGTTCAAAGCCTTGATTTATATAATATTTAGTTTTTGAAATTTTAAAATATTCCATAGATAATTAACTTTTCCTTTTAATCCGTAAGAGGATTCAATTACGGTATAGAAAAAAAAAATGTGAAACACATTTTATATCAGAAAACATGAGTCAACTTGCATAAAAAAATGAATAATGAGAGGAAATATACTATTCGACTAAAAACCAGAATATTACATTCATGTTGCAGTACATTTATATATCTGAAAAAATATATTCCAAACACTACTATTCCTATTCTTTAGAATTAAACGAAGACAGTCTTAACAAAATAAGCAAAGACAGAAACGGGCAATAGTATATTGTTACCTTGATCGGGGTTCGAAGATTTTTTGCAAATCAGTCACAAGTACATGGCCGCTCTTCAAGAGCGATGAGAATTTATTATCGGAAATCCAATTTTTTAAATACATAATTCAACAACAATATTCGCAGAATAAATCTCAGAAGGTCTTCACACCTTCAACAGCCCTCAAACACAATTATCAGTGTTTAAAATACACGTATGTAAAAGATTATTCAAAAGTAAAGCCGAGCTAATCGCTAGTCAAAAAAATGCTCACTAATCGCTGGTTGATTTGATTTAATATTAACGTTGCACTGTTCAGCTACACGAGGGCTTTTGGCGACGGACCACGTAATTTTGAACCATGGTCAAGTGACGTGGACGACACCTGAGCTGGCACCCGCTCTCCTAACTACCACACCACACCAATGGGAGGACATTTCAGCTCTCGACAGATTTAACGTGCATCGCTGCCCTATACGGTGGGTCTTTAGTCTAATCGCTGGTTGAAACAAGGTTGACTCGTTTCGGCGAGCATCCCTATTTATAGGCCCGGCGGAAACTTTTATTGGATTTCTCCACAAGTTTCTAGAAGAATCCAGAGGGTCCCAAACTTGCCAACATGGTTGCCAATGTTGCCAAAATACTCGCCAAACTCACTAGATTGCCAAAAATGATGCCAACTTGGCTATATCGCCAAGATTTCGCCAAGTTCTCATTGAATCGCCAATATAACGTAAGGGACTGCATTTGCATGTGAATATTACAATTTTAAAGTAAAATAAATATAATTTAGAGTAAGATAATGGCATTATATATCCAAATACAAATTATTTACACTATTTTACACAAAATTTGTAACATTATCTATCGTTTACTCTCTCGTAGACACTCAATTACCGCGTCTATTGATAAATACCTGCACAGTCATGTGAAATCTGCAACCTTCTAAACGAAACTGTATATATATTTCAATAAAGTCTTTCATTTATACCGGTATAATTATGTTCAACGTGAACGAAATACTTTTATTGGGTTTTACGTGTGATTCTTATTTAAAGTTCTATATAAATTCAGTGAACTTATTTTGGTCTAGAACTTATTTATTTTTCCTGTTGCTTACGTTTGATTTAAGTGCCAATTTATTCCTTTAGTAAGAACTTTTGCATTCTGCGACTGATCGGAAATAAAAAATTTTAAAATGCTTAAAGATATTTAGAAATTGTTTAAAAAGTATTGTATCTTATATAGCAGTTGTTGTTGGTGTTGTCATGTCCTTCCCGAAGGGAAGGAATGTAAGTTGCCAGAGCCTGAGAGAGGTTGGACATCTACACGATAGATGGCAAAACCACCTATATCTCCATCTTCACAATTTAGGCATGGAACTAAAGGAGAAAGAAATATTCTCCAGCCCCCTATACCCGTGGTTTCTTCTGCGACCTCCCACAAGATTTTCCGACTCATTGATTTAACGAGCACGTACTCTGTGTGTACTTGGAGGGTATTTGGTGGCATCGGGCATCGAACCCAGGCCCTCCAGATATACTACTCATATACTACACCTATAGCAGTATAAGCCTATTTATTAAAACCTCCACTATTCCAGCCCCATTATGTCATAAATAACTTGATGCAATTTTTTAAGCTTAAAAAAATTTTCCCCATCCCTGTTTCGAACATTTCGTCTAGATTCCTCTGAAAGTGCAACATCTCTGGGCCAGGAAAGAAGAATTCCTATTTAGAGAGAGAGAGAGAAAATATAAATAACAAAAGGAAGAAATTACATAAGAGACCCCCGAGGCACAAAAAGAACAACACGTTTAAACATAGATTTCTCACAATCGAGTCCAAGTGTCGTTTTCGTTACTGGAACACGATCAAGAAGATTTATATGTCGCTTATAGTGTACCGAATTACACAATTCATTGGTAACGTTTCAAATGAACAGTAACTATTGTCAACGGAATTCTTAATTTTGAGCCTCGGTTAAGTAAAAAGACGACATCTAAGCTGATACCCCACTCTTTAGACAATCACATCACGTCAACACGAGAACGTTGAGTCTTAAGGTATCTGACTACATTCGAAAGTGTTATTTTGCAAAAGAGTATAATTGGATAATTTTTATGATATTCAGTGTTCCTTAGATTAGAATACCTGTATAAAATTGTTTTAAGAATATTATTACAGTAAAAAATTATTTAAATACTATATTTTGGTAAAAATGAACATAGAATGACACATTTTCAAAAAATTCTCAATTTATGAAAAATGCTTATATTATATTAATATTTTGCCTGCATATAGCTCAGACCACTGTACAGAGACTGAACAAGAATTTTTGAAACATGCAACTTAGAAGTGGGTTTATCCATATTTTGATACAACCCAGTGGAGGAAGTTCAAGAAAAAAATACCGATAATTATTTCAATTGGTCGAAACTCTGAAAATAATGTGAATTTTTCAAAAACCCTAGCTCAGGCCTCCTAGAGAGGAAATCTTAGCTTTATATATAAGCAAAATATTATTATTATAGAAGCATTTTTCATAAAAGGAGAATGTTTTGTATATAGGTAATTCAAATTTTATTTTTTACTAAAATATTGCATTTAAATCATTTCTTTATTTTAATAATATTCCTAAAACAATTTTATACATGTATTCTAATCTAAGTGGTGCTAAATATCATAAAAATTATCTATTTATACGCTTTTTTTAAATCATGATTCCGAACGTTGTTGGATTCCTTAACAGTGTTAATATGTATCAGTACCTATTCATGATGGGTTATTAGTGGCGCCTACGACTCGAAAAAACCAGCGACCTCGAATTCGCTACCAGAACCACAGCTTTAGTTACTGAGTTGCAAATTAGCTTCTCAGTCAGCCAGCTATCTCCTACCACTTTTTGTTTCTCCGTATCCCAGGCAAAGAGGCTCACCATATGATTTCTTCTTTCAAAGCGCGTGATAGAAAGGTCTCGCCTGTGTCAGTTGCAGAGTATATTCTTTTGTTTCATTTAACACGAGGCCTTATGTGGAAAGAATGATCCTTTGGAATGACATGTTGATTTCAGGCGCCTCCACTTGAGTTTTGACATGGGGCACCAAATAGAATATTGATCTGACGGGGCTCTGTCTGGACAGAATCAATAGCGTTTGGTACCGTGTCAGAGGGTGACGTGTGCAAGTCATATTCTTTCCAATCAAAAAATTGAAGAGGCATATGGGAGATAGTCCTCACCGTGAGATATAAAAGGATGAACTGTAAAGTCAAGAAGAGACCAGCGAGGAATGAGCCAAAAATAGAAAGTGAACTTTTACATAACTATTTTGGGGAATCTTGGACGTTAGGTCCCCTCATGGGGCTCATCTTCTTTTGATGAAAATGGGTGTCACAATCCCGATGTGCCCTAGTGATCTTTTCCTATTCCCAAAGAGACTTTGGTAAATACGGGTTTAACGAACCCGGGGTACCCTAGTGATCCTTCTCTATTTTCGACCTCTTTCTTGTCGTTCCATTCACCCTTTCTTTCTTTTCCCATCTAGACCACAGATGAAATTTTTTTAAAATATACAAAATTAGATTTCTAAATTTCTTTAATTTCGTCAAAAATATATTATTTATTGTTAATAACACGGTTTCGTTTTCATTTTGTAATGCGTTAATTTGTTTTCTTTTTGATATTTAATTTTATTTTGTCAATTTTTGATATTCGTATTGTGTTTTACTAATACCGTTGGTTTTCCAACCCACATGTTTGCAGTGTGCGGCGTTCTGTAAGGAGAAAAATGGTGCCCTGAGAATACCTTTGCGTTTCCCTGGTCCCCGCTTCGCTGTAAAAGGGTGGCAGCAGTGATCCCGCTCTTGTCTGGTGATAATTGGTTGGGGATAAGTCTCTTTGGTGTCCCCAGAGAGACATTGCTGTAGGGTTAGTGCTGAAGATAAGGGGTGTCAGGCTTACCCGTTGGATCCTCGCCTTGATGCTTTAGCACTATATTCTGGTTGTACTCCAGGTAAGTGCCGTGCCTGGGTTTTGCCAGATGATCGGTACTACCACCCTTGTTGGACTCTGTGGTGAGTGGTGGCACGCCAGGAGGAAGTTTTCTACGTTCTTATGGGTCTAGGTCAGCTGTGCCCTGGTAAACTCGTTATTTTATCCAATTTAGACATTGAAAAATTACCGCTCGTACAAGATTTTTATTAATTTCCTTGCCAAATAATGAGGTGATTACAAAATCCCCGTTTGCTATAAATAAAGCTCTTATTGGAATAGGTGGTGAACCGAAATCAGTAAAATGCTTACGATCATGTGACCCAGTTATTGAAACTTCGTCTGCTTTGCGAACTAAATCTTTTCTATTCGCGAAGACGTTTCTAAATTCTCCAGTAACGATAAGTCCTCATAAACCTCTCAATTCATGCAGAGGTGTAATTTACGAACTAGATCTGTTGACCACTCCTGAAGCAAAAATCTTTGATGGATTCTCTGATCAGGGTGGTATTCAGGTCAGGAGAATCACAATAAAAAGGATATACAGCAATTATTCCAACTAAACACTTAATTTTGACATTCAATAGCCCAAATCCTACTACAATAAAAGTAGGCTACTTAAACTGTAAAATCCGTCCCTATATACCGAATCCTCCGCACTGGTTCGACTGCCAGAGGTTCGGACACTCTGAAACTTTTTGCCACGATCAATTAACATGCTCTAGATGTGCATTTGTCGGTCATTCTTCCACAGATTGCAATCTAGGGCCAAGGTGTATTAACTGTTTACAACCTCATCCGTCTGAGTCCTACTTATGCCCAAAATGGAAAATAGAAAAACAAATTCAAGAAATCAAAACTAATAAAAATACATCATGTGTAGAAGCCCGAAAAGTAATAGTTCCACAAAAAAAACGCAAACATATGCGCAGGCTACTAAATCTTCAACAATATCCACTACTATACAAACAGATGAAAAGATTACAAAAATAATATGTCCGACTTTGCAATGCCTGAAACCCTTATCTTCTGCCAATTATATGCCAACTACATCGACTTCAATAACTGCAGTCACCACACATCTTTATCAACTCAAGAACATTTATACTTCCTTATACAACTACAGATGTACGTACCATACCATGTGAATCTCGGCACCTACTCCTACTTCCGCTACTTCCACTGTCAATAGTCAAACTTCAGCAGCGTCTAAAACTACAAAAAAAAGTTTAAACAAAATAGAAAAAATCAGAGAAAGCTCACAACGGAGCCAAAACCCGACATTGAACTAAAAATGACTCCCCATTAGCCAAATAATAGTCTTGTACACTACACATCAGAAGATGTGGACATGATTCTCTACGACAGGGATGACGAACCTGTGTCACGCGTACCATCAATGGCCCACGACACAATATTTTGGGCACGGCAGCGATCAAAATGGTTTGCCTTTTATTTCAAAATAAGAAAGTTCACTATGAAGTATTACGAACAAGCTAGAGTGATCGTTTGTGGGGTGGCAGTGAGCAAACTCGTTTGGCTTAGTCTTGTCTTAGTTTCGTCGTGAGCTACAATAGCTTATGATGTAAAATTTGTCTACGCATAGCATAGTCAATTTCGTTGATACAACTGTATTTTAAAGTTTATTTGTGTTATACCTACGATTTTTAACTGTTACTTAACACGGCTAGTTCAGCAAAGGAACAAAAAGTGCAAAATAGTAAGTATAACAGAGAATTTCAAACTTGGCGAATCTACTCGTAGAAGTATGGCATTTTTAGTAAAGACGACAAAGCGGTGTGTATTTTATGTTCTAGAATGAAGGAATACAGAACATCGTCGGTAAAACGGCATTTTGAAATTAATTACAAATCCTCTCGTCAAAAAAGTGAGCCACAGCAAAACTGATTAATTGCTTAGAAACCGTTTGGCAGGTAACTCCAATTCAGAGCGCATTTTACTAAAAGTAATACCTTACAAACCTAATATAAGTAATTTGTATCCAATCTGAAACATTAGAAGTCACACTAATTGTTATTTTATCATTTGAGTTACACATATAATCGGTGGTGCACACAAGGGGGGTTCCTGGGGGTCCGGATCCCCCCTAAAGCCCTTGATTTTTTTCCGATTGATTATAATTCTAAGTATATAGTACGTAAAATTTAATAAATTACTTGTTATTAATGATTAATTTTATTAATTAATGCTAATTATTTATTCAAAAATTAGTTTTTTACTGTGTTTTATTCCCGAAAATCGACAAAATCAAAAGGAGCATGATACAAGAATGGTGAACTTTCGACCCCCCTCCTTGAAAAATTCCTGTGGGCGCTACCGCGTATAACTAAAAAATTTACATACATATAGTGCAAAAGGTATTTTTCCATAGTAAATAAAGAGTTTTGAGTTTTTGTTAGTACTTAGTTTTATTATTTTCCCAATAAGCACAAGTCAAATTTATTTGACAGCACGTCTATACCTCGTTAAACACTTCTTTAGAAAAAAATTGGCACGTTGATCCAAAAAGGTTCACCATCCCTGATGTACGATGTAGATGAGTCATTAATGAATTGGAATGCCAAATCGGGCTTTACGCGTTATATTTCACCGACAAAAAACCGGAAGAAATAATGTAAATAGAACGTTTTTTTATAGTGTAAACATTGTTTAGATTAAACGTCGTAATTTAGATGATTTTCGATTCTTTAGTTTCACTTTATTATGGTTTTTAAGGTATCCGACTACGTTCGGAAACGTGATTTTGCAAAAGCATGCAAATGGATAATATTTATGATATTTAGCGTCACTTAGATTAGAAAATGTATGTAAAATTGTTTTATGAATAGTATTACAATAAAAATTTATTGAAGTACAATATTTCAAATTAACTTAAAATAAACTTTTTTTCAAAATGTTCTCCTTTTGTAAAAAATGCTTCTATTATAATAATATTTTTCCTGTATATAGCTCAGACCTCTGTACAGAGGCTCAACTAGAATTTTTGAAATATATAACTTAGAAGTGGGTTTATAAGTGTTTTTCGACAACAGAGGGGGAGAAATTTTAAGAAAAAGAAACGCCGATAATTATTTCAATTGGTGGTAACTCTGAAAATAATGTGAATTTTTCAAAAATCATAGTTGAGCCTCTGTGCAGAGATCTGAGCTATACACAGGCATGGCAAAATTTTATTATAATAGAAGCATTTTCCTCAAAAGGAGAACATTTTGAAAAAAGGTTATTCTAAGTTAATTTTTTGCTGAAATATTGTATTTAAATAATTTTTTTGTCAAAATGTCCTTAAAACAATTTCATACATGTATTCTAATCTAAGTGATACCTTAAAATGTGAGAAAGGTTGTATTATTCATACATGGTATTTTAAACGTGATTTTAATTAACTACTTTTAAGTATACATTATTCGTTTCACCTTTTAATAATTTGAATGTGCTTTTAAATTTTCAAAATGTTTGGCTCACAGTGTATCCGAAATCGGCTCTCTTGCTCCAATAAACCCCACACTCACTCACTCACTTGGACGTTAGGAGATCAGGTGAAAAGAGCCTAACCGACGACGATACTACAAATTATCCGATAGTATCTGTCCAAAACGCCTTGTTAATTTACGATTAAAATTATAAATAAAAACTATTTTTACTAAAGCTGTATGATCTATCTCGCTATCTAGAAACTTTATTAATCCTGGGGTCACTGCATTCAATCAAATGACAGGAACCCGATGGATTCAAAATGTGCAGTCATTTGAACCCCCATTCATTCAAGAATCCCTCCAGTCCAAAGACCGATCAGAAATTACTTTTTCTTGGAAGCCACCGCTGAATGGAAAAACGATTCGTTTCGACGCATGTATCAATTAAACGAGTTGTGAGGCGTCCCTGATTGATGGAAGGGCTCCGATACCCTCATTGAATACAAATGAAGATATTCATTTTTGCAAATCATCCTCTTGCTTCGGGTAATTGCTCCGGAATATCGAGCTGTGAAAAGTCGCTGCTCCCCAACAATATGAGATAAATGGATTCAATGAAATGCTGCGATTATATAATAATCTTGCAGCTGCAATCGATAGAATTTTTATGCATGCATGGCTTTCGGCTAAGTGAAGATTGCTGTGGGCATTTCATTGCTTTCCGAAAATGTATGTGCATCTAAGTTTTTACCCGGCATCACTCGCTCGAAAAAAACGACCGAAAGTTCTCGCGCAGGGTATCCTATATCCAAAGGTGTTTACATTCTGTTTATACCGGAAAATTGGTATACAAGAGTTAAAAAGGAAAAAAAGTAGGAAATATACAATATGTTTATTACATTTTTCACTCGTAAATTTAGTTTTTTTAAAAAAAAAAATTTTATAAGGGCATTCAGTACGTGGTTCATACCCTTCTTTAATCTCTTCGTGAGTGAATGCAATGTTTTCACTGGATCTAACTTTTTTTTAAAAAAAAAATCCATATCTTTTTAAAACTAAACATATCGGAGTAAACTTCTCTACTGTTTAAATTCAAAAATTTTGGAATTTATTTTTTCTTTTCTTTTTTTTGTTCCAGCAATGGTTTTTTTCAAAAGTTCATCTGAAAGTGTAAAAGATGTGTACCAGTTGTCTCCTTTAAAATTACGTTCTTCCCAAACGCTTTTGTGTCTCTACATATAAAACCTTAATTTTCCACAATGTCTCCCTCTTCTAAATCTGAGTAGATTTCAGTGGAGGAATCATACTTGCTCTGTTATACTCTTTATCATTTGATCCTTACTCATCACAACGGCGAAGAGAATTTCTTCATCCGAAAATACTGTTATATTATATATTTATTAAATACTATATTTATTAAATTACTTAAATATCGAATTTCTTCATCATAACTACCACAATACGCCATGGTATAAGGAAGATTTAAGACGTGTTCATGCATTCAGAACAGTAACCGTGATTCACGCGCAGGGTATGACATACCCGAAGAGGCGGTATCCAAAAATATATATTTAGTATTCGCCTACAAGCTAAGGCCCCACTAAGGTACATAAAGCCATATGCACGAGAAACTATCCATTTTTCAGAAAAGGTTTAGAAGGAGCGTTGAAAAAAGTTAGACGGTGGGTATGACATACCCTACGGGCTTATCCTCAAATGAAAAATAGACGTGTAAATTTTTTTTAATTTAAATATTTTATTAAACCACAATATTTTGTGTGGATCTTGATTTTGAAATGGCATATCCATTTATATAATTCTTCGAGTAGATTATTGAAAGAATGATGAACATTTTTTCGGACAATATAAAATGATTCAATGTTAAAAATCAAGGGTAAACACACTGGCGTAGCTAGTCCCGAGTGGTCCCTGCATCAAAATTCCTTGAAGGCCCTTTTTGGTAGATTCTTAACATTTTACTATTTTTTCTGAATTATTTTGGGATCCCTGAAGCTTGAGGGGTCCGTAGCATTAATACGGCTGAAACAGCGGTAGCTATGCGCCTGGGTGAGCAAATAGCGATCCGCCAAGACAATTAAAAAGCTAAATAGGCAGAAAATTTTCTCTATATTTTCGTCGACATGTATTTGTGAGCTAAGTTTTTCTAACAGGAAGATCAGCAGGTATAAGTATAGATGCAAGATGGTTGACATTAAATTACGGTTGTGATGATAATTTCAGCAAGAAATCTCCTTCTCGATTTCTAAATAAATAAATGATTGTAAAAATGTGTGGGATAGGGTACATTTGCAACGACCTCCCGCCTGGGGAAGCCATCTCTTGATCTACTCGAACTAAATCTGTAGGGGGTAAAGATTGATGACTCAAACTAGCCATGAGAAATCCAATTTATTATTACCAAATATAATAATCTAAGACAAGCCAAGTATATAGGGAAAATATAGAGTGATATAACGATATCTCAAAACCCTATGCCAATAAAGGCATGAAATCCTAATAGCTTAACTTTACTCAAAGTTATATTAAGGACCCTAACTTCTCCATAATTTATTTTAATAGCTAACGCCCGTCTTATAATCACGCGTCTAAATTCCGATCCTTTCCGTAACAGCACTGCTTTCAGCGCTACTCCGCTTCTTTTCCTTTTCTACGAATACTAAAATTCCACTATATATATACAAGCTAATCTGCATATTAAGGTTTCTTCTTGAGAGGGATTGCTGTGAAATAACTCAATTGCTGGTCCCAAAGATTCCCCAAGAGGATTAATAGAAAATCACGTAAAGCCCCGTCATACATTTGTTTCATTAAACTGCTTCTAAAATGAAATGTGCTTGCAAGTACAGATATAAAATAAGCACAATAAATGAATAAAACAGCAACTATGTTTTATATTTACAATGGTACAATTTAAACCTTTTATACGATGCATAATTAACAAATGAATGTAATCATTTTAAACGCCCTCTGGTATTCTCCTCTTTCCCAATGTGCCAAAATAATTGTCCCTCCCCCCCTGTTATAAGTTAACTTTAATCTGTCGAGGTGCACCTTTTCATACTATGTGAGATAGCTTATTCCAGGGATGCCGAAGCAGTGACACGCGGGCCGTTGATGGCAGGCTACACAATATTTTGGGCATGCCACTTATCAAAACAGTTAACATTTAAGTTTAAAATAACAAAGCTCACTATGAAGTATTACGAACAAATACGAGTGATCGGTCACAGGGCGGCGGAGAGCACACTCGTTTACTAGTTACCTACTCGCACCTTAGTTACAACGTGGACTACAATTGCTAATGATGCAACAGGGCCGGCTCTAGCAATTTTGCCGCCCCGGACAATAATGGAAAATGCCGTCTCTCTCTCGAAAGCAAAAAATTATAATTTAAAAAGAAAATTTTTTCACATAGATACACACCTATAAAATTTGAATAACGAATATAGATATATAATTTTAAACCTTAAAAAATACAAAATAATTCCAAATTAAGAACATTGCAAACGAGTAAAATGTAAACGAAGAAATTGCCTATTCTAGTAAGCCAATTTCTTCGATAAAGAGTTTACTGATGGTGGGGATCACAAGTGTTTATTTTAACCTATAGTAACTACACCCAAAACTAAAACAAAACATTTTATGTGGATTTCCACCAAAAACTTATTACCCCTGTCCTCTTTTGGATAGCTGACACCAAACATCGCACAGGCGAAAGGAATGTCCATTGGGACCCCACTCCAGGATGGGGAGAAAGATACTAGTGAAAGATATGTAGAAATATCAAATTTCCTTATTTAAGATATATTCCTGCCTCGAACCTTTCAAGTTTCAACATAAAAGAAAACCGACATTGAGCATACAGAGTACAAAATAAGGAAATAAAATACATTAAATAAAATACCAAATTCACACCCAAAAATATTTCTGAATATATATATCAAATTTTCTGTAACAACAAAAATATAATTTTTTTTTTTCAAATTCGATCCAAATGCCGCCCTTAAAATTTGCCGCTACGGGCAGAGGTCCGGTTTGTCCGGTCCTAGAGCTGTCCCTGGATGCAAAGTTTGTCTATGCATAGCACAGTCAATTTCGTTGACACTACTGTGTTTGAAGTTTATTCGTGTTATATACTGAAGATTTTTAACTGTCATTTAACATGGCTGGTTCAGCAAAAAAAAAAAAAAAAAGTTCAAGATAATAAGTGTAACAGAGAACTTCAAACTTGGTGAACCAAAAAATATGGCATGATTAGTAAAGGTGACAAACCTGTGGGTGTTTAAAGTTCTGCAACAGGGTACATAGAACATCGTCTGTAAAACGGCATTTTGAAACAAGTCACAAAATGCTTTTGTCATGAAAGTGAACCAGAGCAAAAAAAAATTAATTAAAATTCTTACAATCCTAATATAAGTTATTTGTCATCTAATCTGCAACAGCAAAAGTCATACTAATGTTACTTTAGTTTGTATTACACGTATAACTAAAATATTTACTTCTATATAGTGCAAAATGTATTTTTTCGAAATAATTAAAGAGTTATCATTTGTTAAAATTTAGTTTTACTATTTTCCCGATAATCACAAGTCAAAACTATTTGTGTGTGTGTGTGTGCTGGCACTTCTCTATACCTCATTAAACATTTCTTTAGAAAAAAATGGCTCGTTGATTCAAAAATTTTCTCACCCCTGCTCTATTCTCTGAGAGACATTCTGTATAGACAGCTCTTTTTTACTGTGTATTAAATCTTTTGTTTTTTTATTTCTAGAGTTAAATGCATTTTTAACTTTATATTTTGATAAAAAGAGAATATTTTCGTATTTACATGATTGCATTGAAATTTTAAGACACAGTGTGATTAATTCCATATGTCATACAATCCAAAGTATCTTACTTAGATTTGTGCTATCCTTCTATCAGAAAAAATATTGTTCTGTTCTTATATCGTACTTTTTGGAAGTGGGGCAGAAGATAGTAATTTGAACAATTTTTTTCTGAACAGATTCGTACTGTTCTGAATGCAGAAATATTTATAACAAGAAAAAAAGAAACAAGTAATGTATAAAATTAAGTCAATTTGTAAGGAACCGCTGCCTGCACCTGGCAACAGGTCGGAACGGGAGAGAAGAGAGAGTGACGGAAAAAAAAGCCGGGGGTCGTGAAAAGTAGACAGGGCTGAACGATGTATCGTAATCCTGTAACATCGCAATATATTCTTGATTTTAAGAAATGTCCCATAGAAGGTATGGAATAAACAGTGGGACCAAATCCTGTCTGCAATTATTTTCTTGTCACAATTCGAACACGGTCGGAAAAGAACTCACGAGTTTACACTGGTGTCAGAAGTGGGATGCAATGGAGCAGAAGTTAAAGGAATAAAATATTTCAAATTGATCGGTGTTCGTACTACATAATTGTGAACAAGGTTCTAGTGGACATTCAGTTTGAAAGAAAAATTTTAACAAGGAAATAGAACCCTGCAGTGTATCTTCAAGTTGATGACCACGTGCATCCCGGGAATTGCCTTGCAGCAGTTTCAAGTGAAAAAAAACAAGACCTTCTTCATATGGAGTTTTACCATCACCTGCCGAGTTGGGATATGAACGAATAGATGTCGTATTTTTCTTCATTTTCTGATGAATGGAGCCGTGATCTGAAAAGTGTTCAAGTACTGAAACAGCTTTCATGTCGAGGTAGGTGGCTATTGTTCCCCTAAGTTAAAATATTGTGTGAATATTTAAAAAAGTAATGGGATGCAGTCATATTTAATTTGTTTTTTAAAAATAAAATAGAAAAAGCAGATATATCTGAAAAAAGAAAATTTCATTGGTTTTATTGCAATATTCTATGTTGTTGGATTATTGTGTAGATGAAATAAGAAAATTGTGTACTTATTTTACCTGGAAATGATAGGGTATCATTTTAAATGTTGTAAAATATGGTATTTAGAGTTCTAGTGTTAAACTATAATTTCTTTTTATCATCATTCTTTACTGTTTTGAAGTTGTCTCAAAAAATTAAAATCTGGGTATAGAAAGTGTTTTGCATAACAATTCAGTTTGCAGAATTAAAAAAAAAGAATTAGATTAATTTATCTTGAAATAATGGTTGCGAAAAATGTATGTTTGAGTGGGTAAAAAAAATATCCATTAAAAAAATGTATATGTATTTCAAGTAGACTTCCTGTTAAAAAAAAGGTTGTAAATAAGAGATTTTGTAGGTTATTTATGACTCAGAATGTGGCAGATTTTTAATATTAAATGATTGTTTTTCATTTTAAGCAAAAGTTTTGCAATTTGTCAGTTAGTTGATAGTTTAATGCAATCTGAGGTTATTTCCTTTGCTCGTAATTTAGGATGTATATGTATATTGATTTTTTGTTTCCTGCATAAGATTCTTTTAATTAAAAAAAAAAAAAAAAAGAAACTAAGAGTAGATTTATGATTTGAGAAATAATTCTATGGTAATGTAGCTAAAGTATGTTGTTAATTGTGTTTTTTTTTAATTTTGAAAAGGTTTTGATTAGTAACAAATAACTGTGTCTCATATAAGTTTTATTGTAAACATATTTCGTATTGTGTTTCTGGAATTTGAGTACTCTTAGAAAAAACGAGTAGAATTTTTCTTGCTTGTTAAATATATAGTACTAGGTCATTTAAGTGTTTGTAGTTATATATAAATTTGTCAGAAGGTAATTTGTCATTAGGTTTAGCTTGATTAAAAATGGCATTTCTCATTAGAAGTAAGAAAATTGACTTAATTCAATTAGCGCGGGACTTAGATGAGTCACCTGATCCGTCTATGTCTAAAATTGTTTTAAGGAATTTAATAATCTCTAGTAAATATTACAAGGGGGAAGAGGCAAAAGAGTTATTGGAAGTTATTACAGCCGAAAGGTTAGAGACAGAACAGCGGCAAAAACTAGAACAACAAGAACAATTATCAATTGAAAAATTACGCTTGGAAATGGAATTATCTAGGATCGCTAATCAGAGTGCTAATCAAAATAATGGTCAAACCTCACGTGTAAAATCTTTAGATGAGAAATAGTTAAAGTTGTCTGCAATTATTTTCTTGTCACAATTCGAACACGGTCGGAAAAGAACTCACGAGTTTACACAATTCCTACTCATAGGTCAACAAAAAAATATTTTATTTTTGTTACTTTTTGTTAAGCAGTTATAACTAATATAAATATGTATATACATATGACAGAATTACAATATTAAGAGACAAAATAGAAAGCGATTTTCCTTGCGATATTTTACATGTAGGGTGTTGAACTACTTTTTGTTTGCTTTGTTACTCTTTATTCATTAATTAACTTTAATTATTCTAATAAAATAGAGTAAACAAAAAAAACAACGTTCTCAGAAATTAGGCAATTCCAGGTGGGATTCGAATCAGGGGCAGATCTAAGGCCGGACAAACCGTTCCCCTACCCCGGGCGGCAAATTTTAAGAGGTGTTGGAAACTTAAAATCTTCTTAATGTGACAATTTTGAGACTTTTACATTTTCAAATTGAATAGATTTTAACCTTTCTAAAAATATCTTACTTTAACTAGGGTATTAGAAGCCATAAAAACCTATTTTTAAATAATCATTGTAATTGGGCGAGGCCCATTTAAATGGTGAAAAATGTAAACAAAGCATTTTTATGCTTAAAAGTTTAATGAATGGTGAAATTCAAAACATTTAATTCAGAATTGCTAAAAAAGTGTTTACATGGAGGTACACAAAATCTCAATGAAAGCGTAAACAACATAATATGGTCTCATGTACCAAAGAAAATATTTGTACAAATAGAAGAATTATCATTGGGTACATATGATGCAAATTAATCATTTAATGTGGAAAATGTATCAAAACCAGAAATTTTTAGAAAATTTAATATTGAACCTTGTGATTACACGGCACAGGCAATGGAGCGCCTCGACAAACAGAGGCTGATAAAGGCTAAATACTCATGTTTACAAAAAACAAAGGAAGTTAGGAAAGAAACATACTTAAAAGGAAGAGAGAGAGGATGATGAGATTAAAAAAAAATATAGATCATTTGCAGTATGGGGAGGAATTTTTTAATAAGAAAGTAATTATACATTACAGTTCATTTATCTCAAAATGTAAATTTTTTATGTTCGGTGCACCTTTTCTGGGAAAATAATGTTCACTAGTATGTAAGTTTTTTTTATGACACATTTATAATGATGGCTAATGTATACTAAAATGAGCTTTTTGTAAAAAACTCAAAAATTTATTTTTTACAAATTTTTTATGTGAAAAATGGTTTAAAAATTTCACTATGTTTGATAAGATATTTTATAAATTATTAAAAAATTCAAAATTAGTATTATGAGAAAGGTGCACTTTAATTGTATGAAAAATTTCAAGCATGTGCAGAAAACAGATTTTGAGAAAAAGTACATCGAAAACAGCCAACTTAGCATTGTCGTTATCGCAGTGTTTCTCAAACTGTGGAGCACGCCCCTGGGGGGCATGATAATCCTACCAAGGGGGCGAGAGCATATCGAAAAGTCGAAAATAAGACATTTAAAAATTATTAATTTACTGAAAGGAATTAAAATAAAATACATTCAAAGATAATAAAAAATACACATTTCTGTATGTATGTATATATATATATATACATACATACATATATACATATATATATATATACATACATATATATATATACATACATACATACATATATACATATAGATATATACATACATATATACATATATATATATATACATACATATATACATATATATACATACATATATATATATATATATATATATATATATATATATATACAATGATATAATATACATGTATCAGTACTGAATAATGTATTTGATAATTAATTTAACAATATTAGTTTAAGAACAAGTTTAATAAATGCTAAGGACCCCATGGGCTTGTACAAAATTACAGGCAAAATCTAGTGCTAATATAATCTTGATAATTTATACAGTTTATAAGTAAAATCGTATTGTAGCTTTAGCACCAAAGTACGCTATTATTGAATTCAATACATTATTATTATATAGAGGGGGGATGGGGCACCATGAAACTTTTGACTGAAATTTGGGTCGTAAACATTGAAAGTTTGAGAAGCACTGCGGTATAGAGGTTTCCGACTTCTCTTAAGGGTGGCATTTGGATCGAATTTGAAAAATATATTTTTTTGTTGTTGTTACAGAAAATTTGATATATTTTCTGAATTATTATTGGGTGTGAATTTGGTATTTTATTTAATATGTTTTGTTTCCTAATTTTCTACTCTGTATTTTTAGTCAGTTTTCTTTTATGTTGAAACTTGAAGGGTTCGAGGCAGGAATATATCTTAAATAATGAAAATTGATATTTTTACACATCTTTCACTAGTATCTTTCTCCCCGTTGCTAAAAGCCCTCGTGTAGCTGAACAGAGAGCGACGTTAATATTCCCTCATTCCCTCACTCATTCTCCCCATCCTGGAGTGGGGTCCCAATGGATATTCCTTTCACCCATACGATGTTTGGTGCCAGCTATCCAAAAGGGGACAAGGGTAATAAGTTTTTGGAGGAGAACCACAAAAGATGTTTTGTTTTAATTTTGGGTGCAGTTACAATAAGTTAAAACAAACGCTTGTGTTTTTCACCATCAGTTAACTCTTTTTCGAAGAAATTTGGCTGCTGGAATGGATAATTCTTTCTTTTACATTTCACTCGTTTGAAATAGTAACAGATAAATATGTCCTTAATTTGGAATTATTTTGTATATTATAAGACTTATTATTTATATATATATATATATATATATATATATATATATATATATATATATATATATATATATATATATATATATATATATATATATATATATATATAGTTATGCTGCCTTTTTGTTCGTTATCCAAGTTTTATAGGTATGTATCTACGAGAAAAAAATTTCTTTTTAAAATATAATTATTTGCTTTGATGAGAGGGGAGGAATTTTCCATTTTTGTCGGGGCGGTAAAATTGCTAAAAAAAAATTGCCTGTTCGAACCCGCGACCTTTGGATTAGAAATCCAACGTGTTATCCATTCCGCTACAAGGACACAACGAACGACTTTTCTTTTTATATAAGCTGTTGGACTATAATTTTTTGTTTGTGTCTCTTTATTCATTTTTTAATATAATTAATGAATTAACTAAATTAAAAAAACCTTAACATTAAATTAAGATCAATTGACATTCTCCACAAGTTTAAAAAAATGTTCTTGAAGAATGGATAAATAGAAAGTATTTTATTAACGATTGAAAACATGAACAAGATATATATATATATATATACAATCGGACCTCTATATAACGAAGTCACTAAATCCCGAAAAAAGTACGCTATATAGAAAATTCGTTATATAGAGGTTATCTCTTTCAATTTTCTTTATAAACCACATAAAACAAATTTTAAATTCATAAACACTATATAATAAAAAAAGTAATTATTCCCAACCTTTTTACAAAGTAATGTATTTATATATTTTATTTATTTTACCTATAAAAAAAGAAAGAAAAACTGCAAGGAAAGTTTTTCTTGACGCCTTTATCCACTTCCTAAAGAATTAAATGTTTTTCTTTAATGCTCAAGCTCTTACGATTTGACATTTTAGAACTACAAGAAACGAAGTTACCATTACGACGGATCAACACTACAAATGAATGAAGACTAGTTCAAAGACACGGGGACACGAGACAACTCCACTAAGGGCGAGGGAGTGAACGAGTGAATATTAACGTCGCACTGTTCAGTTATACGAGTGCTTTTGGTGACGGATCTCGTAATTTTGAACCATGGTCATGTTACGAAGACAGCACCTGAGCTGACACCCCCTCCTAACTACCACACCAACGGGAGGACATTTGAGCTATCGAAAGATTTAACGTGCATCGCTCCCCTGCACGGTGGGTCTTTTAGTGGTACTGGGCTCAAACTCATGACATACCTGCCATGATTCGATTCCTTAACCACTGGGCAACCGTAGCCCCCTCTACTAAGGGTGAAAGGGGATTTCAAAGATGTTTCCAGTAGACTGGATAACAGGGGTTAAAGGTTACACTTCTTGGTTGAAACGTCGGGAATTATATTGCTCTCGGCGAGTTAGGCCCTAATAAAACCAGTTCAAGATTTATGACCACCATAAAATATGTTAAAAGACAGAACAACTTGAAATGTCCAGAAATACCTAGAACACAGGGAGAAAAAAAAATTGAATCACAAGAAAAAAAGTTTGCTATATAGGAAATGCACATCGCTATTGGGAGGTTATTTTACGAAGAAAATTGAGAAATACTCTTGGTTCCAGGAAAAAATTCGCTACATAGAAAAATTCTAATGTAGAGGTTCGTTATACCGAGATTCGACTGTATATATATAGGGAGAGAGTGAACTAATTAATTGTAGGAATGGAAAAAGAATTCCGAATTCGGTTTGTCATCGAAAGTATCATCACAAAAAAAGGGAAAAACTTTTGCAATGGATTGGAATTCCATTATTTACATGTATACTGTATTGATATGTGAATAAAGTATTTCTTCTGTTATGATACTCTCAAATAGAAATTCAGCTGAAAATAGTTGGAGAACAGCGCAATGACAACGTCGCTTGCGACTATGTGGAAAAATAATGCAAGAAGTATAATTTATGATGCCATGGTATATATATATATATATATATATATATATATATTTCGATAATAACGTCTTCATAAGGGAAAAAAAAGAGGGATTTGGAATGTATTTTGTTGATCGATTGATTGTTTGATTTTATGGCACAAGAGCCAAATTAGGCTGAGCTGAGACTAAAAAAAATGATTTAAAAAAGATAACAATTCTGAAAATTGATCCAAATACATACGTAGTTTGATAAAATCAGATTATGCTCAAAAAGCTTCAAAAAGTTTCAATTAAAAGAAAAAATATATAGAAAATTTTTAAAAAAATAATTTAAACGTCTTTCGTATCTCCCTTATATTGCAGATTTTCTCCCGAAATCTCTACAACTGTGCCCCTATACATCATTATAATGTACTCTACTATTTAAGAAATCCATCATTCTCTTCGAATTTACGAACAAGCGAAAGACATAAGAGGTGGTGGCCGACAGAGTGTTCGAGTGATTAATTGTTCCAACTAAACGCGCGGTAAATCACAGGACGTAACCTATGACACCAGGTGTGAAGTGGTTCCGGCTAGACATCGCGCTATGCTAATGAGGCAGGCCACAGGTCAAATCGCTCTGACCACTCGATGATCGTCTCTTCACCCCTTCCCTTGTCCACCCCCCCACACACACACATGCTCAGATATTTACAAAGAAAAAGACGAATGTTTCATAATGTATGTCTGAAAGTTTTCTCCGCTGAATTTATCACTCGTTTATGTTGGGTGAAGCAATTTTTCATGAAGTATGCGCATACATCGAAGAGTTCAGGATGAAAAAAAAAATAAATGAAAAAAACTATTTATCGTACTTTTGTTTATTTATTTATGTTTTTTTGTTCGATGCAAAGCGGAATTTGTGTAGAAAAATAAAAGCACCGGTTGATCTGGTACTGGGTAGGGGCGGGAGCACTTGGTTCTTTCGAACCTTTATCCCCTGTCATGATATTTTGAGTGACTTTAATATGCTTACACAGTGGGTTTTTAAAAATTTAGTTTATTAAGTGAACAAAATGCAGTTTTTGTAGATCAATATAAAAATAAAGACTTGTAATTGTGTGTCAAAAATTACTTGTGTTGTGAGAGTTTAAAGTTGGGTTCAAAAGATCATGTCTGGGTGTGGGTGGGGCAAGCCTGACCAATCTGGTTTCAGCAAAGAGATCCGAGTGCGAGAAGAGAAAAATTTGGGTGGAAAAAGGATGCATTAGTGCCCAGAGGAGCTTTTGCGATTGGCTGACTAGGACGGTCAGCTATTTTTAAATTTAAGTTTGGTAGAGAAGTCGACCAATCATTGAGTGGTTATGAGTTAGAGCAAGTTAAACTGCGTAGGAGTGAGAAAATAAGGCTTTAAAGGAATAATTAAAATATTAAAAATGTTTTGATAAATTAGGTAAATTCTGGGTTTTTTAAAATGTGGATCTGGGTCTGTGGTTGTTTGATCTGAATTCACTTCAAATTATAGATCACAAAAATAAGTATCAATCGGACATAAAAGTTTAAAGGAGTTCTATTTTTTTAAAAATAGAAGTATAAGAAAAGAAACGGTTGTGCATTGAAGATGCATTTTCTTTTATAAATTTAAAATTATATCAGAGGCGTAGCCACCACCGTATCAGCCGTATCAATGATACGGGGCCCCCAAGCTACAGCGCCCCCAACATGTGAAACTACAGTCCCACTAACAGGGTTCTCATACCTAAAAAAGGGCCCCGAAGGAATTTTGATACAAGTCTCACTCACCATTAGCTAGGCCAATGGATTATATCAATATATTTGATAATTTATAGTATTTATGAGTATATTATACTGGGGGTTTGTTCATTTTATTCCTTTTTTCATATTTTGCAAAAATCGCCTGAGATTTTTTTAAAAATTTTATTTTGAAGTGTTTTTTCATAACTCTGAAGGTATGATGCCATATCTCTGAATATGATAAATTATGTTCTTCACACAACTTAGGAAATTAATTGTTCTAAATTAAGAAAATTTCAGAAAATTTATCTGTAATTTTCCCAAGTGATTTAAGACATAATATGAAAATGTTTAGGCATCGACCCCAGAAAGCATTGTTCTAACAATAGTTTTAATTACAACAACACCCTCTGTCATTGCCCATTGATGTTCACCACGGCTTAGTAAAATAACGCGGATCAGTGAACGGTTCTGAGTCTAGACCTCAACCCTATTGGGCACCTATGGGACGTATATTTACTATAGAACAATCATGAGCTACCGTACGATTTTGAAATCCTGCAGTGAGAGGCCAACAAAAAAAACTACAAACATTTTAAGAAAATTTTACATTTTTTTTATTATTATCTATAAACTTACATTTCTAGAACATAAGAAATCAGTTTCAATTTATGAAGGGGCTTTCATCGCAATTTCTATTAATGTCCTCTTGGGGTTTCTTTGGGCCGAGAGAAATGGCAATTATTTCCAATCAACTCAAGAAGAAGAAAGTGGTTACGTAAATTAGGAATCATATATATGTTGGAAGTTAGCAGTAGAGCAAAGTCTATGTCCGGGTATATGTCTATGCGCAGAAGTGATTGCTGAGTGGGAAGTGAAGTTGCAAAGTAGAGAGTTAGCTGTAAAGTGATTAGAAGAATCCTAACTCCGTGAAATAACCTAGCCGTGCTTGTACTGACGAACCAAAGTGGGTTCGAGGCTATAAGGAATACTGTCGGATTAAAGCCACATCAGAACAGATAAAGAACGTAGCTGATTATCTAGGATATAGCGGTAAGCAGTTTTATATAAGCTATAAGGAGAAGGCGTATATTAGTGATAGAGAAAATAATCTATAAAGTTAGATTCAGTGGTCAAGTACGTGACTATTGGGTAATGCGTGTTGCGTCTTCTCATTCTAGATCAACTTACTTAATTATTATTGTTGTGTATTGTGTTTAAGCTAAGACCTTAATAAACAGGTTTTAAAAATGAATGATTTAAGTGGTCCTTTGTTCTTCCCCACAGAAAGGTCGCATAGATCAGTGTTCCGCAACCCCTGGTCCGCGGACCGGTACCGGTCCGAGGATCAAATGGTACCGGGCCACACAAAAAACATTAAATCATTTACTGTGGTATATTTTTCTTGGATTTGAGCTACTTTTTATGCAAATCACTTTATATTCATTTTTTGGTGTAGCTATATTTTATTCTAATGTCACGATTAAATACAATTGAATTAAAATTATTAAATCAAAGCAGTCTAAAATATAAACAATCAACGTTTTCACCTCAGTGGGCCACGGTAAAATTAACAAACGTTGACCGGTCCGCGGCGGTAAAAAGGTTGAGGAACACTGGCGTAGATAATATAGAAATGAGATCCCCACGGCCGGGGGCTTCACAAATTAAACTATACATAACAGAAAGAAACTGAAATTGAATCGTTCGTATGAAAGAAGTTGAAGTGTAGTTAGCAATAACTAACAAATGTAATAACATTTTATTTATCAGACTTCCTAGCTTTAATGGGAAGGATGGAACTATTTTTTTGCCCCCCTACAATTTTTTTAATGTTGGAAGAGTAGGTACTGCCTGCCATTTAAACACATTTGTCCAAGTGTTCATCATATAGTATACTTGTTCTTAATAAATTTCTTACTGGAAATAAAAAAGAAATCTCACATGGATATGTACAGCTGAATATTGCCTTCAGTTTGAGACAAACCTGGACCAAAAATGGATAGTTTATTTTATGAACGAGAGGCCAAATATTTTCAGAGCTTGAAAAGAAAGCGATTTTACAGATAAATCATTTTGAAAACCAAACTCCAGTACCAACTCCATTGCAGCCTTGTCTTCTTGAAAATTAAAAAGCTCCTTGACTTAAGTAGAGAACACTTCAGCATAAATCTCTGTAAAAGGCCGAGAAGAAAGTTAACATGATTTACCGAAAATGTCCCCACGAGCTACTAATAGCACGCGATCGACAGTTTGACGATCATTGCTATAGAACAATGGCCATATTTTTTGCTGATCTTCTAAGCCCGCGGAGCTAATTCGGATATAGATTGTTAAATTAAGAAATGCTCAGTAAATGTATCGGGAATTTTACAAAGAGATTTGAAACATGGCATGAAAATCTTTATGCATTGAACCCAGATACATTATTCTCAGGGACGTCTTTAGGCAGGCGCCAACTGGGTCCGAGCCCAGGGCCTCGGCCACAACGAGAGCCTCATCTCTCGTTCTGGATTCAGCCTTAACAATATCCTAATTTTGACGGTAATTCGAATAATTCGATTTTCGACTGTATTCTCCAAAAAACGGGGAACTTCGAACAATATATCAATTGGCTACATGTGATGAACGTCGTCCACATACAGACCTACGCCTACCATCATACATCATCATTACTCAATCAGTCAAAAAGCGGCAGTCGGTCGAGCCGGTTAGTGTGACTGTAAGTCGTGTACCTTTATTTGTTTCGGGTTATTGTTTGTATGAGTATTTGACAACGTATGCTATGTAATGTCTATTTTAAAGGTCATAGATTATTAAAGGGCCTCAAGAAGTCTTAAATCGTCCCTGATTATTCTAATATGAGTTTCAATTATAAAGCTAATCAGAGAATCAGTCGTGAAAAGTGAGGAGATCAAATAACGCGACCGTATACACGCAGGTTAAACGAAAACAATACATTGGACGGCATCTTAGGTTGGCAACGGGAAAGCCACACACACAAAAAAATCTACATTGTGTTTGCAGAGAATGAAGCAATACGTAGTGACAATCTCACGGGCAGCCACCCACATGCCACAAAGCTCCTGTCCAGATCTCAAAGAGGCCATCCATCATCCGTGGTGACAGGAAAGGAACCCCGTATGTTCGACAAGGCGCAGAGACAAATTCAATTTTAAGGATTCCGCCTACAATGACTTGTCAGGCGATGACATTTATTTTGACAAAATAGACCACTGTTCCAGGACGGTTTCGGTAACGGATCCAAACGATAAGAGTGGATGAGGAGGATAAAAAATAACAAAAAGTGGAAGTCTTCTAAAAGTCTTTCCGGTGCTGACAGGCTTCAGATAGGGGACTTCCCGGCACACTCACCTGTTGATCTGATAAGACATCCGCCTCTTTCATTCGAGTGGAAAAGTTGATACTTTTTTTATTCAACAAAAGGACACAGTTTGTAAACATTGAGACGCAATTTAAATGAACCTTAAAACAGGATATAGTGATTTGGTCGTAATAGTTACATTGTTTTCATTCGAATAAAGCGTTGTCTGTTTTTCTTCTTTTTTGTGAGCTGTGCTTATCAACATGATTATTTTCAAAAGGCAAATGATAAGGTCAATTAGTTAAGGGATCGATGTATGATTTTAGACGGAAAACTGAACAATAAAATTCTAATTCATGTACAGTATTCTACGCAAACCTCTCTTTAGAAGGGAGAGGTTCACATTCTAAAAACACATTGATAGAAGCACCGAGATGTAACCTCTGTGATAAAAATTAAAAATCTAATAATTGGGGGGGTTGAGCTCCCAATTCCCATTCTTGTGTTTGCGTGTATGCCACTGTTCATATGGGTAATGTTCAGGGGCTTAGATACCATCGTATCAGTGAAACTGCCCTCCCCTAGCTTCAGGGACCTCAAAATGTGTAAGCAAAAAAATAAATCATAAAATTTTAAGAGCTTCTCAAAGAATTTCGATGTAGGAGCCACTCAGGTCCCAACTACTCCAGAGGCACTAGCGCACACAAGAGTGGGGGTAGGAGTTCCCCCCTCCACCCTTATTGTTTGTAATTTTACGTACATAGTACGTAAAATTTATTTAAGTATTTGCTGTTAATAATTAATTATTAATTAAAATACTAATTATTCATTCAATATTTTTTTACTGTTTTTTGTTGCCATCAATCGATAAAATCAAAAGAATATGTCTGGCGGCGTATTGGGATATGATACGAGAAGGGTGGACTTGCGACTCTGATCCACCCACTTGAAAAATTCCTATGAGTGCCACTGGCCAGTAGTAATGTTATTTAAATTGACTGCATCATTGCGAACAAGAGAAACTCCTAAATAACTACATTAATTATTATTCATAAAGTTAAATAAAACCAAGCACAAATGTATGATCACGTCCTTTATTTTTCCTAATTTATCACAAAGTATTATATATTAAGGCCCAGTGGCCGAATGGTAGCGAGTCGCGCTTTCACACCACAGGTCCAGGATTCTATACTCCGGCTGGGCAAGGTCGACTCAACCTTTCATCTCTTCGGTGGGTTGATAAATGAGCCCCAAGCATGCTGGGTGTTTAGCGTCAGACTGACCACTTGATCGGGACATCTGCTCATGCACCTGAGCGCCTAAGGTTATGAATACTGAGATAGGCACAGTAGGTCTTGGCCCTCATGAGCAGTTGCACCACTGAGTTTAGTTTAATTATTAACTATTAGAGAGAGAAAGAGAAGAGAGTCCCCAAGAACTCTTAAAGGTTCCAATCACTTTTCACGTTTCTGGTTTTATGACTAAAAGTAAATGCTTCAATACTATGACAAAAGAAGCATTCTGATAACAAAGAATATATTCTGAACCAGGAGCGCACATAAGAGGGAAGGGGGTTCCTTGGTTCGGACTCCCCCCCCCCAAAAAGCCCTTCATTTTTTTTCGGTTGATTATAATGCTATGTATATAGTACGTAACAATTAATTATTTGTTATTATTAATTCATTTTACTAATTAATGCTAATTATTTATTCCATAATTAAATTTTTACTGATCTACCGAAAACCGACAAAATCAAAAAAATATGTTGGGAATACGTATGGGACGTATGGGAGCATAATACGAGAAGGGTGGACATTCAACCCTCAACCCCCGCTACCCTTGAAAAATTCCTGTGGCCACCACTGTTCTGAACTATCATTAAATTAAACAGAAATGGAATTCTCAGAGAACAATTGTTCATTAATCATACTGTCTCCCACAGGTTAAAAAGTTTTGAAGTAAATTCAATAAATATTTTTTTAAAAGTGTTGTATGAATATGTTAAGGAATTATTAAATTAAAGGCTAATGACCAATATATATGGAAACCGATTATTTCTTAAAAATATATATTGAATAGCCCAGGGGTTGAGTGATAGTGTATCGCGCTTCCACACCACAGGTCCGGGACTGAAATCTCAAGCAGAGCAAGGTCAAAGGGTCCAAGCTTGCTTGGGAACTGAGCACTGAGGGTTTAACGTCAGACTGACCACTTGACCAAAACATCAGCTCATGCACCCCAGGCTTAAGGTTACGAAAGCAGAGATAGACACAGCAGGCCTTGGCCCTCATGGGCTGTTGCGCCACTGAGTTCAGTTCAGTATATATTTAATAGACAGTTGTTTCATTGTTAGCAGTGGCGCATACAAGAATTTTTCAAAAGGGGGGGGGTTCAGCGTTAACAGTCCACCCTTCTCGTATCATATTCCAATACACTGTCCAACGTATTCTTTTGATTTTGTCGATGTTTGGGAATAAAAAACATTAAAAAAATAATTGCTGAATAAATAATTAGCGTTAATTAATAAAATTAATTATTAATAACAAATACTTAATTAAATTTTACGTACAATATACATAGGACTACGACTTAATTTAACTCAGTGGCGTGGCAGCCCGTGAAGACCAACGCTTACTGTGCCTAACTCAGCGTACGCGACCTTGCGCCCTGAGGTCAGTCTGACGCGAACTCCCAGTGTTAAGTTCCAAAGCAAGCTTGATACTCATTTATCAACCTACTGAAGGGATAAAAGGCTGAGTGAACCTTGCTCAGACCATGGTTTGAACCTTGGACCTGGGGCGTGGAAGCGTGATGCACTAACCACTCAGCCACTGGGGTTACATAGGATTACAATCAATCGAAAGAAAATCGAAGTCTACTTAGAGTCCGGACCTGGGACCACTCCCCTTGTGTGCGCCACTGATTGTTAATAAAGTTTTATGTGACAATTATATTTAGTGACTACATTCTTGGATATAAGGTAGAAAATTTTTCAATATTACGTAACATTACACATGTAAATATAATACAAATATACGTTGCAATGCGAAGTTAAAGGAAATTTTTTTATTAATGAAAGTCTCAATAAAATAGTTTTTTAAAACACTGATAGCAAATGTTTAATTTTTGAAAGGGAAAAAAGAATCAACTATAACAACCAATTTAATTTTCTAATCTTTTCTTCGATAACTAAATACAACGATTGCGTTTTGAAATATAAAGAATTTGCATGCAGTGATAATTAAATAATCTGAAATAAGTTAATAATATAACAAGTATAATTGTATTTACATACACAATTATACTACTAAATTGATCCCTTAAATAGCCAGCTATTATTATAGTATTTGACAATATAATTGAAATTATCTGCAATTATGCTGTCATTTCAATCTGCCTTTGTACTGTTTTTAATGTTGATATTAGGAAAATAAACATCGTTCAGTTATTTCTGATTAATTTGATTTAAATTTTTAAAATTATAATCACAAAAGAAATAAGTAATATAAAAAAACTTTAAGTCAATTCCCCTACTTAGATCAACAAAGAAAATTTTTATTTTAGCTACTGTTTTATTAAATAGTTATAATTAATATGAATAAGTATATACATATAACAGAATCACAACATTAAGTGATAATTAATTTCTATTCATTGAAGTATCGTATTGTCATCCAAAGCAATCGTGTATATAAAATTTCAGTTCAACTGAATGCTTTAAAATATGAGAAAAAAACCTTTTCAAGTTTCGATACAAGCTGCCAAAAATGATGCCATCGTGGCCGTATTTGTAATTCTTTAAATAATTAGTTTTAATCAATTAATTTTTATTAATTATAATTAAATTACTGTATTGTCATCCAAAATGAGATCATGTACATAAAATTTAGCTCAATTGAGCGCTTTAAAATGTACGTTATTAACGATTGAAAATTCCACTAAGATAAATTAATAAATATATAGAGAGTGTGACCTAATAGTACGAATTGAAAAATAAGGTAACAATAGAAAAACACTAAACTTTACTACCGAAAGGAAAATTAACGAATAAATTGAATTTTTTCCATGGAGTGATAGAAAGTATTGCTAGAAAGAATCATTGAATCGTAATAAGGATTCATTGTATATAGCCCTAACATTTCCGTAGTACTGAATCGTATAAACCAGGGGTCGGTGAACCACGGCTTTTTTTATAGTTGGGGATCTTCAAGCTTCAGCTGTATGAATTATAAAATAATAATTATATCTCCTCGAAAATTGTTTTCTTTTCTCTTCCAGCTCCAAGATTGTTTATTAAAAAGATTTATTTGTTTGTGTTTAAAATTAAGCACATTTGACTGACATAAGACTTATATATAATAAATTGCTCTTCATTGACAAAGTATTTAGAGAATCAGTGAAAATATTAAAATTTGTTTTAAATCAGTAAAAGTCTAATTTATTGGTAGAAATGCCGCCATTTGAAGATTCCCAAAACGTTTGTTTGCTTGCATACATGAGTTAGGAAGCATTCTTGAATATGAGCAAGATATACACATAAACCCAGCAGAAGTGAAAAAAGCGCATTTCGCATATTGTGGCATATTTAAGGGTTAATAAAAAGAGAGTTGACAGGATTTTTAAATACAGGAACAATCAAAGTCAATTTTAATTTTTAGTGTGAATATGAAATGTCAAAATAAAGGTCTAACGGTATTATTCGTAGGAGCATTTTTTCAAGACAGCGCTCGGAATCTTAATTCCAACATTATGACATTGGTTCTTCTTACATTGAGCCAGAAAAATCCAAGTTTCTTCGAAAGTTCTTAATTTCGGAAGGAATGGAAAAGTTTATTTTCAATTTAAAAGCTTTATTTAAATAATATGAAAGAAAATGTTGATTGGAGTGCAACAGTCTTGATCTCGACTGCTGCTGTAGGCTCCGCTTCCCCTCCTGCGCACGCGTGTGCCGTTCTGGGTAAATGATTCTTGGATTTCTTAGTTATCTTAAATTTGGCTCTTCTCTACTGAAGTTTGCCGGCCACTGGTATAAACTATTTTCCAGCTTTCTTGGTCTAACACGAATTGATTGATACGGAACTTTATATCCATTGAAAAGTTATTTCAATGGAGTTTTTACATTATCAGGGTACCCACACAACACAAGGAAATTTTTTTCTAAATTTTTTCTACTTTCACATTTTGAGCAATTAAGTAAATTTTTAGTTCATATGCAGTTGCGTAGCTACCACCGTACTACTGATACGGGACCTTCAAGCTACAGGGGGCCCCAGCATGTGTAGCTACAATCCCACTAACAAGGCTCTTAGATCTAAAAAAGGGTCCCAAAAGAATTTTGATACAGGGCCCACTGAGAACTAGTTACGCCAGTGTTCATATGTACCTCAAATGCAAAGCTAGGCTGATAAGAGTGGCTGCAAGATGGAAGTGGAAACAAGAGTTCCAATAACCTATAAATCATCTGCAAACGAAGAAATGTTAGAGAAATTGAGAATGAAGATTGTATTAATGGAAAATAGGCATCCTCGTAAGGGTGCAATGACGCCCATGGGCGTCACTAAACGCTAAATCAAATAAAAAAGCATCAAAACTTTAAGATGAACAGGGATCGCTTCCGACTAAAGGCCACGGTTGAGAAGTACATTGTGGAAACCACTTTCTCTTGTATACCATAGCATTAAACTATGTTGATCTAAATCACGGTTCCTTTGGGTTCTTTTCTGACCTTCTTGAACCGAAAAATTGGTAGATGGGGGTCTGTCACCGCCTCAATTACAAAGGAGGAACAAGTGGAGAAAGGAGGAGTACAAAAGGGTGAAAACCACAGACACCCTTTTTCCGCTTGGAAGTGATTTATGTGTGAAAACATTTAGGTGACAACGCTTTTGAATGCTAAGTAGTTGTTGCGGCTAAATGTGCCGACATTCCTGCCAGCAGCATTCATAATCGGTTTTCATTGCATCGTTTAAGGCTGTCTGCAATTTGGGGCCACACCTCCCGCGGGAGTTGTTTGGGGAGTCGATCTGCCTTTGATAAGTATCGGCTGACGGTATTTTTGGAGTTCGAAATTCGAGGATCAATGCAGCCGACGAATGCCTCCCACCGCTGGGAAGGTATTTTGAGAAGAATCTTCAAAGAATGTTCGGTGAATCTGTTGTTTGTTCACTGACAAGGTGCAAGAGCGTCATGTTATACCTGCCAATAAAAAAATGACTCGTCTGAAATTTTAAACATTTTTTTGGTGTATGTGGTTACATTTTTAGAGAACTTGATTGGTTGCTTAAAATATAATATGTACTTCCTTTTGCGATAAATACTTTGCTGGCATATTTTTGTTCAAATATTTTTGTAGTGTTTATACAGTATGTTAATATTTAACTTTAAGATGTACAAGACTAGAGTACTAGACTAAAGAGACCACACGATGGAAGTGAAAATTTCTCGTTCATTCTAGGCAAGAGAATCCAATGGTTTGGATGCAGTACGTTTACTTGAACGGCATTTTCGCATACAGGCGTTAAGTAGTTCTCTTTTTCATGCCCATTCATCTATGAATTTGTATACTTCATTCCTTTTATGTAAAGGGCAATATTTAAGGTATCGACTACGTTCGGAACCATGATTTTATAAAAGCGCATAAATAAATAATTTTCATGATATTTAATCTCACTCAGATTAGAATACATGCATGCAATTGTTTTAAAGACATTTTGATAAAAAAATTATTTAAATACAATATTTTGGCAAAAATTAACTAGAATAATATTTTTTCCAAATGTTTTCCTTTTGTGTGAAAAATGCTTCTATTATAATAATATTTTGCCTGTATATAGCACAGACCTCTGTGCAGAGGCTCAACTAGAATTTTTGAAAAATTCATATTATTTTCAGAGTTGCCATCAATTGAAATAATTATTCGCGTTTTTTTCTTAAAATTGCTCCCCTCTGTTGTCGTAAAATATGAATAAACCCACTTCTAAGTTATATATTTCAAAAATTCGAGTTGAGCCTCTGAACAGAGGTCTGAGCTATATACAGGCAAAATATTATTCTAATAGAAGCATTTTTCACAAAAGGAGAACATTTGGAAAAAAGATTATTCTAAGTTAATTTTTTGCCAAAATATTGTATTTAAATAAAAAAAATTTGTCAAAATGTCCTTAAAACAATTTTATGCATTTATTCTAACCAAAGTGACACTAAATATCATGAAAAGTATCCATTTATGCGCTTTTGAAAATCGCGGTTCCGAACGCGCGCGCGTAGTCGGATACCTTAAATAAATATGCATTTTTATATATTTATATATGAGTATATACGATTTATATATATATAAATGGCAATTAGTCTAATTGTTTAAAAATATTTATACGCAAATTACTTATGTAAATTATATTTATATAATATAAATGTGTATATGGTACTTACGTACTATCGCTATAATGCCAACGTTCAAATAACTCGCCACCCTGATTCCCCCACGCTGAATTGGCATACATGAGTGGTTCCTTTCATATAATATCGCCAATACCGTTACGATAATACGGAAATACCATTTATATAATGCCGGAAACTATGTATGGCTAGGAAAATGTACGCCTTGAGAGTCATCTACTTTTCGTAAAATCTCTAAGCAAACAAATAAAGGAGTGCGTTTGTACTTTTTCACAATTAATGCTTTTATTTTTCCGTGATCTCTTTGTTGCCATCATTAAGAAAAATCAAAGTATTGGCGACTTTCTCACCAATTAACTTCATTAAAAAAATTTCAGATTTTGATTTTTTTGTTTAAAATGCTCTATCTACTAAATAAAAAATATATCCCGTTTCGCTACTTCTTATCTTCAATCTTCTTCATAAGAATAATCTTTTTTCTTTTTTTTTATCGTTTGCTCTTCTCCCGTTCACTGACTGGGGTTGAGTGGAAGTGGGCTGCATGGCAGTAATATTTTTTTTTAAAAAAATAAATAAATAATATTTCATGGGAAAAAGTGTGCATGAAATTTTTACGATAAAAGAGAAAAAAAACACGTGTTTAAAAAGTTTTTAATTCAAAACTAAACGCGACTCGAGCACGATTTCCAACTGTAGCCGAATGATCGTAATCCACCCTAACCTGGCGCTTCATATGAGTTCACTCTTCAGCAAAACGCGCCTAAAGAAGTTACCACTTCAAAAATTCATAACAGTACTTACAATATATCCAAACAAACGTACGTCATATAACGAACCTCTATATAACGAAGTCACTAAATCACGAAAAAAGTTCGTTGTATGGAAAATTCGCTATATAGAAGTTCATCTTTCAATTTTCTTTATAAACCAGATAAAACAAATTTTAAATTCATAAACACTGTTTATTAAAAGAAGTAATTATTCACACCTTTTTGTTAATTAATATATATTTATTTTACATATTTTACCCATAAAAAAGGAAAGAAAAACTTCAAGGAAAGCTTCTTGACGTCTTCATCCACTTCCTGAAGAATTAAATGTTTTTCTTTGATGCTCAAACACTTACGTTTTAACATTTTCGAGCTACAAGAAACGAAGCTACCAGCATGACTGATCATCACTACAAATGAACGGAGACTAGTTCAAGGACACGAGACAACTCCACTGATGGTGAAAGGGTATATCGAAGATGTTACAATGAACTGGACAATGGTGTTTTAAGTTTGCACTTCTTGGAGGAAACGTCAGTAATTCTATTGCTCTCGGTGAGTTAGGCATCTAGTAAAGCCAGTTCAAGATTTATGACCAGAATTAAGGTCGTTAAGGGGACGGTGGACCTTTGAAATTAATTTCTTAAATTGTTAGCTTAATTAGCTGGAATTGGAATTAATATAGTAAATGATCTATATATTTCACAATTTAAGTATATATATTTTTAAAAAAATTATAATTTGATTTTTTTTTAAAAAAATTTAATTTTTTAAACTTTTTTAAAAATGTTCCTTGCGCATCAATTTTTAAGATAAGTACATAATTTTTGTTTTATATATATATGAACTATAACTAAATATATCTGTGCATGGATTTTAAATTCAGCATAAAATTTGATGAAAAAAAGATAAATTTTCTTTACTATATGAAATATTTCACCAATTATCACATATTCAAAGTATTCAAAACAACGTAAAATATGATCCGTTAAATTTTTTTGAAAACTAATGCACAAATTTGTGAATTACACTATCTTTCATAACTTGTTAAAATTTTTAAGAGATACGACATGATATGTGAAACGCAAGGAGCATTTTACGTAATAGGGAAAAGAGAAAATTTATGAACTGAGAAAAATGCATTTTAAACATTTATTTGAGTAAAATAAAAAAATAAAGCAACATTTTACATAATTACTTACCTTTACATGAAAATCAAACATATAAGAGATTATTATAGCAAAAATCTAAATAATATTTAAATAATTTATTATATTTAGTTATATATTCAATAATTCAAGAAACACGCATCCGCAAAGCTGATACTTATACAAAAATATAGCGTGGCAAAACATTCACTTAAAATTGACCAGCACAATACGACAATCCTTCAGATTTTATATTTATGTTTTCTATTTTATTTGAGATTTTACGCTTCATAGTTCTTTTGCTATTTGAAAAGTTTTACTTCTGCTTTGCTTTAATCGACGCTCATCTCTTACTCCACTGATTTGCATCGAGGGTAATGAAGCATTCTGATGTACATGTTTCAAGGTAAACAGGGATCCACAAAATTGAATTCACTAACAGCTGTTACAACAGATATTTCCAGTCTTTTCTTTGATTGGAAACTTTCTTTTGGGCAGTGACTCCAGATAACACTGTGCAAACTTTCATTTGCATTTTGACTCTTACCTGAAGTACACCGAGACAATATCTCGTCGCTTGCTAATCGCTGATACACAGGGGGAATCTTTGCAACAACCTCCTCAGTTAATTTTGTCTTCATAACTGAATGACTTTCAGGGGATTCTTCATTTGCTAAAGCTCTTTTGAAAAAACACCAAGAAAGCTTTCCATTAGGACATTTGTTGTGTTTCGGTTTGGCGTCTGTGGAGGAACAATGATAAAGTGTGGCGTAAATAGCACTTTTCATTTTTTCGACATCATTACAATTATCTTTAATAGCTTTTCTGTAAAAATTAGTTAGCTTAACTATTGTGGTTTCTTTTAAGCTACCAACCTTTTTGCCACCAATGCAAACACCTTTGCTTCGCCACTCTTACTTTGCTGCGTGAACCTGTTCCTAGACGCTTGGAGATATGGTTGATACATTCCTCTTTTTTTTTATCGGTTTACCTTTTCCATAGATGTTCAATGACATCAGATGTTGGAATGTTTTTGAATCGCCATCCGACAATATGCAAGTATAACGCATATTACACTCCTTGATGGATCTTTGCCACAAAATTGCAGCAGCTTCCATTTCCATACTAGATGAGGAACCTGTATGATTTATTTGACTTTCAGATTTGTGACCTTCATACCAAATTGCAAAATCTGGACTATCGCCCGAGAGGTCTCTTACTGCGGCAGTACATTCTGTACAATACTTTGATAGAATTTCATAATCTATAACTAAACCTGTCAATAAATCAATAACAACTCTTATCCCGTACAGTGATTTGTAGCCCCGCTTTTTTGCCAAGATCCATCAAATGACACAGTAATGTCTAAAACACCCATTTCCTTTTTCTCTTCATCATTTAAATCAAGATGTTGCTTCCTAACTATATTTCTCGCTACTTCAAGGATCTGATGTTTCATCTCACTATTTTCTTCCGACAAAATTTTAATGTGCTTCGAAAAAGATTTTTTGTCCATTGCATTCATACCAGTCACTAATGCAAATAGTTCCAATCCCGCGTGACCTTTCCCAAGTCTTAAAAAAGACGAAACCATTTTTTTGTTAATGTCAAAAAAATTTTTTTCTTTCACGCGAGCACTGGAAAATGAGGAATATTTAACACTGCCTCACAACTAGAGCAAACAAACTCTAGTTTAGATGCCATACCCAACTGCATTGTTTTTATGATATTTAAAGCATTCATATCACATTTAGGGCACTTAAAAGTCGACAGTAAATTCTTCCATATGTTTGTATCAACTAATACATAAGTTGTATCATCTTGTTCATTTGCCAAATGTTCTAGAGAAGTGTGTGACAGAAGAGACAGCTTTCTTTCTGTTGCTGCATTCAGTTCACTAGAATTTAATGTGCAAGTATTTACTTTTGCATTCTTTTCATAATTAGAGGATGCATGACCACTTGCATTAGGGTCATTGTCATGAAAACTTGGATGCTCCAGTTCTAATTGTCCTGAGGCCCATTTCTTCTTTGCTTTTAGCAAAGCCTGCATTTTACGTTTTGATGGCCTTGCTTTTGGCACATGATTTCGAGAACTAATTCTATGCATTGTACAAATACTAAATTAATTTATCAAGAAAATTGTAGTCGAGTGTTCAACCCCAAAAAAGGAAAACTTCAAAAGAAAAATTACGTCCAAAACGAATAAATATACTGTGTTATAACAGGTATGAAACAAGCGCGCTAACACGATGTAAACAAACAATCCACAAGTAGAAGTTGAAGTTTCTATCGGCATCCTTCTTCATAAAATGTGTGATGAAAAAATAATAAGTGAGGCTAAGCATATGCTAAAAACTAAATACCAATAGTTCTTGTTTACGTTCAAATGACAGGTGCCACACCCATTTAAATGGTCGATGGCGCCATGTTTAAATCATGGATCACTCATAACTCAGTAATTATTCATCAAAATGAAAAAATTCTTCGACAGAATCATTCTGTGAAATATATGGAATATTATTAGTACAAAAAATAAAAATCGCAATTTTGACCAAATTTTGAGATTTTGAAAGTCCACCATCCCCTTAAAAGAGAGAATAAGTTGAAATGTCGAGAAATACTTTAAAAAGGGGGATATAAAAATTGAATCACAAGAAAAAAAAGTTCGTTATATAGAAAATGGACTTTGTTATTGGGAGGTTATTTTACGAAGAAAATCGTGAAATGTTCTTAGTTTCAGGAAAAAGAATAGAAAAATTCGCAATATAGAGGTTCGACTGTATTTTATTTTTGAATTTTTTTTTGTGCGGTTTTTTTTATGCGGTGCATGAATTTCAACGGTTTTGGCGCCACTGTAATTTTTTCTATCAGTGTACGTATATATACACTTCAAGACGCTCTGTTCATTGGTTATAAACATTTTCTCGACAATGCAGTTACCGTTTATTTCTCGCAACGCACTAGCAGCACACACTTGATTGAAGACGAAACTTTTAATGACAGAAACATTATCAGTAATTTGATAGATTATGAAGACGGACAAGAAGAACCAGATTCTTTGGGAGTGGATATAATATAAGCTGGAATTCAGCTTTCCATCAAATCGAAAAAGCATTTTCTTAAAATAGATAACAATTCGGAAAGGAGTTTGATGTTTCAAAAAGAGCTTCAGTCATGCATATCTGGGTGTCGTGACGTTCACAAGCAAATGAACACAATAAATACTTGTAATCAGGGCAAGACTTTTGATTTCCCCTATGTTTAGTATTTTTTAGAAAGGCATACTTAGATTTTCTTTAGAGACAGCAAGCTGAAATGTTCGTCCAACAAGACAAAAAAATCCAACGAGCGAGCCTTTAAGCAAAGACTAGTTTTTCTTCGAGAGCGGACCCAGAAAAAGGTAAACACGTCTCCGCACTCGAGAAACATTAGGGGAAGTACGGAAATCCTTTAATGTTGTGACCTCCACTTGAAGATGCCACCTGATATCTTAGACCAGCTTCGAGAGGCCAGTACAAAGAGCGTTGCGCCGAAAACGAATCCTCTCCAAACCAATTGCTGGCCACTCTGTTTGTTCTTCCCAAGCTGGTTCTCCTAAGTGGCTAGCTGGTTGAAAGCGCAAGACAACAGTTCTTTTTTTACCCCCCTCTCTCTTTTCTTCCCCTCTTTTTTCTTTTCTTTGCTAACTTACAAAAGAACTTCCCTTCATTGTACGGGCAATAGACCTTACAAAACGGACAATTTGTGTACCAAATAGTGCCTTCGCGTGTGTTGATGGTCGACAGCTGTACAACCAAACCATTTCTACGATTCGTTGTCCGAGAATTTCCAAGGCACGTGTTCAGCACTGTTTGCAGTTACTCTTTCAGACGACGCGTGAAAGTTACCTTTGAAGTTATTGATAAACTCAAGTGATTTCAAAACATCTGTTATACGTCGTAAAGTAAACAAACACAATTGAGTGCGCCGACGGCAAAAATATGACAGAAAAAGCTCGATGATGCTGACTGGAAAATAATAAAAACAGAAATATAAAACACACAAAGCACACAAAGAAATTTTTCCCCTCTTTTTTTCCTCTCATTAAAAAAAGTAAATATTCCAAATAGTTTTGTATAATACATTTCAAAGTAATTATTTTTTTAAAAAAAAGTTTTAATTCAGAGAGAGAGAAACTTTTCAAGGAGAGAAAATGCTTGATTTCCATGAGATAGACTTTTTGGAAATGTGTATATCACGAAAAAAAAGCTCAATAAGGGGGAAGAGAGGGAGAGGGTGGGTCTCATAATTTTGAAATTTGTGGCCAAGCGGGTAAAATGGGTGGGATATTTTCCAATGAAGTTGCTGTAAATTAAGACGCCAAAGATGATAGCTTTATTTCTGGGGATCATTTCTAAATCTAATACATTTTTTCAATTCATTTGTTAACTTATGCACTATCTTCTGTGTTATTCCCCCTTCGGGTGAACATCTCTTTGGGTATCAGCGTGAGCTAGAGGTGTAGGATTAACGGAAGAACTAGAAGCATACATAATCTTAATATATCTTTATTAAGATTTATAACTAAATCCTTTAACAAATTAAATTATAATAATATATATATGTGAGAGAGAATCTACGGAGGCAAAACACACAACTTATACAATAACGAATTAACCTAACTCGGACCACTATCAATTATTGACTCGCCTAAACTCAATTACAATACTATCACTGATCCTAATATTAAATAGTCAATCCTACCTTGCTGTAATCTGAATAAAAGACCACCACAATCTTAGATGACGGCGTGTAAATGATCGAGTGCAATGGTATGCACCTTGACTCAATGTATCTCTAGCACTTATAATTTCTGCTAATCACCACGTAACGTTTTCCAAAATTTCTTCACACTTAAACCCCGGATTATATTTACATTTCTCTAATTGCCACCGCGCTTATTCTAACTTCTGATATTTAAAAGCTTCCTAATTTGCATCTTTCTTTCAAGCTTCACTTCTTGGATTTGGTTGGAAAAGAGTTGCCATTAATTCTGGCCTCAAAGAACCCAAAGGACATGTTAAAGAAAAGACGCGTGAGCCCGTCACATGTCCTAGTCTCACTTCCTGAGTCATTTTTTTCTGTTTGAAAAATGAGCAAACAGAGAAATTTGTGTACGGCAAGTGATAAACTACCTCAGTTTTTTGTCTTGGAGGAGAAGTGAATGTAAATTTTAAGAACTATTCGGAAACTCTGATGCTAACTGAAGGATTTATGGGCTTTTTTTTGTCCTTTTACAATAAAAATTCCATTCAAAATACGTAAAAAGTTTTAAAAAATTTGGTTGCTCGTGACTAATGAAATGTGTGTGGGTGTGCGTGTGTGTATGTACGTGGGCTTAAAAACACGTTTTAACTAAACCACTTTTTTCTGATATTAGCGGATCCGTACATAAAAAAAAAGTCTCAACCTCCCCTTTAATTCAAAAAATTTCCAAAAACTTCATCTAAAAAGAAATGAAGTTCAGTGGTGTACCTCGAGGAAAAAAGGACGGGTTTTATCAATTATTTTAAATTTGACAATATTGCGGAGGTAAGAACAAACCTTTACACACATTTTGCTTATTTAATGAAGGTATAATTTGTGTCAGAATAAACTATTCAGAAATGGCTTACAATAGAAAATTTCAAGGCAATCAATTAGCTTTCGTCAGTGGCGTAACGTACACCCCCGCAGTGCGGGGGACAGGGGCTCTAGGGAGACCAAAGCTTGATTGATACTAAGTACGTATTTGGGCTTGAGGCACAAAAGCTTATTTTGCAAGGGGGGAGTCCCTAAAATTCTCCATTAAGCCACTGGCTTTTGTAAATCACTATTTTATCACTTGAAATGTGCTGTGAGAAGAAAAACTCAGAATATGTGTGTGTAGCAGTGATGCACACAAGAGGGGGGTCCCAGGGGTCCGGACCCCCCTCAAAGCCCTTGATTTTTTTTTCCGATTGATTATAATTCTAAATACATAGTATGTAAAATTTAATTAAATATATGTTATTAAGGACCAGTAGCGCACACAGGAATTTTTCAAGGGGGGGTTCAGGTTCGACCTTTGGATTTTGTCGATTTTCGGGAACAAAACACAGCAAAAAACTAATTATTTAATAAATAATTAGCATTAATTAATAAAATTAATCATTAATAACAAATACTTAATTAAATTTTACGTACTATATACTTAGAATTTTAATCAATCAGAAAAAATGAAGAGTTATGGGGGGAAAGGTCCGGACTCCCAGGACCCCCCCTCCCTGTGTGTGCACTGTTAATGACTAATTCTGTTAATTAATGCTAATTATTTATTCAATAATTACTTTTTTACTGTTTTTGTTACCGAAAATCGACAAAATCAAAAGGAGCATGATACAAGAATGATGGACTTGCGACCCTGGACTCTCCCCTTGAAAAATTCCTGTTTGCGCAACTGGTGTGTAGAAAAAACAAACACCATCGCAATCGAAGATTCCAAAAGAAAAATAAATAAATAAGACGTTAAAATAATATAAGTGAGACAACGAATCACTCTCAAAAGTTGTAAGCGAATTTTTACGTAATTTATATTTCTACAATAATTAGAAGAGCAAATTTTAAGAGTTACATCAAATCAACAAGTGAAATTATGTGGGGGAAAAAATCTTATTATTTTAATGTTAAACAAAAGCGATCTTATGTTAGTCTTTACATTATAGATTATTTAAATTTCAAAATTTGAAGATCAATTGAAATTGAATTCAATTTGAAAATTCCACGAAATGAAGATATTTTGTTGAGACTAATGATGAAATTTATTTTAGTAAAATACATAAATGAAGCCCAGTGGCTAAGTGATTAGTGTATCGCGCTTCCACGTCACAGGTCCGAGGTTCAAACCCCAGACTGGGCAAGATTGACTAAGCCTTTCATCCCTTCAATGGATCGATAAAATGAGTACCAAGCTTGCTTGGAAACTTAACGCTGAGGGTTTCACGTCAGGCTGACCACTTGACCGAAACATCTGCACATGCACCTCAGCGTCTAAAGTCGCGAACGCTGAGATAGGCACAGTAGGCCACGGCCCTAATGGGCTGTTTCGCTACTGAGTTCAGTTCGGTATATATTTAATAGACAATTCCTGATCGGAACATCTGCTCATGCACCTCAGGGCCCATGGTCGCAGATACTGATTTGGGCACAATAGACCTTGGCTCTCATGGGCTGTTGCGCCTCTGAGTTAAGTTAAAATAGATAACTAAATATAAATCAAAAATTTTTGCATAAATATTTTTATTTTGAAATAGTTACTTTGACCCAAAAAGAACGGTCACGAACTCATCACTGGCGTTCTCGAGTCGTGGGGTTTTAATTCTAATTCCACTCAAGACCCACTGTGAAAGTGTCGTCCTCGTCACTGAGTCGAGATTTAAAGTTATGAGATGCTTCACCAATAGTGCTAGTGTAGCTTTAAAAGTGTCACATTAATAAAATAAATCAACAACAAAAAAAAAAGTATTATAAAAAAATTTTTTAAGTCAATTCCTAATTAGATCAAAAAGAAAAATTTTATTTTAGCTTCTTTTTATTAAATGATTACAATTAATATAAATATGTATAGACATATGACAGAATCACAACGTTAAGAGGTAATTAATTTATATTAATTATATCATTAAAGTATCGTATTGTCAGCCAAAGCAATCGTGTATATAAACTTTCAGTTCAACTGAATACTTTAAGACGTGAGAAAAAAAATCTCTTACAATTTTTACCCAAGTCGCTAAAAATGAAACCAATGTGGCTATAGCTGTGATTCCTTAAATAATTAGTTTCGGTCAATTAAATTTAATTAATTATAATTAAATTATCGTATTTTTACCCAAAACAATAGTGTATAGAAAATTTCAGCTCAAATGAGGGCTTTAAAACGTGAAAAAAGCCTTTTCAAGTTTTGACACAAGTCGCCAAAAATGATGCCAACGTGGCTGTATTTGTAATTCTTTGAATAATTAGTTTTAATCAATTAATTTTTATTAATTATAATTAAATTACTGTATTGTCATCCAAAATAATCATGTGTATAAAATTTCAGCTCAATTGAGCGCTTTAAAATGTATTTTATGAACGATTGAAAATTCCACTAAGATAAATAAATAAATATAGAGTGTGAGCTAATAGTAGGAATTGAAAAGGTAGTACAAATTTGCTAGTTATGTAGCCAGTTAAGTAAGACTTATAGTGCATACTAATGTCCTGTTATCACTTTTACGTAATAATGGAATATAAATCCAATGTGTCTTTGGTATACAGAGAAATAATGAACGATTAGATCGTTCTGGCTCTGCACTCTCTTGTGTTTGATGCTCCAGTTTTACAATGAAAAGGATGGTATAAGACAAAAATAATAATAATAAATAAATGAAATGAAATTTACAAGTATGCCTTTGTTACTAAGTATACAAATTCTGTTAGAAATTTTATTTATACTATTTTGCTTAATGGGTTTTGGGGAAATTTAAGCGCACAGGGTACGATTAATAAGAAAATCTTTGAAACTTTTTTGATAATCCCTTATGAATATGTATTATGTTAAATACAATATTTGTGCACAAAATACCACAAAAGACAACCCTTTAATTTTTTAAGGAAATATTTAAAAATTCATGAAGAAATTTTGAAATGCTATTCCTACAATATTTGATATAAACACATGAAATTTAAATTATAAATACATCGAACTATGTATAACAAACGTTGGTATGAGTTTTGTGACAACTTGATTGATATTCGTAAAATATTATTTTTATGAATGCTTATATATACACTCATGTCCATAAATTAAGGATAATGAAGTTCAGGCAAAGAAAGAGATAGAAGCAAAACAAATTTGACTTATTTGTAAAATCTATTTATTAAACAAAAGGTAAAGAGCAAAAAAGATGTTATATGTTTGATATAATTAATAAAAATTGCAATTTTTACTCCCTGGAGTAAATTTAAAAAAACGAACCTATTTACAAAAAAAAAAAAAACAGTATAACATGGTTAGTATGATGGTTAATACGGAGTATGTCTCCCGGACGATGCAATACAGGCCTTACAACGACGCCTAGGCATGCTGAGTATCAAATTATCAATCTGATCTTGGGGAATATTACACCACTCATCAAGCAATGCCCTCCGAAGTTCCGGTAGACAGGTGGGAGGGGGTTGACGGGCTGCAATTCGTCGGCCAAGTATATCCCACACATGCTCTATTGGATTCAAGTCCGGTGAGTATGTTGGTCAATCAATACGGGTGATATCCTCCGATTGAAGGCATTCGTCTACAATGTTTGCATGGTCAGGACGGGCGTTGTCATCCATAAACAGAAATTCAGCACTCATGGCGCCCCGAAGCAAACGTACATGTTGTTCCAGAATGACATCCCGATAGATGTGGCCTGTCATCGTTACACTCTGAACAGGCAGGTCAGTTCTGGAACCAAGAATAATTCCTCCCCAAACGAGCCATCCTCCACCACCATAACGATGTCATTCAATGGGGTTCTCTTGATGGTAACGGGTACCTGGAGCTATCCATATTAAAGTCCGGCGAGAATTAGACTGCAAACTAAACCTGGACTCGTCGGAAAACGTCACACAAGACCACTGTTGTGGTGTCCATAATGCATGCTCTCTACTCCAGGTTAATCGCAGGTGACAGTGAGTTGCGGTAAGTGGAATACATATGACAGGCCAACGAGCATAGAGACCAATGTGCCCTAAGCGTCTGTACACGGTCTGCTTCGAAACTGTCGTACCGGTAGCTGAAGAGAACTGACGAGACAGGTCTGATGCTGTGCTCCGTCTGTTTCTTTTGGCAGTAACTGCCAAATATATATATTGGTCCTCATTCGGCGTTGTAACTCGGGGGCGACCTGTGCTGTAACATCTACTCACATTACCATCATCTTGGAATCGTTGCCAAAGCCTGGATATGACACTCTGGGCGATTCCAAGTTCCTCGAATACTTCCAGCTGGGTACGTCCTCATTCCAGTCGTCTAATAATTCTACCACGTAAAAAATCATCCAAATGCTTCCTTTGTGCCATAACTATGCGGTTATTGCACTGAAAAGCTTTTAAAGCGCTTGTGAACAATTTTACTTCTTTGCCACCATTCCTTATATACCCCTATCTTACACTCTCGTCATTGTGACGTACTATCCGCAGCATCTGGTGGTTTCCTGTATTTGCATACTTTTCTTCAAGATGTGTGTGATAATTCTACAGCTGAAATTTTTTTTTAGAGGTCAATTTCTGTATGATTCTGAATTATCCTTAATTTATGAACACGAGTATATATATATATATATATAATTATAGTATATATATATATATTGCTTGGATTTAAAAATACATATCAACTTTGGTTACAAGTATAAGCAATAGCTAGGAAAAAAGCATTTGGCAAAACCTCAGTGTGTGAAATGAAGATAAACTAATTACATTTTTTTTTCACTTTCTGAGATAAATCCATTTTAAGTTTTTATTTCCCAATGGGATGTGAACAAACAAACATAAAAGCTGTAGAAACTCTGAGTTTTTAAATTTAATACTTTCAAAATTGTGAAATTTTAGAAATATATATATATATATATATATATATATATATATATATATATATATATATATATATATATATATATATAAAACAATTAAGGCTAAAAAATTTGATTTGGTTTTTTGACTGATATTTGAATTATACTGTGCCCGCTTAAGTGACCGATTGTAACCTAATTTTTTTTTCTATGAGTAAACATTATATTTATTTGAATATGAGTGTTTAAAAGTATGTTTGAGTACAGTACAGGGGAGTTAATTATTAGAAATCGACTAATAGGGGAACAGAGATTACTAAATACAAATGTGCGATTGATTTAAAATTATTCAAAATATGAGCCAGTTGATTGACATTATTCCATAATAAAATTGTATCAATTAGGAATACTTTATATAAAATTATTATTAATTATTTAAATTCACCATATTAAAATTTTGTTTCGTATTTTGAAAAAACTGATAGTACAATAATAATTATCACAAAACGGTAATGCGGTAAAAAAATTTTTAAAAAAACTCGTAATGCTAGGAAAAAAGAAAAAAAAGGTTCCACCGAGATTTGAACTCGGATCGCTGGATTCAAAGTCCAGAGTGCTAACCATTACACCATGGAACCAACCTTCCCATGCCGGGAATCGAACCCGGGCCGCCTGGGTGAAAGCCAGGAATCCTAACCACTAGACCACATGGGAGTTACAAGCAGTGTGTAGAAAGCAGCAGATCATATCTCTTTTCGAAAATTTTTTCTTTTTATTTATACATATTTTTTTCAAGTTTTGATAATCAGATAAGATAAATATAGGGACAAATATTAAACTTAGAAAATTATGCTTATAAGCACTCAGTCGTTAAGTCCATAAGATACAGGAATCAGTTTCTTTCAAAGTAAGTGAACAAAATGTTATTTCGAATGTGGCGTTTGTTCCAAAAATTATGTGGCACAATTCCCAGTAAATTATAAATAAAATGATAGCGAAGGGATAAAATAGTTTTTGGAACTTTTTAAAAGACTTGAATTTATAAGCTGATCTATTTTATTTAAAAAATGATTCCCCCCCCCTTTTACTTATATTAAAAAAAAAAAATTTAAATGAGAAAAAAATTTAATTTTATAACTTTTAAAAATTTTACAGAAAATCATGTAAAATCGAGTCAGTAAGTGTGTACTATATTTTAGGATTTATTTACTACAAACCAATTTAAATACAAATCCTATTTTACACAAGTTTTATAATTTGACGTGAACGGCTTGTTTTAAGACAAAAAGATACTGGGAAATACTATACAAAAATCATAATAGCGTATTGTCTAAGAATTTGTTTAAAAAACATATAATTTATTTAGGTAAAAATGAAAGAGATAAGGAAACTATATATATAATTTATATAAAATAACTAAACTGAAATAAGTGGCGCAACAGCCCATGTGCCACGGCCCATGTGACCACGGCCTACTGTGCCTATCTTAATTTACGAGACCTTAGGCACATGTGCAGATGTTTCGGTCAAGTGGTCAGTCTGACGTGAAACTCCAGTGTTCAGTTCCGAAACAAGCTTGGTACTCCTTTATCCAAGCAATAAAGGGATGAAAGGCTGAGTGGACCTTGCCCAGCCCGAGATTTGAACCCCGAACCTATGGCGTGGAAGCGTGATACACTATCACTCAGGCACTGGGTTACATTTGCATAAAAAAAAGGAGGTAAATCATTAACAGTGGCGCATACAAAGAGGGGGAGGGACTCGTGTGCAATCTTCCCCCATCACTCTTTTATTTTTCAGTTGATTATAGTCCTATGTATATATTACATCAAATTTAATAAAGTATATGTTTATTAATAGTTTATTTCATTAATTAATGCTGATTATTTATTTAATGACTTATTTTTTACTGTTTTTTGTTCCCCTGACAATTGACAAAAGCAAAAGAAGCTTGGCGGCGTGTATTGGAGTATGATACAAAAATGGTGGATTTTTGATCCTCGACCCCCTCCCTCGAAAAATTCTTGTGAGCCTCACTGAAAATTTATACTCAAGGTCGGTAACAAGAGCTGGTATCCCACTTGGCGACTATAAAGTACAAAATATTGTTCTATTCAAAGTTTTTCAAGGAACAGTTTCAACCCTCAAGAAGGTAGGTTACTAAAAAAAAATCAGTCAACTAGTTCAGCTTATTTAATGAAACAAATTTTCCATTGATATAAAAAGTACTTTTAAAATTAAATTCATTCTGGGTGAAAGCAGCTGTGAATATCAGCATAAGCAAACTTGAAAAACAAGTAAGATAAAAAAAAAAGTTTTAAGTAAATTCCTACTTTGAATGGATGAATAGAATGTATTTTATTACCGATTGAAAATTTAAATAATATATACATACATATATATATATATATATATATATATATATATATATATATATATATATATATATATATATATATATATACTCATGTCCATAAAGTAAGGATGATTCAGAATCACACAGAAATTGAACTCTAATATAAAAATTTCACCTGTAGAATTATCACACACATCTTGAAGAAGAATATGCAAATTGCAGGAAACCACCAGATGGCGCGGATAGTACGTCACAATGACGAGAGTGTAAGATAGGGGTATATAAGGAATGGTGGCAAAGCAGTAAAATTGTTCACAAGCGCTTTAAAAGCCTTTCAGTGCAATAACCGCATAGTTATGGCACAAAGGAAGCATTTAGATGATTTTTTACGTGGTAGAATTATTGGACGACTGGAATGAGGACGTACCCAGCTGGAAGTATCCGAGGAACTTGGAATCGCCCAGAGTGTCATATCCAGGCTTTGGCAACGATTCCAAGATGATGGTAATGTGAGTAGATGTTACAGCACAGGTCGCCCCCGAGTTACAACGCCGAATGAGGACCAATATTTGGCAGTTACTGCCAAAAGAAACAGACGGAGCACAGCATCAGACCTGTCTCGTCAGTTCTCTTCAGCTACAGGTACGACAGTTTCGAGGCAGACCGTGTACAGACGCTTAGGGCACATTGGTCTATATTCTCGTAGACCTTTCAGATGTATTCCACTTACAGCAACTCACTGTCACCTGCGATTAACCTGGAGTAGAGAGCATGCATTGTGGACACCACAACAGTGGTCTTGTGTGATGTTTTCCGACGAGTCCCGGTTTAGTTTGCAGTCTGATTTTCGCCGAACTTTAATATGGATAGCGCCAGGTATCCGTTACCACCAAAAGAACACCATTGAACGACACCGTCACGGTGGTGCAGAATGGCTCGTTTGGGGAGGAATTATTCTTGGTTCCAGAACTGACCTGCCTGTTCAGAGTGTAACGATGACAGGCCACATCTATCGGGATGTCATTCTGGAACAACATGTACGTTTGCTTCGGGGCGCCATGGGTGCTGAATTTCTGTTGATGGATGACAACGCCCGTCCTCACCGTGCAATAATTGTAGACGAATGCCTTCAATCGGAGGATATCACCCGTATGTTTATCATCAAAAATAACACACGTAAGTAATCCAAATGTACTTGATTTAAAAATACACACATAATTTTTTTTATTTATTTATTTTGAAATACCTCTTGAAGGATCTCAATAATTGAACATCTTTACGCAATTATTGAATTTGAAATTTTATCAAAATTTTACAAGTACAACAACAAGTTCAAGTTTAATATCAGCTTTGAATTCAAAGGAGAACCTGTTGTTGTTGTTGCTAATGCCACCTGCCTCACGATGTCAGATCGAGGCTTACAAAATTCATCGCGGCAAAGGGCTGAATGCACGGCTGTCGTTAGCCGTAGCTTTGAGCACCATGCAGGTGACAGAACGTTTTGGTTCGGTTCCACCACAGTTTTGTGAGAAGACACGCTGAAGGTGGTTAGGGGTCTTCCACGTCTCTTTTCTTTCCACCAACCTAATGAGATGACTTGCGGCTCAACGGTTATTAAGAGTATTCGACCTTGGACCCTCCTCTTTGAAAAGTTTTTGTGTGCGGTACTGCTTAGGCCTATACGTGGACGACGGTTATCACATGTAGCCAGTTGACATATTGTCCAAAGATCCTCATTCTTTTGGAGAATACAATCGAAAATAAAACGTAACCGTTGATATTATTGAAATCTTGATCTAGTTAAGACTGAGTGAAGAACGAGATGAACCCGGGATCCAGGGTTCCCGAATCATAAGATTTCTTTACTTTTTCTATTCCCGGGAATTATACTTCGTTCCTGGGATTTCCCGAGAATCGCCAGGACCAAAGAACACTAGAATAGTTTAATGGTAATGATGGAAAGATTTTTTTAGAAATAAAGTCAGCAATTTTAAAAGCATTAATTGACATTCAAGAAGAACAAATGATGGCCAATGTAGTGTTTGAAACTATGACCACAATTGTAGCAGCCTTAAAACCAGTAAAAATTGGCTTAGAAAAATTATACAGTCGAAATGGAACTTAGCTAACTGCAGAAGGTGTGTTTTCTTTCGTTATTGGAGAATTGAACGAACAAAATTCAGAATTTGCGAAAAATATAAAATATTCTCCAATCCAAAAAATTAATGAGAGAAGCAACTTTACTTAGGATTAATGTAATACCTGAATTTTGGGAGAAAATACGAAGCTGCTGCAGTTACTATCGATATTTTGCGATTGCTTGATAAAAATTGTTTGGTTAGACAAGCCCAAATGAGAGAGAGAGACAAGGCTTTTATTCGTAGGAGAGGAATCAATATCCAACTCTACGCACTCAGAAAAAGAGAGCATAGAGATTTTGAAAGAAAACCTTTGACACGTTGGACGAAAAATTAAGGAAAACAGTTTACTTAAAAACAAAAGTTTTATATTGTTCAAAGAAGAAAAGTTTTAGTTTCAACAAAACCACGAAACAAGAGATGCATTTGTTCGACTCGACTGAAAATCCCTCATCAAACAATATAAAACTATATATATACGTGAGGCTTTCAAAACAATTCCTTCGACGTCAGTTGAAGCCGAGAGAGCATTTTCTTCTGCGGATTGTTCGTCACAAAGCTTAGAATTAGGCTAAATGATTAAAGTTTAAATTGCTTATGCTTTCTGAAATCCTATTTTAAAAATGAATAATCAATTTATTACATATTTTAGCTCATTTTATAAATAAGTATTGCTTTTGGAATTTCTTTGTGTCCTTATTTTATATAATTATTATTGATTTTACTTAAAAATAACTCGTTTTTAAATGTTTTAAAATTTTGATGCATTCCCGGGAACGACAATCACATTCCCAGAATGGAAAAACCCGGGAAATCAGAAGCCCTAGTGAAGAAAAGACGATGCCCGGGCCCAGGGCCTGCGGGAAATGCAATACCGCGTGGACTTCTCCAAGCTATTAAGGTGGGTACACGTTGCAATAGATCCAAATAAACATATGTAAATATTCATAATCAGGGCAAGACTTTTCGTTCATTTATATTATTTTATTTCTCCATATCAAAGCTCTACGGGTAGGAGTACTTAGCTTAGTGGCTATTATTACTAAATATGCAATAACTATGCAAGTATTAGTAATCTTACATAAATGTAACTAAAAATGCTGGAGTCTATGGAAAATAATGCAAATCATAATTTTGCCATAAATGCAAAATTTAAAGTATTCACTTAGAGGTTAAAGACAGAGAATGGAATTTTATTATTTTTTATTTATTTATTTATTATAATCGATTTCGTGAATAGTCTAAAGTTTGTCCAAAGATTCCAATTTAAAAAACTCTAATCGGACAAAATTCATTTAAAAAACTGGTTCGGTCGTTAAACAAGCGCAAGGTTTTCATAAAAGAAAAAGGCAAGGGAAAAAAAAACATTGAAGACCAAGTAGGAAAAAATTCGAAATTAAAAAAATTAAAACAAAATATGTACTAAAGAAATTCTATGATAATATTTAAATTGAATATTAATAATATAAACATATTTTAATGTATGTAAAACTAATATGAAATATAAAAAAAATTTAAATAATAATAGTTGAGAACGGATATTTAAGAATATTTTTTTAAAAATATTGAAAATATCCATGGAAAAATATCTACTAGACACAAATATTTCGTCTAAAATGGTTTTTACTAGTGTTGCCATTCACTCTATAAAATCTTTGGAGAATAAAAAAAAAATAATTAAAACAATTAAATAAATAAATTTATTTAAGATATTCGGAGCAAAAGCAAATAATCAAATGACTTAATACCAATTATTTCCTCAAGCACATCCAGCACTAAAACAATTCTCTTTAAATATCGTTACAAATATAAAGTTACAAAATATTTCACAATCAATTAACGAACACCTTCCAAATTCGATACAATTTCTTTCATTTTTCATTATAAAAAACACTGCCTCGAACCAAAACAAAGCCAAACGACATTTACACACTATCACGCTACGGGGCAGCTCCCCCACCCCTCCCCAGACACCGAAACGCTGCACCCAAAATGGCCGAAGAACTGGAGGGTTGGGTACCTGTCATCTATCATAGCCACTTACGACGTGTGTGCTGGGGCCACCGCTAAGAAGTGGCCGCCACCTACCTTGAAGGGATTTTCGTGGGGAAAATTCATTCACTTGCAGGGAAAAAGATTTTCCGCTTCGCGAAGGGAAGCAAGGTGGAGCGCATAATGAAAGTTGGGACAATTCTTTATCGAATTTGGATTGGGTGCGGAGTGTCATTGCTTACCGACCTACGCGGTATCTTTTAAAAACATATCTTTTTTTTTCTTTTTTTTGGTGTGTGTGTTTGAAATATGAGAAGTTTGTCGTGTAACATTGACACTTAGCCCAAACTTGATCAGGGATTATCATCTTTTGAATCTGACATGCGACACGTATTGCGTAGATTTTATTAGTTTATTTAAAATAAAAAAAAGTGAGACATGGCGTGTTAAACACTTTATACTTTTGAAAAAAATGTCCAAGGTAAACGTGTGGCAAATCCCACTTAGACTGAAGAATTAAAAAAAGTAGAATATATACGAGTTATTATCAATTTAATTTTTCACTAAATGATCGTAGCGTTTTAATTAACTATTCATGCGAAAAAAATTATGAAATAGAAATTGCGATACAAGTAAAAACAAATTATTCTATCACATTAACAGGTATGGGAAGGTTATTCTTATACTTACATATTTCCCCAAATTTTCTATTTGTCACATGTGTTTTTAGCACGATTTTTGTCCCTTCTTTCTTTGCCCGTATTTACCGTGTAAAAAAAGAGTTGAGTGTATTTATTTACAGTTTTCAGTGGCGCACACAAGCGGGGAGGGGTCCCCAGGTCCGGACCCCTCAAAGCCCTTTATATTTTTTTCCTCGTGATTATAATCCTACGTGTATAGTACTTGAACTTTTTTGTAATAAAAATTAATTTTACTAATTAATGCTAATTATTTATTAAATAATTAATTTTTTACTATTTTTCTCCCGAAAACGGACAAAATTAGAAGAAAATGTTGAGCGGCGTGTTAGCGCATGATACGAGAGTGATGGACTTTCAACCTTGAACCTCCCCGCACCTCTTGAAAAATTACTGTGTGTGCCACTGATAGTTTTATAAATCTCTATCATAGAGGCAGAAATGAGTGAACAAAGATATTGGAACTTAAATGATTTATGGATGGGCAGAAGTATCATAAACTTTGCTGACTTATAACACACACACACAGCTCTTAATATTATATATTAAAATATTTTATATGAAAGAGGGATTTAATCAATTTTGTAGCTATCCAACCTTACCTCTTTCTGCTTACAATTCTGAACGAAATCTTATTGAAAATAATGTGTAGAATTTCTAAATCCATTACAAGAAAAAGGTAACTTACCTAAAATTGCATTAAAAAACGTTCAGACATGACTAAGAATCTGAGTACAATAAATGTTGTTGCCAGATATTGGATCCAAATTCTGACACAAAGCATAATATTGCTGGCTGAATTGTAACACTGCAATAAGTATAAATATTTGTATTAAGATAATTTTAGATTTAACTTGGAAATAGGAATATTTACAATATACTCTTTAATATTAAACTATTAATCTTCAAATAAGAATTTAATTTATACAACTTAGTATTTCCTTACACAAATAACTATTATTAAAATTAATTGGGTATTTTTGATCTAAACTTACTTAACTCTTAATAATATTTTTAGAATTTTGTTTTAATTTTTCTTAACTTTTTGAAACTAGAGTAATTAATAACAATATTTCTAAATATTGAATATGTATATTACTTTTTCCAAATGAAGTTCTTAAATAATATGGAATAAGTCATCTATGTATTTATGTCTATATTTGATAGGTATAGAATGCTGTTATTAATATGAACAATCCTTTTATTCGAAGTTGTCTGAAAATTTCCTTCATTTTAAAATCTCCCTTAACAAATCACAGATGACACGATACTATATTTCATATAGAAATATAATTCAAATATATTATTATTTTATTGTTATAATCTTAAAGAAAATATGAAAAAGATCTGAATATCATAAATATATAGTTTTAGTTTTACTTAAAGCTGTTTTCGGTCAATGTTAAAGAATAGGCCTCGAATTTGGAATATTTTTCAGATATAAAAGAAATGAAACATTAATATGAAATTCTGGCTTCACTATCCTTTAGAGAGCAGCATTTTTTATCATACTTCCCATTTTTAACCGAGTTGATTCATTTTTTCTGATATAAAATGTGTTTCGCCTTTTTTATCCAATACCGTAATGTTAATTGGACTTTGCCTTCATGTATTAAAACAAAAAAGAAAGTATTCACGGGATATTTTGAAATTTTTAAAAACACTATATTGTTAACAGAGGTACGAGTTATAATATTGCAAATTTCCATGAAAATTGGGTCATTTTTCTGTCTGAAAATGTGCTTCGCGTTTAGTTAGAGCTCTCGTACTTTTACCGAAGACAGCATTTTAACAATCTTTTAGAATTAAAAAATTAGCTATGAATAGGCCTTTCCTTTTCAAGATTTGAGCTTATATTTTGTAGGTTAATCTTTGATTCGAACAGTGGTCTAGCACTTTCTTATACTTTTTTTTAATGGTGACCTTTTTAATAATAATGAAGTCAGAACATCTATCTTCTACATTACATGAGATTTCTCTAAATACTATACACAAGAAGGGAAAGGTTGATTAACCATCACATTCGTTCTACCCCTCCCCCGAAGTAAAGCAAAAACATTAAGGTATTCCAGGAGTGCGTCACTCTTGATTACTAGAGACAGTAAACGTAATGAGAGAAACTAAAAATCATTGGAGTGCCTCTGAGATCATGTAGCGGTATCTACTTAAGCCAGTAACAACCACTGGACATGGGTCATCCCTTTTGTCCAGTGCAGCGATACTCAACCTAAGGTCCGCGAGCTGCATACGGCCCATCGAGCCTTTTTAAGTGTTCCGGTCATGGCCCCATTACTCTGAGAAATTTACTCATTTTAAAACATTGTATTAAAAATTTGGTGGGAAATTGTTTGTCAAGAAATCAAATATATCAATTTTGCTTTTTGCTGTCGGTGTCATATTGGTACGAATTGATATTCTTTTTCTATTTGTAACGGTTTCGGTTTGTAATAACAGACAACAGAGTGGAGTAGTGGTAATTTTATGGGTGGAACTAATTCTTAACTATCTTTCATATCTTACAAACGTAAAATATTCGAAGAAAATATATCGCTTCTAGACGATTGGGAGGTTGACTATTTAGTAGTAAAAAAGAATTATGGATCACTAATCGTTTGATTTTTGTCACGAAAGTGCTGTGTATTTAAAAAATACCAATAAATAGGAATCATTCAATGACACTTTTCCTCCAAGATCTCTTTCAAGAGGTGATGAATAGGCTTTCTTGAATAATCTTTGCAACAGCAACAGTGTTTAGTCATTGGTAATACCATAGCGGTACCAAAGACATTCTATGAAGTTTGTTATGTTATTGATAACAGTAGCGCACGCAGGAATTTTTCAAGGGGGTGGGGTCCGGGGTTGAAAGTTCACTATTCTTGTATCATGCTCCTTTTGATTTTGTCAATTTTTGGGAACAAAACACATTAAAATACTAATTTCTGAATAAATAATTAGCATTAATTAATAAAATTAATCATTAATAAATTTTACGTTCTATATACTTAGAATTATAATCAATAAAAAAAAATCAAGGGCTTGGGGGTCCGGACCCTCAAGACCCCCTCCCCCTTGTGTGCGCCACTGATTGGTAATCATATGAAAACCGTTTAATGATACAGAAATTGTGAAGGAGTGTTTCTTAAATGCTTCTAATTTAGTGATAGCGACAAAAACAAAAACTACGAAAAATAATAATTAAAAAAAGCAAAACAAAGGAGTTATAATATTTTGATCAATTTTCCACATTTTAACGTTCCAATGTTATCTTGGTCTTAAAGCATTTCTTTCCCCCTCTCCACCCCCCTTTATCCTCATGTTGCGGCCCGCGTGAAATAGCTGACATATGTACGCGGCTCAGCAGAAAAAACGTTGAGTACCCTTGGTGTAGTGGTATGTTGCACGGCTTGGGATCCACAGGTCACGGGTTCTACCTACCGAGCACACATCGCTCCTAACTCAAACCCTACTGTTTCGATATGTATCACAGTTTGAAAAAGAGTTAGATTTCAAAAGCTGAATAGCTATTTTCTTTTTCATCAATGCTGTTGGACTATTTTTTTGTTACTATTTATTTTTATTAATTAAATTCAACTATTATAATGAAATAGAATAGTGAAAGAGAAAGCTCATTCTCAGAAATTAAGCCATCCCAAGTGGGATTCGAACCCATGGCCTTCGGATTAGAAGCTCAACGCGCTATCCATTTTGCTGCAAGGACACAAAGAACGGTTTTCTTTTCTGTATATGCTGTTGGATTATTATCTGTGTTACTATTTATTCATTTTTAAATTTAATTTATGGATTAATATTTGAAAAAACTGTATTAGCATCAAGTGTCGTCCACTACAAGTTTAAAAAAATTTATTTGAACTTGATTGGATGAATAGAAAGTATTTTATTAACGATTGAAAAAAAAAATTTGAACAAGATATATATATATATATATATATATATATATATATATATATATATATATATATATATATATACACTTTCTCACAAAATTAAATATGCAACTCATAGCTTAAGTGAAAACGCTTTAGTCCTCAATTGATTGATTGAATATTAAGGTCATACTGTTCAGCTACCCGAGGGCTTTTGGCGACGGACCACGTAATTTTGAACCATGGTCAAGTGACATGGATGACACCTGAGCTGGCACCCCCTCTCCTAACTACCACACCAATGGGAGGACAGATTTAACGTGCATCGCTGCCTTACACGGTGGGTCTTTAGTGGTACTGGGCTCGAACTCATGACATACTTGTCATGATCCGATACCTTGATCGCTGGGCTACCGCAGCCCGGTTCGTCGCCAAAAGCCCTCGAGAAGCTGAATTGTATGACGTTAATATTCTCTTCATCATCGTCGTCAACTTTTGGCGTACAACTAGCCCCTCCCCACAATGAATTTAACGGGCCTCGAGCCCTTTTGGAGGAGTGGCAGAAAATATCATCTTCTGTCACTCAAAATTTAGTAAAATCAGTGCCATCTAGATTGAGAGCTGTTATTAAGGCCAAAGGCTATCCAACAAATTACTAATTTTTTTAAAAAAATTGTAAAATTTGCAATATTATTGTCTTTGTTTGCATACTTACTTTTATGATGTAAATTACATCCTATTTTAAGATAAGCTCATCTTGCTAATTAAATATTTGTATTTTTTAAATATTTTTCATTTTTTAACTAAGCTCGATTTTGCTGTAATTGAAATAAATCATTAATTTGAAAATTCTAATATTGTAGGTCTGTTTTTTTCATAGGACATCATCTCGCACATACACTCTGCATACTTACTTTGTGACTAAGTGTATGTATATATTTAGGAAGAGAGTGAACAATAGTAGGAATTGTGTGAAAAAATCAGGAATATAATGAAGATGAAAGTTGAAAAAATAAGAAATCCCACAAACAATACGTTATCTCGAATTTAAAATGTAATTTAAAAAGCGGGGAAAGCACCGGTGAAACAGGAAAAATTTTAAACTCAACTTAAAGCTGAACCTGATCCTTAAATTGGGGTTAGGTAGTTTAATCTGGAAGTAAGCTTGTGAATTTATTTTGTTGACATGATTGTTGTTGATATGATTTCTACTCGTGCTAATTACTATTTTGTTACTTCATAATGAGGCTTCTTTTGACACCCAAATTAGAACTTAAGGGGGGGGGACTGTTGTTCTCACTCTACCTCCCATGAGCGTTTGGCTTTTGTGGCTCTCTCTTTCTCTCGACTAAATTATACTAATCAAATATTTTAAGCCAAGCCTTATACACTACCTTAATGTGATTTTAACAGTTTAAGAGAAAAAACTGAAATTACAATTCAAAATAGAAGTGTTCTACGACGCACGCATGGAGTAATTCATAATTTCTTTTTTATATTTCTTTGAATTTAACACCCCATAATTTACTCTTTAACTTTTCCCGATTCTCAATTTTATGCATGAGTGACTACTTACACAACAGCCTTCCCCTCCCCCTGATTATTTACTTTTTGCCCTTTCCGCGTCTTTTTGTAAAATAGTAGCTTGGAAGCTCATTCCCAGAAATATTTAAGATATTTTTTCAAAACAAATAATGTTATTCTTCTGCATAACTGAGAGGAGGGGGAGTAGAAAGAAACGAGCCGGTGTGCAGAATTAGCAGCTATCATGTTCAAAACTAGAACTTTAAAAAAACAAACAAAACTTCTTAAAACACGTTTCTCTTTTCGTTACCATTGGTTGACAAGGTTATTGTTAAGTAAAACCGGGGAGGTCTGAGAAAAATTGCTAGGCTAAAATACATTGATTTTATCTCTTGTTCATTTTCTCACTCTCTTCCTCTCTCTTTATTTTTGTTCTTTATTTATCTGTTCATTTCTATTTGCAATAATCCCAAAGCCAGTTTAGGCGATTAAAAAAAGTTGTTCTTAAGTTTTATATTCTTATAGATTTCAAAGAAATTCAGAAAGGTCCATTCCAGAGTAGATTTTGAAGCCCCGGGATCCTGCTGTTTCTTTAAATCCCGAAATTCCAGGATTAGAATAGCTATTCCCGGGATTTTTAATTTTTGAAATTTTGTTCTCATCAAAATTTTCCAAGAATTCAATTTTCAAGAAATATATTTATAGAAGAGGACCCGATAGACGTTGTCCTGTACACACATCTTAAGTTCAAAAATTCTAAATTTTTATGAATAAGCTTTAACAATCTGGACCGTTTTGAGTAAAATTTGAGTAAAATTTCAAACACTAATTACATCTGAATGTAATAATTTAATTAACACACGATTTATTTCAACAAAATAATAACACGAAGTGATAAAATATTTTCCTGAAATGATCACAGCACCAACTGTCGGGACCAACATGAATTATAATAAAAGATTTTTGAATATTCGATACTGCGATCGTAGCGCAGTCTGCCGGATCCAATGTAAAACATTCCAAGATCATCCATTTATAAATAAATAATTAATTAAATAAACATTTCTAAACCGAATTATAAATCTAAACCATTCTCGAGTCCACTGGAACAGACAAAAACTTTCATCAAAATCGGTCCAGCCGTTTAGGAGGAGTTCAGTTACATTCACACGCACAGAATTACACATATACCTATAAAGATTATTTCAAAAGATATTAATTAAAAACGCTAAAAAGTTTTCGTAACAATAAAGACCGGGTTTGGCCAGTTTGGCTGAAAATCAATTTTCGAGGCCAACTTACATCTTTTTCACTTCCTACTATTAGCTCACGATCTCTATACATATTTTATTTGTTTGTTTGTTCATTTATTTATTTATCTTGGTGGAATTTTCAATCGTTAACAAAATACATTTTAAAGAGCTCAATTCAGCTGAAATGTAATGTACATGCTTATTTTGGATGACAATTCAAGAATTTAATTATAATTAATAAAAATTAATTTTGATTAAAGCTAATTATTTAAAAAATTACAAATACAGCCACGTTGGCGACTTAGCGACCCTTTTGGTGACTTATGTAAAAATTTGAAAAGGTTTTTTTCTCACGTGTTAAAGCATTCAGTTGAAAGGAAATTTTATATACACGATTGTTTTGGATGACAATACAATACTTTAATGATATTTAATAAAAATTAATTACCACTTAATGTTGTGATTCTGTCATATGTATATTTTTTTATTTCAAAATATGAACTATTTTTATTTGTCTTTATGATGAATTAACTTTTGTTTTTATTTGTTTCAGTAAATAATAATATAAAAACCAATGTATAAATCATGTTTTAGTTATGTTATGTAATTTCAACAATGCTAATGTGTGTGTAAGCATTTTTCATAAATAGTCCAATCCTAATCTCGGGATCCCGGAATTTTGATATAATGTAATCCTGGGAATGAAAACATAACGCGCGATTGCAAACCCTATTCCAGAGAGATATCGTATGGCGCTCTGCTATTTAAATCTTTTGAACTTAAAAATTCTCATCGCTTACCCTTTTTGAAACCAGATATACCACTTTGATTGGATCCGATTTTTGTTAACGTCGCGTGAGTAAGTGAATATTAACGTCGCATTGTTCAACTACACGAGGGCAATTGGCGATGGACCACGTAATTTTGAACCATGGTCAAGTGACGTAGACGACACCTGAGCTGGCACCCCATTCTCTAACTACCACGAGTGAGTGAGTGAATATTATCGTCGCACTGTTCAGCTACACGAGGGCTTTTAGCAACGGATTTCGTCATTTTGAACCATGGTCAAGTGACGGGGACAAGACCTGAGCTGCCCCTCCTAACTTCCACACCAGATCAACGGGAGGACCTCTCAATTTTAAACCTCAGTGTTAAAAGAGTCTCAGGATGATCTTTATATTTGATATTAAGAAACTTATTGCAAAGAAAACCTGTTCACGTTTAAATCTTTTTGAGATTTAAAACGTCAATTTAATTATTTACGGTTTTTTTTTAATTCATTAAAAATACTACTATTAATTTCATAATTTTTTAAAACAAAACATTTTTTACTAAAGAGGCTTTGTTTTTGTGCATTACGTCTATGTAAAAAATTATTCTTTCAGTATATTTTTCAGAGTACGCGTTTTTGCCTTTATTATTCTAAATGTTTCCTTTTTATGGCATACTATATCTTTTTTAGATCTGCAATGATTCAAGCTTGTAAGACAATCAAATTTCCTCCTTTTCTTCCGCATGGATTGACACTGAGATTTATTGATTTTGAAATTGTAGTAAAGAAGTGTATAAAATTCTTTTCTAAATTTAATTTTATAGTTTTTTTTTATTTAATAACTTCTAAGGCCCTTTTACCATTTTTAATTTATTATAACTTAAGATTTCACTTTTTAAGTCTTCAAGTTACTACCAAAAGTACTACTTTCCCACTAAGGACCTTACATCAGGGGACGGTAAACCGCGGCTGAAGAGCCACGGATGGCTCTTTGCTTAAGCGGTTGTGAGTATTTGATCTATTATTAAAAAACTAATTATGAGCCTCTATTATTTAAAAAACTAATTATGTCTACTAAAAATTGCTTCCTGTTCTCTTTTTCCTATATAATTATTTATTGAAAAAATTTACCTGTATTTGCTATACATTTAAATATTTTATTTGGTTAAGCTAGCTATTTCTGTATTAAATTCTTTTCCATTAAAATTTTTTTTTTCAAAATCTGTGAAAGTATTACAATTCAAAACCAGTAAAAGCCCAATTTAATGGTCAAAATGGCACCATAGGATAGAGAACCAATGGCACGCAACAAAATATTCTGGCCACGCCCTCTATTAAAACGTTTTGCATTTTAGTTCAAAATAACGAAGTTCACTGACAAACAACCTATGTCACGGGGGGCGTACCTTCATGGATCTACGTGCCATTTTTTTTTTAAAGACGAGTTGAATGAGATAGAGACGTGCCGTCAAATAATTTTGACGTGATTATTGGGAAAATAATAAATCTAAATACACGAACAACTCAAAACTCTTTATTTGCTACTAAAAACACTTTGTACTGTATAATTGTAAATGCTTTAGTTATACATGTAATTATAATTAAAGTAACATTAGTGTGCCTTTAGTTGTTGCAGATTGTGTGTGTGTGTGTGTGGATGACAAATAAAACTTATTTTAGGATTGTAAGATGTTACTTTTAGTAGATTGCATGCTGAATTAGAATCATGTGCCCAATTGTTTGTAAACATTTAATTATTTTTGCTGTGATTCACATTTTTTGACAAGAGGATTTGTGATTTATTTTAAAAGGCCGTTTTACAGACGATGTTTTGCATACCACTGTTCCAGAACATAAAACGCGTGGCACTCTGTCGCCTTTGCGAATAATGTCATATTTCTAGATTTACCAAGTTTGAAATTCTCTGTTACACTTAATACCTTGCACTCCTTGTTCTTTCGCTAAACTAACCATGTTAAATAACAGTGAAAAATCGTAAATATAACACAAATAAACTTTAAAATACAGCTGTGTCAACGAAATTGACTCTGCTATGCGTAGACAAATTTTGCATCATAAGAAACTGTAATCCACGACGTAACTAAGGCCCGACAATAACAAATGAGTTTGGTCCTCACCGCCCCGTGACCGATCACTTGCGTTTGTTCGTAATACTTCATAGTGAACTTTGCTATTTTGAAATAAAATACCATTTTGATGACTGACGTGCCCAAAATATTGTGCCGCGTGCCACTGGTTCGCCATCCCTGACCTATGTCATCTTTGGATGAATGGATTTTTATGTATTGTATATTTTCTTAATTTAATTCTTAGTAGAATATGTTTTAGCGTCCCCAATAACTTTTAAACGTCTTGGCATAGATATCATCAGATGCTCATTTATTTGTTTAGTGTTATTGTTTGTGTGGGTATTTGTGAACGTATGCTATGTGCTGTCTACTTTTAAGAGTCGTAGGTGGTGCCTCCATCTGAGTATGGGTCCAGGGACTACTTTTGCGTAGGGACCCATGGCCTCAAGAAGTCTTAAGTCGTCCTTGAGTGTCCTAGAACTTAAAACAAACAATTTTTGTACAGAAATTTTCGGGGGAAGTGCGGCGTAGAAGCACAAACAGAAAAAATAACACATTAACGGAAATATAAAGTGTTCATTGTAGCAGCATACTCAACGAGTGATTCCCCAGAGAAAATGTTAAAACAGTTTTAGAGATGTCCGTCATATTATGGTTGATTTTACTAATAGCGAAAAGGCAGACATGCATCTAATGTACGGTTCTGTAAATGGTAATGGCAGAGCGGCGCTACAGCTGTATCAGGAACGCTCTCCAAGTAGCCCACAAAATGTTTCAGCAATTACATGGACAGCTGTGTGAAAATGGTTCATTTATCACCAGTACTGATGGAAGAGGTAGATCGAGGGCTGTATGACGCACATACCAAAAAGAAGTCATCTTGGACCACGTGAACGAAACACCTGGCGCAGGTATAAGGGCTGTAGCATGTCACCTACATGTGAGGCAACCAACCAGTTAGAGAATTTTACTGTTGGACTATTGATGGATGTAATTTCTAAAACTGTTTCAACATTTTCTGGACGGAATAACTCATTATGTATGCTGCCAATGAATATTTTATGTTTCCGCGCTATTTTTTCTGTTTGTGTTTCACAAACGCGGTACTTCCGCCAATATATTCCTATACAAAAATTATTTATTTTCGTGAGCTCTCTCACCTTTAAAGTTTGTCCCATGACTTTAAAATCACCCGGTGTAAGTTAATGCTTCTATTTTCATAAAAAGCAGTAGAACCTGTTTTTGTGCGGTCTATTTTTATGCGATTTTATTTTTGTGCAATTTCTTATGTGCGATCTTTTTTTTATGCGGTGTATGAATTTCAATGGCTTTGGCGCCTCTGTAATGTTTTATATCTATTTACCAGTGGCGTAACGGAGAATGTTGGGACCCCGCTTCCCCCCCCCCTGAAAGTCAGGTTTCGCCTTTAATATTTTATAAATTGGGTAAATACGTATTTAGCGTTAGTCAAGCCTTGGGCCTCTAGGGTCTTGCCCTCTCCTTCGTGGCTGGACTCAATGGCTTTGGCTCCTCTGTAATGTTTTCTATCTGTTTATCAGTGCTGTAATGGAGAATGTTAGGACCCCCCCTGAAATTCAGGTTTTGCCTTTAATAGTTTATAAATTGGGTAAATACGTATTTAACGTAAGTCAAGCCTTGGGCCCCAAGAGTCCTGCCCTCCCCCCTGTGATGCGGGAGTGTACGCTACGCAACTGACATGTAGACACTTCAAGACGCTCTGCTCATTTGTTATAAACAGTCTCCGGACAATGCGCATTCAGTTGCTTTCTCTCAACGCTCCAGCAGCCCGCGCTTGATTGAAGAAGAACCTTTCAATGACGGAGACATTATCAATAATTTGATAGATTATGAAGACGGACAAGAAGAACCTGATTCTTTGAGACCAAATAAAAATATGCAGGGATCAAGCTTTCCATCAAGTTGGAAAAGCATTTTCTTAAAATAGATACCAATTAAGAAAGGAGTATAAAATTCCAAAAAGGGGCTTCAGTCATGTATATCTGGTTATCGTGACATTTACAAGCAACTGACCCCCCGTACTTCGTCACAAAAACTTATCTCTTACGTTATGTTGTCAAAAAATAAATCAATTGAAATTGTACCTTCAAGTGACGAAAACGATTTTGAACTTATTCATTACCGGTCTTTGGATTACGATGAGTAGCAATGAATTACGTATGCGCATTTTGAAAACTTATCCGTGCATACAATGAGAAACTATATGTTTTAAAAATGTTTCCATGCGTAATATTTAATTTTATTTATTTGTTTATGGAAGTACTCTCTTACATAAATTTCGTAAATAATTGTCATATTTAACAAATGCAACTTTTTTAATGCGGTCCCTATCCACCGCAATAAAAAAAAATTTCTGTAGTATTTCCACAAATTATATAGTTTGTTTTATGTAAAAATTTATGAAAGTTTTGAATACTTTTTGTGCGTTTATTTTTATGCGGTCCCTATCTACCGCACAAAAACAGGTTCAATTGTATAAAAAAAAATCCGTCTCCTTCTCTCTGTTCTCCTCTTGTGTCTAATTTGAAGAATTTTTCGTTAATTAGCATTGTTTTGTGGCAACGAGAGTGAGTGAGAATTTTATTAACGTGGAACTATAAAGCTGCACGAGGGCTTTTAGTAACGGACCTCGTAATTTTGAACCATGGTCAAGTGATGGTGGCTACGCCTGAGTTGACATTCCAGTTTCCCACCTTAAACACCACACTAACAGGAGGACGTTTAAACCTCAACATATTTAACGTTCAGCGGTCCCATCTAACTGAACATTTTTATCGGTACTAGACTCGAACTTATGACACACCAGCCACAAGTCCATGGCCTTGGACCACTAGGCTACTGCTGCCACTTGCTTTATGGGAAGGTCACTGGGGAATAATTTTCTTAAAGTTATGAATCACGAAATACGTAAAAGTCATACTTCTTCAGAATCTTTTTCAATTCCTACATTAATAGCTCACAATCTCTATAAATTTATTTATTTATATATTTATTTATTTATTTATTATGGTGGGATTTTCAATCGTTAATAAAATACATTTTAAAGCGCTCAGTTGAGCTGAAATTTTATATACAGGTTTAATTTGGATGACAATACAATAATATAAAAATAATTAATAAAAATTAATTGATTAAAACTAAATATTTAAGGAATTACAAATACAACCACGTTGGCATCATTTTTGGTGACTTAGCAACCCTTTTGGCGATTTGTGTCAAAACTTGAAAAGGTTTTTTTCTCACGTATTCAGTTGAACTGAAATTTGTATACACGATTGTTTTGGATGACAATACGATACTTTAATGATGATGAATAAAAATTAATTACCACTTAATGTTGTGATTCTGTCATATGCATATACATATTTATATTAATTGTTACTATTTAATAAAAAGTAGCTAAAATAAAAATTTTTCTTTGTTGATCTAAGTAGGAATTGACTTTTTTTTTATATATATTATTTGTTTTTTCTACGTACACCTGGATTCCGAGGGCAAGTAATTTTTAGAAGGATTCCTTGTTCCTCATGTGTGTGATTTACCCCTTTTATTCGAAAACCGAGAACAATTTTCTCAGATCATAGATCACTCTGTTGATTTACCGACTTCATAAATGTCAGGGAACCCTTTCTCCGGCAACAAAGTAGCCAACAACATGCTTGGCTCGATAAATTTCGTCGCCAGTTTGTAATCAGTCGGAACATTTGTTAGATTTCATTCCCTTTTTTCTTATTTTTTCTTCTTTTTTCACTTTCATTTCCCTTTTCTTTTATCACGCAGTTCAGTTTCTAACATACTCATTTTCTACCCTCCCTTCTTCCTCCCCCCAACTTGTTTTACAGCAATACCTTATCGTCTACAGAACCTTGTTGACTCTCGTCGAGTTACACGTAGGTTGAGAGATTGAACAAATGGAAAAAAAGAGAGCGAGAGAAGAAACAACTGCAAAAAGGAAGGAATTTTTACTGCTCACTTGTCATGTTGCTCCTTCAAGGTTTCCTGATAAAAACGAATTAAATTAAAAAATTAAAAGAGAAAGCGAGTGATAGGAGTAATCAGTGAACGCTTTGGATGGATGAAAAATGTAGGTTTCTAATTACATACTTGTCAATCTCGTATCGTGATGGAGGTGCACGTAGAGGCTATTTTGTAGCAGGAATCTGAAACAAAAATGAGAACTTGTAGCAAGATATTTCTTTTGCTTTCAATAAGGCTTGTTTCCTCATAATTTAGAAAAAAAGAACGAAAAATATCTTAATTTTTTTTTTATAAAAAAAAGTCAAATTTTTCTGATGGCATAATTATAATTTTCGAAAGACCGACCTTCCAGCACAGTGGCGTATCCAGACTATTTCCATGGAAGAGGTTACATTTTAAAAAAAGAACGTAGATTGAAATACCAAGGCGAAAACTGTATGCTAAAAATTAAAAATCTATTGGTTTATGGGAGGGGTCTGAACCCACAAACCCTACCTTTGTGTACGACGTCACTGTACCATCATTTTTTAAAACAATGACTTGAAATCGAAATGCGGATTATTTGTTTATGGTAGGGGTCTTTGGGAGGAATTTGAACCCTTAAACCCAGTGGCGTAACGTACACCCCGCAGGGGCCCAGAGTTCTAGGGGGCCCAAACCTGACTTTGCAGGGGTACCAAATGTTCTCCGTTACGCCACTGCCCAAACCTCACCCTAGTGTACTCCACTGGCAAATGGCAACAAGCAGCCGTAAAGAAGCAGTATTTTAAATATGTTCCAACATAGTGGCGTAGTGAGGGGGGATGTATAATTGTTGTAACCTCTTATAATAATTGCTGTTTATTGAACTTTTAAGCAAATGACTTGAAATAATGCAAGTTTTAAATTTTTATAAATCTTCAGAAAAAAAAAAAATATTTGAATTCCTACATTCCACTAATCCTTTTCATCTATAAAACAAACAATAAAACTTGAAATTAATTCTGAGATATACGTTATGATGTCCCCTTCCTCATGAAAATTTTTCGATACGACCATAGCCCTGCATAATTCCATTTGACAAAGTTCAAGATAGGATATTAGGTAGACAGCTAATCTAAACTTAGTGGCCAAACAGCCCATGAGAGCCAAGGCCTAATGTGCCCATCTCAGTTTTCATAACCTTGGGCGCTGAGGTGTATGAGCAAATGTTCCGGTCAAGCGGTCCGTCTGACGTGAGGCCCACAGTCTTTAGTTCCCCAAGAAAGATTGGTACTCATTTTTCTACCCTGAAAGGATGTAAGGCTGAGTTGATCTTTCCCAGACCGGGGATTGAATCCCGGATTTGTGTCGTGGAAGCTGTAAGGACCTTTGGTCCGAGCCTAGAGATGTGAGAGGAAAGGAAGGAAGACTAGCCATATCCAAAAACATTCTATTTATTGATCACACAAATAATTTTAAATAAGATATGTGCCCAAACTAAGCAATATGTTGATAAATAACTAGGTACGAGAAGTATGAGAAGACTTTAAATATCGACACACTTATTTAAGATCGAATCGAGAGTTATCTAAGCACTATTTAAACTGTAGTGACCATTCGTCACTTTAATTCTTTCAATTATCAAGCATCTGAATTACACTATAAATTTGAATAATACCTGATCAGTAGCAATCTATCCACTCTCCTCACATTCTCTCATTCTAGCTTGAAAACCTAGACTATATATAGCAACCCAAGAGGACTTTGTTAATGGAAGGACGCAGATAGAGCCGTCACAATGCATGATATGCTACCACACAGCTTCTAGATTGACAACTATGTGCAAATAAAAACAGGTTTCAAAATTCACATTTTCATTGGATTGAAATTTTGGAGACTTAATTAACAGCTTGCAAATAAAGTTCGTTATTTGATTGATTCATACCATTAGGTATCATTCAATCGTAGCTGTACCCTAAAAATTGCACACTTATGTAGCCACTCCTACTTGATGTAGCATTTTTAAATTTTTAGTGTAGTGTACATATACACTACTGGCCATTAAAGTTGTAACACCATGAAGGAAAACAAACACAAAAAATATATTTATTTTACGTAAACAGTATGGCATGAAGACAAAATGAGGAAATTTGAAAGCACTTTGGAAGTTTACAGGAGTACGATAGTAGTAAAAACAGCTGCGACTCCTGGAAGTTAAAATGACCTTTACTCTATTTGGCAGTAGTTTAACTGGACTTGGATGATTGAAACAGGCAACTTATAACAGGCTGTTTCAAGTCAGTGCCACATTTCCTCGACTTGTTTTTCTAGCTGGAAAGGGCTGTCAGGCCAGTCTCGAAGCTACCCAAGATCAAATGTTTTCATTGGGTGATGGATCTGGAGACCGTGTAAGCCGATGTAACATTCGAATACTCTGTGTATTGAAGACACAATGTGATACATATGATCCTCATTATCTAGTTGGTTGCGTTTTGCAGACCTGGAAAATAGGGTACAAACACTGGATGTAAGATGTAAGAAATGTACCTATCATCGTTCAAATTACGGTTGATCCGATTTAAAGATGTGCGTTTCGTTTACCCAATGGTTGCTCAAACCATCACACCAGGTACAAGACCTCTATGCTGATATGGAGACAAAGACAAGAAGACAATAAGCGGTCTCCTCGGTGACTCCAGACACGCATACAACTATCAGAATACTGCACGACATTGGGCCACCGATGTATCTGGTTTTGTCACTAAGCGCACTGGAGTCTCTTTCTCTCTCTCTCTCTCTCTCTCTCTCTCTATATATATATATATATATATATATATATATATATATATATATATATATATATATATATATACATACCAGAGAGAGAGAGAGACAGAGAGTATCGTAACGAAACTTGGCATGAAGGTACATGTCGGGGAGATATGCAAATGATTAGAAATGCAGCGTGATTGCGCATTACGCAGAGGGCGTTTAACGTCATTCTCTGTGGAGTATAAAAAGTAACCAAAGCTTGTTTCAGTGTGCTTAATCGTTTACAAAGAGCTGAGGTAGACATGCCATTACGCCGTTTTCGAAGACAATATAAGCAGCTTTTGCAGTTTGAGAGGGGGAGAATCATCGGCATGATGGAAGCTGGGTGGTCAGTTAGGCAAGTAGCTCGCCAATTAGGCCGCTCTGATTATGTTGTGATGAAGTGTTGGGGTCAGTGGATCCGAGAGATGTCATTTACACGAAGACCAGGCTCAGGACGCCCTCGACAAACCAGTCGTCTGGAAGACAGCTACATCGTAAGAAATTCACGCGTACAGCCAACTGCTTCATCAATCCCCATCCAGGCACAGGTAGCACCTTCATTAGGGACCCCTGTGTCTTCTCGAATCATACGAAGGCGCCTGGCTGAAGGACATTTGGGATCTCGGCACCCATTACGTGTGTTGCCCTTGACGCCTCCGTTTGGAGTGGTGCCGCGCACGAGGAAACTAGGATGCAGAGGAATGGAACCAGGTCGTCATTAGCGACGAATCCAGATTCAATCTCAGCAGTGATGACAATCGTGTTTGTGTGTGGAGACCCCGTGGTGAACACCTCAATCCTGCCTTTGTTTTGCAGCGACAAACTGCTCCCACAGCTGGTGTGATGGTATGGGGTGCCATTGCCTACAATACACGGTCACACCTAGTATTGATCCGTGTCACCACGACAACCCAGCGGTATGTCCATACACCCTGCAACCACATGTGTTGTCACTCATACAACGGCTCCCAGGAGCCATTTTTCAACAAGACAATACTCGGCCACACACTGCAAGAGTGTCACAAGACTGTCTCCACACTGTTACTACCCTTTCTTGGCCTGCCCGATCCCCAGATTTGTTTCCAATCGAGAAAATATGGGATCATTTGGGACCGCGAATTGGGCATCCCACGAGTTTGGACGGACTAGAGGCAAGGTTATAGCAAATATAGAACGATATGTCTCAAGACATCATACAGAACTTGTATGCCTTAATGCCCGATCATATCGTATAGTGTATTCACGCTAGAGGGGTTGAACAGAGTATTAAATCCTCCGTTCTTTTGCCTTTTTCTCTGAAATAAATGATCCTTTTTCTTTGATTTTCTAATCTTTTACTTATATCAAATGAGTCATTATGTATGTAAAATTTCGTTTCATTTTGATGACTCCTTCTTGGTGCACTAATTTTTTTTGTCCATGAGTATATATATATATATATATATACTGCATTGTCAAGGGAAACCGAAGTAACGAAGTAATAGCCACCGTGCTGACAGTCGACGCTGCTGCAAACATCGTCGCACCGTACGAGCAGATACTTGGCGTGCTTCAAACATGCCCCTTTCCTGACTAATGGTTTGTAATGTGATTCTACGGATTTTAAGGGCCGACGTCTCAATATGTCTGTTCTTTGGGACTTAAATCATGGGAGGGTGGGGTGATCCTGTATGCCGTTCTCTCAGTATGACCCTCAGCAATCCAATAATTCCATATTCGTATAATAGTGTTTGCATTTCTATCAGTGTGACGAGCGATATCATGCAACGATACCCCACACTCTTGATAGGTAGCGACCCTGACTCTATTCACTTCCGACACTTTCTGGCAAACATTTCTTCTTTTACAGGGTACAACACAATATTCTGAGCAAACTTCTACCTTAAAAAGTGCTTTCCGAATGAGAAATACACTATGTAACCTTTTTTTATGCAAACATTAGAATACTCGCAATCTAGCAGGGAAAAAAGCGTTTTTTAATATACTTTTATTACATTACAATAAAACTTTAAAAAGTATTGCAAATCAATTATATTATGTATAAATAAAATCTGCCGTCTCATTGACTGGGATGAGCTTTAGATACTTGTAACTATACTAACTTCATAGAGAACGAGAAACCCTTTTGTATATACATTTATAATTTTCTTTTCGATGTTTTATTGTGACTCGTGGAACCCTTGATTATGCCTCGTGGAACACAATTTGAAGACCACGATCTGTACAATGTGACCATGCAAGCTGAATTACTCTACAAAACTTTTCTTTTAAATTTTAAGAACAAGATAATTTTATCCATGATAGCATACTGTAACGGGTCTATCCACGTTCTTAATACTATTAGTCCTCTTGGGGAAGAATGCGTCTTTAAACATTATTCTATAGAAAACTTTCCTCCTCCAAAGAAGATGTGATTATGCAAATCAATCCTTGTATTTAAAGATTAAACTTTCGAGTTAGAGGGAATCAGGTTAGACTGCTAAAGGTTAGCAGTGATTGATTAATGTAAATCTAGGTGAGAGCATTTCGTGGCTTATTTGATTAATATTAAGATTGACGATTTGGTCAAAAGTATTAAATTAGATTAGGTTTTTTGCCTAGACGTAAGTGATCCGATTTATTGTTAATTCTCCTAGTATTTCTCTATTGCTTCCCATATTTAACAATTGATGCTTTTCTTAGTTTGGGTTATTGAATTTTTATCTTTGTTGAGAATTGTTAATAAATAGAGTTGTATTGACTATGGCTAATCTTCCTTCTGACCCTCTCACACTAATAGATAGCACGAGTCGTCCTTTATAATACAAATATAATAAACATCCTTTACACAGAATAATACTGCATAAAGTATATAACGGCACATTAATGAATCGGTGATATTCATTATTCAACTATGAATCGTGAAATTTATTACTTTTCAAAACCCACAAACAGTGAATGACTTTGGGTTTTAAAAGTAGATCTTAGCGCCTCCACTAATGAGAAGATTCGAGAAAGATCGAAAAAAAAAAAAAAAAGGAAGCTTCCCACCTAGACTAGGGAGTGGATGTCAAGATATGATTTTTCCTTTTTATGAATTGCCTCCTTGTTTGCCTCCCTATCGTGAAGTAAATATGGACACAAGAAATTTATCACTCGTATTACAATGTAATCTGCGCTCACGAGCCTTGACTCCTCTTTTATCAGCTGACACCTCGAAAAGATAAACAACAATGCACCGCGAAGATAAAGGAACCGCCTGGCGTTCTCACGTAACACTGCCTTCCAATACTTATACACGACAAAAACCGCCAAGTTATATATAGAAATACATAAATAATTGTGAAAAGAGCCCTATTAAATAGATTTTATGTTCTGACGGATATCTCTTCATCGAAATTGATAAAAATGAAGCTTTGACTATATCAGTGTTTCTCAAACTGTGGGGCGCGCCCCCCTAGGGGGCGTGATAACCCTGCAAGGGAGGCGCGAGCATATTGAAAAGTCGAAAACTAAAGATTATTCACAAAAATTATTAATTTAAAGAAAGTAAACAAACAAAAATACACTCTGTCGCAAAAAAATATATGCACCCAGAAGAAATTGAGCTACATTCACGAAATTTGGTATGCATGTAGTGTATATGAAAATAAACAAATGATTAAAAATTCAGAACAAAATATCATTTTATTAAGCGGTTACAGCTTGCAAAAGGTTAAAAATCAGTAAGTAGTAAAGCCAAGCTATACAAGCCGAAATTCGGCGTGGCATCGATTCAAAGATCACACCCCCTTTCCTGCCATAGTCTTTGCATCTGCGCAGTATCTCGGGAATACTATTGGCGAAAGATCTGGTGACCTGGCAGGCCAATAAATAGCATTATCCTGACTTGATAGCATGGGTAGCACAATCGGCGTTAAAGTATCGTCCACGTATTTTCAAAGTGCCTTGAAGGACAACTTGATTTTCCCAAGAATACTAACTGTCACACCTTGTGAAATTGCTGTATGCTGCTCGACAATAAATGCCGGATCGGACCGCTGGCCGGTGCGCCTCCAGACACGTGTGCGGTGGTCATCAGCACTTTTCATCACTGAAGATGACACGTCTCCAGTCTGTCACACTCCAAGTTGCCCGAGGTCGGCAAAAATCCAGTCGACACAGTGGCAAGCGTCTTATATGTGGGGTCAGTGGCAAGCGTCTTAGCGGACGTCGGCTCCTCGCCAACTTCGTCAGTCGTCTCCTTATGGTTTCTCTTGATGGCACTGGATGTCTGGAAGGAGGTAAGTGGCGTTGAATCGTTGCTAGCGACGTTGTTGGTGCCGAAGTGGCCACTCTTCTGATTGCACGAACCTCGCGATCATTTGTGTTCCTGGGACGTCCTGACCCTCCGCGACGGTACACTCTACCTTCTGTGATCCACTGTACCATATCGCTAAGGTGGCGGCCGATACGTTACCAACCTGCTTCTCTGAGGCCTATTATACGGCCCCTATCAAAGTCCGTCAGCTGCTCGTACTGCCGCCGGTTACGTCTTAGAGGCATCCTAAGTCTCAATATCGTCTATCAAAGTCATCAGATTCGTTTGGATGGGTCTCATTGGCTTTGCATATTTTCGTGATTGTAGCTTGATTTCTTCTGGGTGCATATATTTTTTGCGACAGAGTGTACATTCTGACATAATAAAAAAAAACAAAATACACATTTATACTGATATAATACACCAATAAATATGACAGTACTGCGGAATGAATTTTATAATTATTTTAACAATACTAAGTTTTTTTTTATTTATATATATATATATATATATATATATATAAGTTTAATAATTAAAAGTGACCCCATGGGCTTATTATATATAAAATTATAGGCAAAAATTAGCACTTATATTGATAATTTGTATGGTTTACAATTAATCCCTTAAATGTCGATTAAAAATGATGCGATTCGCGCTCTCCAATACCTCGGTTTAACACGCAGGCGAGCGTATGTGATGTATTGGGGGAGAGAAAAAGGAATAAATAAGCCAATCCTCATAAATAAGTAAATCCTTCGCAAACACTATCGATGTCCTTTTATTAAATTCCAAAGCCTTCCGAATAATTTTATAGATGGCAAGAGCTCAGAAAAGAGATCGTACTTCGGAAAGACGTATATATACGTTCGGGGCAATTAATGTTTTGGATGAGCAAGACGTTTATATACGCCGGCAGTTTATATGGAAGGGGGCGCGATGAAAATGATGACTGAATATTGGGTCGCAAGTATAGAAAGTTTGAGAAGCACTGAACAATATCAATATTTCTACTTTTTTTCCCCAAAAGAAACAGTAATTTCTGAATAAACAAGTAATATAAAAAAAATTAAGAAGTCTCAGGACTCTTAAATAGTACATTTTTCAATTTTTTTAAAAAAATATATGTTAAAGCTTTAACATTTCTGGGCATTTTGATACCAAAATTTTGTTGATACTGGGAAAACTTCCGAAGTTATTGAGAAATAACTAGTGAAACTTAAACAAAAACCCTATCTCTTTCTTATCTTCATTTTTCTCAAAACAAAAAATTTTAGCTTGCGCGCAGGATTTCTCACAAACTATTTATAATATCAATTTGTAGTTTCATACATGGGTTCAAAATATGGCTCTTCATAACTTATCTAACAATTTTAAAAAAAAATTTAATAGAATTTTATATATTTGAATTTTAATTAATTTTTTTCTTAAAATTTCAAAATTTTCGTTTTATAATTGTATTTAAAAAAAATATTTTTTTCCCTCTAAATTCCTTAAAATTTAGTATAACTTCAAAAGTAAACATTTTTTACCAAGTGAAATTAATTTTGTAAATTTTGATTCATTTTGTACTTCAGAATCCTGCGTGGTGTAAAATGCTGATTTTCATACTTTTGAAAAATTGTCCCATTTACATTTCTTTATAACTTTTAAAATTTTTTCTCAAATTCTCTGAAAGATTGAGAAACAATGTAAATATATATGATTATAATGTGGTAAAAATTTCAAATTATTGTTTTGTTTTATTGCTAAGTTGCATTGGCTTAAAGAATGATGTCAATTCCTACTTAGATAAACAACTTTTTCCTTTTTATTAAATAACTAGCTGACCGGGTCACACGTTGCTGTAGCTTTGTTTTAATAAGTTGGTTTAATATTTTATTCTCAACTATTCAATGCAGTGAAATTTATTTTGTGCTTACAATTTTGGAGAGTTGAATTTAAGCATATAAAACAACATAGTTTTTTTTAATTTTGCATTTTATTCATCTCTTATATGAGTATAGTATAATGCATGAATTATTTACGAAGTTGTTAGTAACAACATATGAAGATTTAATTTTATAAATGATGTTAATAGCGGAGATTTTTAGCAATTTTTAATATTATTTTTATCATTCTAAATTATAACAATAAATAATTTCTATATAATTAATTGCTAATTGGTGCAAAATATTTTTTGGTAACTTTTCTTTTGCTTACGCAAATAGATTTAATGGTTTCTCCACACGTAAGCATGCAACGGATATGTGCCATGCGATAAACATGAATTTTCCAAGTCCGAGACCCATGGCCATCGCGAAGGCCAAACGAATCGTGAATTGGAGATTTTTGAATCGTATTCGAGATTCAGACGGTCTCAGTGGAATACGTGGTAACAAGACGATTTCTCCTTTAAACATTACAATCAAAATGGTTGCTTCAAGAAGGTTCCCGGTAATTCTTTTAATGATCAAACGTGAACCGTTACATTATCTAGGAGTATTTAAGTTACGCAGCAGAATAACCAGTCAGCCAATCATCAACCGAAGATTGTGAGGTGGCATTCCTAATATATCCAGGAAATTTAAAAATACAGTTTAGTTTTCATCAACAACCGTGTCGATTGATTAAAAATGCATTAGATCACCTAACAGCACCTCTGTATCTGGAAGTTTATTTCGTCAACATCAAAATTTTTTTCTACCCAAGTAACAGGATTACAGAGCTAAAATCATTACCTAGATAATTATACAGTATATCCGGGATGAGAGACACTCTCAATTAGTTCCTTTTTTTTCTGAACAACAGTAAAGAAATTGCCTTGCAATTTGATACATTGTGCATTTTGAGAGATGCAGTTCTACTTCACCTTTTGAAATATCCAACTGTTGGTTAGAAAATATTTGCTCCGATTGATCATCTTGGAATTGAAGTAGCGTGTTTATGGTCTTTCGAAGTGTTTCAAAGTTTCACCATGAAAACGATTGTTTTAAAGTTATGTAAATCTCTTTAGCAAAAGTAGAGCGAGGAATGATTTACAATGTCAGTCGGAAATCACCAGACTGTAATAGGACAGCACCACTGAATATTTTCTCGTTGTCATTTAACTTTCATAAAGTTCTATGTAAAGCTTCGAGTGAGTGTTTATGGCCCATAGTACACTAATTGCATATTATGATTGAACTCCTTTGCAATACCGTTGCCATTCCCCTTTTTTTTTAAAAAAAATTACACATTGCGTTAGGTTTTTCATGAGTTTTTAATCATGCAATTGCCAATGCAATTTTCTGTTGGTCTTATTTCCGTAAGTCTATGCCTGAAAGCTTAATAGCTATAGGAAATAGACGTGGGACGCGAAAGAATAGTGATTTGACCTCATTGCGGCAATATCCAGAAAAATTACGGGAGTTTCTGAAATCCGAATCCAGATTCTCGTTCCCCATCCCAATATGCAATTAATGCCCACTTTTGACGCCCCAGCTCCTACAAGTTCCGTCCCTGGAGCATATCCTCCCGGCATATCATCCGGAATTATCCGGCAAAGTTACTGGAGTTTCTAAAGTCAGATTTCAGCAAAGTTACTGGAGTTTCTAAAGTCAGATTTCAGATTCTTGCTCCCCACCCAGAAAAACACAAGGAGTGGACTTCGCACACACTCCAAGAGTTTTAAATTAAGCCCCTGCCACGATTCGTTTAAAATACTGTCATCTGGCATTATTTAACATGGGAATTTCTCGAATTAGATTAAATATTCGGATCGGCCGTCTCAAAATATGTCAGGGACCCACCTTTTGAGTCTCTACAATTGCAAGTTAGACTGACACCACTGTCCATACAGTCATCCGAAATTATTCGATAAAAAAGTTAACCTAAAGATCACCTAAAATCCGATTTAAGATTCATCTTTTACGCTCCGAAACACACACGGGACTGAATTTCTGTGCCCTAGCGCTTACAAATGCAGCCGCTAGAGGGATTGAAAATTCGTAAGTGGGACTCGAACGTGAAGCCATTCCACCTAATTTCGGCAATATCCTGCAAAAACTTGTGAGAGTTTCTGAAACTTTACTTCAGATTCTAGTGTCTCACATCAAGACGTAACCGGGGACTACTTTTGGCACCCCTAAGCCTGCAAGTATAGTCACTGAAAAGGGGCATTAGGGTCGTCCGGCATTATCAGGCAAAGTTACGGGAATTTCTAATATTCGACTTCGGATTCTCGTTTACCATCCCGAAAATGAATAGAAAAATATTTTTCGCGCTTCAAGACATGAGGAAAGCTCCTGTCATGATCCGCGTAATAAACAGTTGTCCAGAATTACCCGAAAAATTTGCGACAATTTTTCATATTAGATATCAGATTCAAATTCACCGTCTCAAAATACCCCAGGAATTAAGTTTTCGTTATTAAGATTCTATTAGAAAAAATTACAATACTTATGATCTAAGTAATGTAATAAAATTGCACAAGTTTGAAACTTTTATTGGATAAGTATTAAAGGAAAATTATATCAATTTCACACACAATGATACTCTGTGCATAAACAAATTTAAGATTTACCACAAGTTGGATCGGCTGGCAATAGTTGAGCTAATTTATAATTAGTTTTTTTATATATATAAATGATTATATTATATTAATAATGATTTATATTTTTTTATGTATAGATGAGTTGCTTTTGGTAAAAATAGACATAACATACACCCATTATTGATTTTCATCCTAGTTATTTAAACCTGATTAAATAAGAGGTAATTTTCATTATAAAATAAGGGGGCAATTTATAGTATTTATATCACTAATACCTTACTGTGGCAAATCAAAACTTTAAACTGACTTTCTCAGAAAGATGAAATAACTGTTTTGTCTTCATTTAAAATGCTAAGGCTTTTTTTCTACTGTGCCTAATGCTTCGAATTTTTTTTCACCTACTGCTAATAGTACATGTAAAAAAAATTAGTATGCATTTTTCAAATCAATACTTATTTTTTTAAACATAATTAAACTCGAAATTTATACATTTTTTAAAGGAATTTTCAATAAGCATTCATAAAAAGAAGTATTGTACGAATACCAATCATGTTTTCGCAAAACCCATACCAATTTTTGTTATACATAATTTGACGTACTTGTAAATCAAATTCCATGCGTGTACGTAAATTTTTGTAGAAGTAACATTTTAAAATCACTTCACAAATTGTGAGTTTTTATCTTAAAAAATTAAATGGCTAGCTTTTTATGAAATTTTGAGCACAAAACCTCTATTACATAGTATACACATATAGGTGGCAACCAAAAAAATTTTGAAAAGCTTTAAATTAAAAAATTTTGCGTAAATCGTAATTTCTGTTTGTCATCAACCACAAATAACATAAGTCATCCGTAGTAATAGATTAAGATGGCGCGATTTGGAGAAGCTTAGAAGATAATCCTATTAAGATCTTGACTTTTAAAAAACTTGAGGAAGACCACCAACTACATCAGAGATTCGCAAACATTTTTGTTTAATAGACCCCTTGCAATGTTTGTTTCTTACCCAATGTTAAATTTTTACGAATTTATGAGCTTAAATGTCTTTTTGACAGCTACTTACTTTAAGATAATTAAAGTTCTAACTATAGTGAAGTATACTGTTTAAAACTTAAGAAACACATGTTGATTAGATTAAAATTTAATTAATACATAAAATAACTGAGCAACAAACAAATGCTTCTAATAGGAGGTATGAAACAACATTCAACATTTGGTATGTGTGTGTGAATCTTGTCAGGTTTAAACCTAAATCTCCCGGCCAGGTTTTTTTTTTTTTTTTTGGCAATTGGCAACCACGCTGAAATTCCTCACTAGGAAAAGCAATTAAAAACTTTTTTTTCACGATATTGGAATAAATAACAGATATATCTTAAAGGCAAAATTACAGACACCCGTTTCTAAACTTTACTTTAAGATCTTCGTTAGTGATTCCGATCAGTTCCTATTGTATTATGAATTTTTTTTTTTTTTAATGTGACCATGTGAATTGATTGTCCACTGTAGTATTACCCTTGTCAAAGCATTCTCAAACCTGGTTTCAAAATCTGAATAAAAGGCATTTAAATACTGAACGTAGATTAAAACATCCTGACATATTGTCTATGACGAATTGAGAAAATTCCCGACCTGCTTTATAGCTTAATTCTGGAAAGAAACGCGGAAAAAGTTCTTGTTTTAATAAAATTTACGTTGTGTCACGTTAAAACTGCAAATTAACCTCATTAAATTCATTAAATAAATCTGTTAAATAAGTAAAATATACGTGTGGTTTCCACTTTATTAAATTTTCTTTTAAAGTTAAAATCACGATCTGGTTTAGTGAGAACAACTATCATAAACCTCCATTTACACCTCATGGACCCCCAAATTAGTTTTTCATTTACGTGGACCTCTTGCAACTCGTCATAGACCACTTAGGGCATCACTAAACTAGATGGTTGGACAGTAACAGGCACAAATAATTTTCAGGGGGGTCCAGGGTTTAAAGTCCACCATTCTCGTATCATCTCAATACGATGCTAAAGGTTTTCTTTTAATTTTGTCGATTTGGGGAACAAATAACAGTAAAAAATAAATTATGGAATTAATAATTAGCATTAATTAAAAAATGAGGTATTAATTACAAAAATACTTAATTTAACTTTACGAATTATATTTATACGATTATCATTAATCAAGAAAAATTCAAGGTCTATGGGGAGGTTCCGAACCCGGGGACACTCTTTGCCACCTTGTGTGAGCCACTGTGGTTGGATGACATTGAGAAAGATTTAAATACATTTAAAATTAAAAATTGAAGAGAAGTAACTACACAGAAGACGCTGGAAAGAGCGCGTGGTTGAGGCAGCGAAGGCGTTTTAAAGAAGAATAACTGTTGATTTTGTGGCAAAAAAAGTAAAATCCGCCCTTAAACAAAACAAGTCATACTAGCATGACCACTCGGTTATCGCGGTACCATGGAAGAGAGAAAAAGATTTCAAACGTCTGTTATACTTCAAACGCATGACAAAATGATAAAAATCCCGTGTAATTCTAGACAAATATGCTTCAACAATGAAAACCAGAATCAAAGACCGTTTTCAAACTCAGCCACAATTTGTCGTTGCACCTTTGAATGAATGGCGAGAAAGGAATTTCATGGTACAGATGGCTATAAAAGTAAATTAAGATCCGTCTTTACACGATTGCGTATCTTATAAATAAAGGTTGAAGTGATTGTGGGAAAACCAAAAACCGCGAACTGTCAAATTAAGTTGTTAGAAAGAAGCAAGTTTCAACTGGTCGCAATTTAAAAGAAGCACTTGGATTCATTAAGTGAATGCGATAGACCTCGTAATTTTGAACCATGGTCAAGTAACGAGGACGACACCTGAGCTGGCACATCACTTTCCTAACATCCACACCTCTCCAATGAGAGGACTTCCACCACGACAGTTAAATTACATCAGCTACTCTAAACTGTGAGTCTTCAGTGGCACTAGGGCTTGTAACGTTTCCCGCCTCCCAGCTGGGATTCGGCTTCTTTGTGGAAATAATCATCACACGTGCATTCTGCACCTGTATCTCGAAAGTTATTGCGTGTTCCCTCTATGGCACTTCCCCCGCAACCTTTTGACATGTCCCTTGTGATGTCAAAAGGTTGTGAGTGAAGTAAAGGTTCAAAGCTACTAGCAGGATGTAAGTAGATTCTAAAAAGGCGCAGGCTGCTGATCCCCGTAGCGAGAGAAGACAAAGAGGGAGAACGAGAGATGCTTGAATCTTCGAACTGAGTGTACACCGAAAAGAACTCCTTTCTCACAAACCACATCATTTGAACTCTAATAATATTTTAATAAGTTTAATAACTTCAATGCATAATCTGTAAATAATAGCTGTGACGAAAATAAACTGAATGCTGAAACTGATCAATATCAATCTACCATTATTTATCTCAAACGTCACAGGCTCCAGCTCATGACACACTGACCAAGAGCTCGATGTCATGGCCGCTATACTACCACAGGCCTAACAAGGAGTAATTGAAAAACATATGGAAATTAAATCACATTTGCTCTTCAGTTGTAAAATTTCGAAAAAAGGCGCAATTTTCTTTCGATTCCTTATGATATTATAGAATTATCTGTTGTCGTAATGAACTCTACCGGGTATCTATTTAAATGGCACACGCAGACTACTATCATGAGAAAGGTTAGAAATTAAAAAAAATGCAGATGGAAGCATCAAGACGTAATCCTTATGCTAAAAATTAAGCAAACTTAGGAGGGGGATTGAAACCCAAACTCCACCGTTATGTATACCACTGGTCCAGTAGCGCACACAGGAATTTTTTAAGGAGGGAGGGGGGGGTCCGGGATCAAAAGTTCACTATTCTTGTATCATGCTCCTTTTGATTTTGTCGATTTTCGGGAACAACAGTAAAAAACTAATTATTGAATAAATAACTAGCATTAATTAATAAAATTAATCATTAATACCAAACACATAATTAAATTTTACGTACTATATACTTAGAATTATAATCAATCGGAAAAAAAATCAAGGGCTTTGGGGGAGGTCAGCACCCCCCCCTTTCCCACTTTTGTGCGCCACTGCACTGGTCTGTTTCCAGTCCATGCACAAATCCGCTTACCTGACTCAATTAGCCTCGTAATTTTGAACCAAGGTCAAATGACCAGTAGAGTTACCATCCTTCAGTGGCCGCGGACTTCTTAAGACTTTTTGAGGCCCTAGGCCCCGAGACATCTTAAGGTGTTTTGAGGCCCTGGGCCCCAGCGCATAAAAGTAGGCCCTACCCACTGGCGTAGCAAACTCAGAGGGGGCCCTGTATCAAAATTCCTTCGGGGCCTTTTTTTAGATATGGGAGCTTTGCTAATGGGACTGGAGCTACACATGTTGGGGCCCCATATCATTGATACGGCGGTAGCTACGCCCTTTTATCATCTTTAAAAGTTGGTAGTAAATAGCATACATTGTCAAATAATCGTACAAACGGTAATTTGAAAAAATTAAACGTGCATGACTCACAATCAACTAAATGAGTATTAGGCCTAGGCCTAAACATGGAAAACGGTCACCCCATAATAATAGGCTTGCTACTTTTGCTTGTTGACATGCAGTTTGAAATTCCCTTTATTTTGGGTGAGTGAGTGAGTATTAACGTCGCACTGTTCAGCTACACGAGGGTTTTTGGTGACGAACATCGAAATTCTGAACCTCGGTCAAGTGATGAGGACGACATCTGAGCTGGCAGCCCCTTTCCTAACTACCACAACACACCAGCACCCTTTATTTCGGAGAAAATGTGCTGGAATAATGTTCGATCATTAAAATTATTCGGATCATGATCGTATAAAGGCTGAGTCGAGAAAAAAACCGAGGCCCTGGGCCCGGCCCAGTTGGTCCATGCTTTAAGACGTCCCTGCCAGTGGCGTATACACAGACTACTTTTATAAGATGTTATATTTTTCTTACAAAAGTAGATAAAAGCTTCAAGACGTAATCTTTACACTAAAAATTAAAACCCTTTTGGTCTTTGGAAAGGTTTGAACCTCTTAACCACCCCACCATTTTTTAAGCCAATGTCCTCTCCTCTCCGCGTCCCTTCTACACCCCTCCCCTATCCTCTTTTCTTTATTGTCCTTTCAAAACAAGTAATATAAAAAAAAATTATGTCAATTCCCACTTAGGTCAATAAGGAAAAGGTAGGAGGCCCTTGATCACCCCCAGATTGTTCTCCCTTAAAGTTAGGGTGGAACCGAGCAAAATCATACTGTCACCTGCATGGTGCTCAAAGCTAAGGCTAACGACAGGCGTAAAAATTTCAGCCCTTAGTCGCGATGAAATTCGCGGGCCTCGATATCTGACTTCGTCAGTCAGGTGGCATTAGCTACAACCTCACATTCTACGAACGTGGCTTGCCTTGTCACGAGTTCGAGCCCAGTACCACTAAAGACCCGCCGTGTAGGGCAGCGATGCACGTTAAATCTGTCGAGAGCTGAAACGTCCTCCTGTTGGTGTGTGGTGTGGTAGTTAGGGGAAGGGGGGCAGCTCAGGTGTCGTCCAAGTCACTTGACCATGGTTCAAAATTACGTGGTCCGTCGCCAAATGCCCTCGTGTAGCTGAACAGTGCGACGTTAATATTCAATCAATCAATCAATCACATTCTACGAACAAAATTGTGAAAATGCAGTGTTTGAAACTTAGAATGTTATGAAAAGAAAATTGAAGGTTTCTCTATTAAAACAAAAAGATTATAACTTTATTTTAAAAGAAAAATTTCGAAGGAAATATAGTTCTCAACAAAACATCTTAAAATTATCTAGTAATATCTAGGAATCTTAAAATTATCTAGTAATATAATTTTAGCTAGTTTATATATGTTTCTGCAAACTAAAATATTCAATGTAAACAAAGTACACGGCATCAAAATTAAATTATAATATATCCTTACTTTTCTAGGATTTCAATATTGTTTCGGTTAAAAACAGATTTCTTTTTGTTGAAGGTATATTGATGGATTTCCAAGAAATTCTTAGAAATGTTAAACACAAATAACGTTGCCTTTAATGTATACAATCTTGTCTTTTTTTAAAATTTATTCTATCCTTTTCATATTGAATGCATAAAAAGTAATAATATTTAGTTAGATTTCAAAAACATACCTTGCTTCTGAATATGATCGAAAAATTAGGAAGATTTGCAAAATCCTTAACTTAAATCTATCTATGCAGTATTGACTGATGAATGATATTGTAGCTTGAATTGCTGTTATATGGAAGGTGAAAAATATTATTAATTGGAGTATATCTATGCGGAAATACACTGATGAAAACAATTAAAGGGAGGAACGGTTTTTTTAAAGAAAAAAAAGAAAAAAAAACAAATTAGTTGTTGTTGTTGTTGTTGACTAATTCCTCCTGTCTAGCCGCAGGCTAGACCAGGTCCATGAGCCCAAGAGTCCTCAGGAAATCGTACACCAAAAGAGGACTGGAATAGATGTCCTCCCTTTCAAGTCCTGCACAAAACAAAAGATGATCTGGAGTTGCCTGTACCAAATTGCATTTAGTACAATTCTCGTAAATTTTCTGGCCTAAGTTAAAGGAAAGGCCTCTAATGTGTCCACTTGCAAGCCTACTAATAGTTGTTTGGACGACTCTATCCGCCTTGATGGAAAGGGCACCACCTGGGGCCTGCCTATTAGTAAACGCCAAATTAGTAAACGCCTTTACGCAAATAAGGTATCATATCATAGCTAAGCTCTTCACAGACACCTCCGCAACGCAGTGGCCTGTAACTTCATAAGACAATGGTGCTGTGATCACGTTTGTGTAAGAAATATCTCACTTGCTCGCTAGAACGCAAGGACGTTTTGAAACTGTAATGACTTCACACAGCTCTGGGATAAACTACTTATTTCTCAGTAAGAAAATCATCAAAAAATATTCTATCACAATTAGTTAGCAAAAGGGTCCACAGATTTCGAATATCTTTCGCTGCAATGTCTCATATCTCTCGCATAAAATAATGTTCTAAATTGACAGTCTAGAGGAAAGTCCTTTCCATAGGATACGTAAAAAGGGTTCACTCTCGGTAATCCCACACCGAGTCTGGGTGAGTTCGCTGGCTTCAAATCCGCCGTGCTCCTTCGCAATTTCCACCGTTCCAAAATCCGCCTTACTTCGCGGACTCGGGTATAGCTGTATCACCAATCTTTAGCTAGAGGGGCCTCCAATCCGGTTCCCTCACGGAAAGTCTATTCGGTTCAGAATCCACCGTACTTCGCGGACTCACTATCGTTTTTTCTATCGCTGAAGGGACCTCACCGGCTTCCTGATCAATTCTCTCGCTGGAGGGGCCTCCAAAAACGGTTCCCTCAAATCCAGTCCTCATCGTGCTCTCTCGCTCTTCTTATATACCTCTCGTCTCTCACATCCTAATTCCTTCTTTGATCTCTTGTTCTTAGGCCGCCCTTGTCAGTCTCGGCCCATTTGATCTCTTTCCCGTTGGGCGCCGATGGCTCGGTTCACATTGTAAGTTTTCAGACACGCTGTCGTTACCGAATCGTGAAAAACGAAAGCACAATGTTACGGCGTCTCTTTTCGACTGTCGGGACAGCCTGGGAAAGAGGGTCCAAATCTTTGACCACTCAGTTACGAAATTCTTTCCCAGCAATAAGAGAAATGTCTGCAATTTTCCCATGTCTGTCTGCCCCTACTGTTAACAATTCGGGGAAAGGGACCGGCTTCATCACAAAACATCGTAGCTTAGCCCAATCCTTTTTTTTAAATTTCTTTGTTTACTCACCGTTAATATGGCCAATTGTAATCGTCTAGATCAGTGGTACTCAACCTGCGGCCCACAGGGTCCATGAGGCTGTCCGACCTTTTCTGAGGGGCCTGGTCACGATCCATGGCACTAAGAAATTCATTTATTTAAGAACAATGTACTAAAAATTTTGCGGGAAATTCTTTCAATATTAATCAGATCTATCAATTTTGCTATCAGTATGCTTTTTTGGATAGTAGAATTTAAGCAAGAGACGTTTGGTAAAATCGAAATTACCCCATAATTCAGTAAAAAATGCATAAAAGTATATATTTTTTTTCTGTGTATGGCTGGTTCATAGTATTAAAATAAAAGCTCACAATGAGTTTTAATATTTTGATCAATTTTGCTATGTCCAATGTTGCTTTGGTCTTGTAATTTGCTTTTTCCGTTATCCTCATGTTGCGGCCCTCGTGAAATACCTGTCGTGTGCACGCGGCTCAATGGGAAAAAGGGTTGAATGCCCCTAGTCTCTTAATTCCCCAATTTGTTTCCCCATGTATTGGTCTTAAATCGGATGATATTTTGGCCAGGCTTGGTTTTATTTCCTTTGTTAGTTTTTTATTGAAAAAAAAACATTTATCTCTTCAATTGCTTTTACTTGTGTAGTATGGAGATTAGGAGAAGAATAATTTTAAACCTCTTTCGCTTGTATCGCCCGCTAGTGCGGTTGCTCCACAGACTCCCACTCTGTCTTAAAGAGGTTCTCGCAGTTCCTTGATCCTCCTTGGGTGCGGCTGCCTCTGCAACCTCTTTCGCCAATGTCACCGAAAATCCTGTCACCTTCTGAACCGACACTTTATACCCCTTATGCTGGCCTCTTTCACGCCCCAGTAATTTCTGATTGATGAACTCCGTATGTACTCGACATACTCTGTCTTTGTCCCAACACCACTGGTTCTTTGAGACAAAAGGCCGTCGTGACTGAGATCAACTGCGTCACCGTACCTCGTAAACCATATGGAGGGTCGATGAATCGGCCTATTACTTTGGCTCTAGAAATAATTGGATATGTCTTCCTCACAACAGGCCGACATTCCTATCATTCAAATATTTAGCGACCCCCATGTGCGAAGGAACAAAATAAGGGAAGACCGTCCAACAGGAGTGTCCCTTCTACAAATCGTTGTAACCGATGAAGGTTTTGAAATTCTGAAAAAAAATGTTTTGATCCCCCTCCTCCCTATTAAACATCTTTTTCACTATGGATGAGAACATTCATCCAGACAAATAAAATGGTGTAAGAAACCTCTACAGAATTGCCCTCTTCCGATGGCAACGAGTGAAAGCAAAACGAGATTTGAATCTGAACAAAATTTGAAACTGAGGCAAAGAAAAAAAAACAGATTTGACAAAGAGGGGGGATAGACGAAAACATGGATGCCACAGATTTCTAATTCGTCAGGAATGTATATCGTATTTTGTGTGATGTTGTATGGTTAATAAAAGGAAGCTCAAATTTCTTGAGTTATTACATTACATTGCATTGTAATACATATATTTTTAAGGAGTTCCGGCACTTCCATAGGAGCCCATGTTAAATTACGTAAGTTTATGTACTTTTTTCTCAGAAACTTCTTGCTATTAATAGACGAAATTTTCATAGTAGGTTATATGTACTATTAATAAGACTTTAATGGAGGGTTTTGTCTTTTTGTTAAAAATTAAGATAATTATGACTTCAAAAAATGCCAAATTTTTTTCTTAGAAATTTAGTTTAAAATACATTATCTAAAACAGTTCACTAGATATATCTTATTCCCTCCGTTAAAATGTGTAAACATGTTGAAATTATGCTCATTTAAAATTTGAGGATCCTACATTTATTAGTTTTTGAGAAAAAGGTACATGAAGGGAAAAATATTGCACTTTGAGAAAACAGGCTTTAAAGTAAGAATTTGCAATTTGTCAATGAGAGTGGCTTCCTTTTAAAAAAATAAATAAAAACACTTTTAAGTATCATATTTCTATGTATTATATATCATTTTAAGCAGAAATTTTTAAACTTTTTAAAAATGTAGAAAAGTGTCAAAATCAATAATTTTTCAAAAATTCATGTGCTGGGCTCCTTAAAGCATTTTTCAAATCTTGATCCTATTCTTTAACGTTACGCAAAGACCGCTTTAAATATCGACTCCATCGAAAAGAATTCAACAAAGCAACATACATTTGATGCATAACCAGTTAATATTTCATGATTCATCGTTGTCAAACCAATATCTGCTACCTGCACTTTTCGGAGATTTCGATATTTTGACTAGTTTACTAATCAAATTTTCATATAAAAAAACTGCTCTGTGACTTTAAGCATGATACGATGAATTGCGTCGCTAAAAAATATATCACGTGCATCAGTCAGAAAGTATATATATATATTTAATACTCAATTAATTTTATTAATAGTTAGTTGAATAAAGTTCCAAATAGTTCTAAATAGTAAGGATTAAAATTCCTTACAATATTAATAGTAGATTATTTTAAATTTATCATTTTTCCTAAATAGATATAGTTACTTGCATATTCAAATTTTAGATAAAATTACTTATTCTTTTAGTTTTATTAACCATTGTAACTTTTTTTTAATATTAAAATCCATTTATAATCCTAGTGTCCATTGAATAATGGGAGTGCTTATACAACCTCTATATATATTTAATTATTTATTTATTATTATTATTATTTTGATATTTTTTGCTAAGTGCTATATTCAGCCATTCCCATGCTTAGAATTTGTATTTGGGTGCAGAATCTTGCAATAGCTTGTTTATTGTACTCAGATTTAGTGCGGGCTACGCATTTTTGAATGCAATTTTTAGGTAAGTTACCTTTTTCTTGTAATGGATTTAGATATTCTATCCATTATTATCAATACGTTTTTGCTCAGTGTTATTAACAGAAAGGGGGAAATTTGGCTGAACAAAAAACATGTTCAACCCCACTTTTATATAAATTATTTTATATATAAGAGTTGTCCTAAGTCAGCAATGTTTATAACACTGTAGCATCCATACATACATATTTTTAAATTCCATTATTTTTATTTTTTTTTTTTTTTTGTTATACATCCTTTCTAAAATCTTATGTCTGGTTTATCATACTATTTCAGTTTTTTTCATTTTCGGTCATTATTTATTATTCATCTCTCTATAGTAGAGAATTTTAGCTACCGTAAAATCCGGCGTATAACACGCACTTTGAACACAAAGAATGAGATCGAAATCTAAGCGATACGCCGGGTATAAAAACGATAGCTTTAAAAATAACACAAGAGATATAAGCAAAAATCCTTACTTTTACGCATATCGAAGTACTGTTTATTTAAAAGAAATGATATACCTTATGAGAACTAAAAGAGTTCTAGTTTTAGAAGTATACTATTATTTCAGAAGTCTGGTATAATATCTCGAATAAATGACTTCAAAACATAAGAACGTTGTATACTAAAATTTCAGATTTGTTCTTGAAAAGCGGGGTGCGCGAATATACCCCGGATTTTACGGTATATTATATATATATATATACATATACCAATATAAAAATTCAATATATAAATCTATATATACACATATATTTATAAATATATATACATATACACAAAAATATAAATGAAAATATAAAAATAAATAGATAGATATAACCTAAGATATATAACTATAAATAGGTAGAAGGCACATTAGTATAAAGGCAAACTCCTGGCCTTAGGAACCAGGATTGCAGGTCTAAACATGTTTTGGGGCCGACCAACCTTCACCTGAAATTTGTCATACTATGTACCAAGAGGAAAGGAAAGAATAATATAAGAGGAATTTAAATATTAAAAAATCATTAAGCTAGATAACATATGAACACAAGAACATATAACCTACTTTTATTCGCAGTGTAGACGTAGGTCGGGAGTGCATCAACTAGTATATATATATATATATATATATATATATATATATATATATATATCAGTGGTGCACACAAGGTGGGGGGACCTGAGGATTCGGACACCCCTCAAAGCCCTTGATTTTTTTTCGATTGATTATAATTCTAAGTATATAGTACGTAAAATTTAATTAAGTATTTGTTATTAATGATTAATTTTATTAATTCATGCTTAGTTTTCAATAATTAGTTTTTTACTGTGTTTTGTTCCCGAAAATCGACAAAATTAAAAGGAGCATGATACAAGAAGGGTGAACTTTGAACCCCGGACCCCCCTTGGAAAATTCCTGTGTGCGCTACTGATATATATATATATATATATATTTCCAGGGGGGGTCCGGGGTTCAAAGCTCACCATTCTTGTATCATGCTCCTTTTGATTTTGTCGATTTTCGGGAACAAAACACAGTAAAAAACTAATTTTTGAATAAATAATTAGCATTAATTAATAAAACTAATCATTAATAACAAGAAATTAATTAAATTTTACGTACTATGTACTTAGAATTATAATCAATCGGAAAAAAATAAAGGGGTTTGGGGGTTCCGGACCCCCAGGACCCCCCTTGTGTGCGCCACATACATACATACAATACATACACACACAATACATACACACACACACACACACACACATATATATATATATATATATATATATATATATATATATATATATATTGTCAAATAAAATTCTCAAAGCTATACTGTATGCACAAAGCAGATATTTGTTTGACAACGACGGAATGCCGCTTTGCCGATTATTCTTCGAAAGTTTTCCATATCGATTTAGAATCTGAAAGCTGTGTTAACGATATATGAATACCATGACGCGCACCGCTAGGTTTTTGTAGCCAATTAGAGCGCCAATTGTTTCCTACGGAACCAAAAGACACTACGCGTTGATGGGGCGCGTCTATCGTTCCCGCCATTTAATTTTGGAAGGATCCCTCTCGGAACACCTGACGTAAATCCAAAACAAAAATCAAAGTCGGCAAGAAAACATTCCACAGGGCTTTTGCTCTAGACTAAGAAAGAAAGAAAAAAAATGAGAATGAGAAAAAAATGAGAAAAAAGGAAGGGGGGCTGTGTTCGCGGGGAGGGTGTAAAAGCCACCCAACTAGATAATAATTAGGAAGTCTGCCGAAATATGCTCCCTTGACATCGCATTAAAAGGCTTGTTATTAGGAAGCGACAAACTGTACACGCTGAGCGCCAGTGCTACCACTTGGCCGGGGTAGAGATGGATGACAAGCGCCTACGAATAACAAGCTTTGACGATGAGCTGAGCTGTTATTAATTTCCGCGCCGAAAAGTTCACAGACTGCTCAATGGTGTGGCTGTGCGGTTAACAGGTGGGTCCCCACTCCGGCCTTATTATTTAAAGCAGTCTTTTTTTTTTTCTTAACACGATCGTATCCTTGCTTAATAACGAGCTGTCGAAAATCATTGAGTTTGATAATTTATGCGTGGCATTCGGATGTGTTTCCCTTGCCAGAAATTTCGCACTCGATTTGTGCTGAACGGGTCTTTAACTTTTTTTTCTTTTAATGTCACTTTACAGCCAAGGGCACTCGAGCGGTTTTATTTCCTTTCACCCCGATCCATCAAAAATCTGTCCTTCGTTGCTTCGAATAGATTGGCGAGAACATTTGGAGAATCAGGAGATAGAGATTTCTCATCTTTCACAGACAGCAAGTGTGGCTTTGAGAGTTTTTGAGGGGATGTATAACCGAAGCACACACACACAAACACATATATATGTCGCAGGAAAATGGCGAAATTAGGAATTTCATCAAATCCCAAAGGGAGATGATCACTTGACGGTAGACGATAAAATAACGTCTCTTCAAGGTAATTTCCCTGATGAAAGTAAGGGATTTTATCAAATCCCTTCAGTGAAATGATGAAATGAACTAATCAAGATTTGCATTGGCAAAATGCTTTTCGGGGGAGAGAGACACCCGGGCGGAGGGTGAGTCTTGTACTTGCTAAACACACAGGTAGTACTGTAGACCCCCTAAATATCAACCCCATATTTTTAAAAAAATGGCACCATGAGAATAACATAGAGATTGATATTTTAGTGCGTAAGCAACCGAGAGGAAAGATGTCATACGTCAAAAAATGCCAACCTAATTTTCTAATTATTTATTAATTAGTTTTGAATAATTTTTTTTTATTTCATTGAATAAATAATTTATATTGTTGTTTTACTTACTACTTCTACGTTTAATAATGCACCTTATTTGTTAAATAAATACTTTTAAACTCTTGACAATGTTATTTCATCATTTCACTGAAACAGATCAGGGATTCGTTCAAATCCCTTACTTTTATCACCTTGAAGAGTCGTTATTTTAACAGCTACCGTCAAGTGATCATCTTCTTTAGGGATTTAATGAGATTCCTAATTTCATCATTTTCCTGCGACATATATAGTCCTACCGGGATTAAAAATATTTATTATGCTCAAACTACGACGGGTGATGTATAAGTAAAGTCTCCAATAGTATAAAATAAGTTTCCAACAAAGTAAAATAAAAACAGAGGTATCAAAATGAAAAAAAAAGAAATTTATTACTCTTACATATTGTAAATTTATTTCTCGACATAGTCACCACTAATCAAATTATACATTTGTTCAATCGTTCTATTCATTTCTTCATTCCGTCCATGAAGAAAGATTCTGGTTGGGTACGTAACCGTTTGCGCACGACAGACTGAACTTTGACATCCTGGATTCATCATTATGACTCAGAAAACAAGAGGCAATCCATGGAATACTGTCATCCTGGTTCTCCGAGTGTCAAGAAATTCAAAACTTTAATGTCAGCAACAAAAGTCATGCTCACCATCTATTGGAATGCAAGTGGTGTGCTCTACACGGAATTTCTGTCTAAAGGATTGACGGTGAATTCCGACAGATACTGTGCAACATTACAATTCATCAAACAACGCAACTACAAAATGAGACCGGAAAGAAAACGTCTTTCTTTTGCATCACGACAATGCAAAACTGCATTGCAGTGCACAAACACAGGACGTTATGGGAAAACTGAAATTCACAGTGGTTCTACAACCTTCTTACAGCCCAGATTTGGCTTCATCGGACTTTTGGTAGTTCCCAAAAGTAAAGGAGACGTTGAAAGGTCAACGTTGTTCAGCGGATGCCGAATTTCAGGCAGAATGGATACGCAGCCAACCAGCATCTTTCTTCATCGACGGAATGAAGAAATGGATAGAAGGATTGAACTAATGTGTAGCTGTTAGTGGTGACTATGTCGAGAAATGAATTTACAATATGTAAGAATATTAAATTCCCTTCATTCTGATACCTCTGGTATTATTTTACCTTGTCGCGAAAACTTATTTTATACTATTGGAAGCCTTACTTATCAATCACCCTTCGTATTACAATTTGACATACTTTAAATTATCATTTCCGGCTTCTTTGTTGGCTCGGTAGCTTAAAGGTAGCGTAGCGTATCCACCTCGTCAGCCGGGTGTAGACGATAAATTATTTGAATGCGAAAATCGTAGGCACTCGTGTCATATGAGGAAGTGGCATGTAAATGGTCCCTTGAATATCAATTGGGCTGTGGTATTCTGGACCAAATTAAATTGTGGCAATGTTTAGTACTCGACGAGAGCTTGAATTAAAATTAATACAAGCGTCAAATTTTTTTTTAGTGAGAGCAGCCAAAAGATGGTGCCACCACTGAAATGGCTCTCACACTTAAGAGACTTTCCGTGACTGCAAAGACTTGTGCGCCAAAAGCAGCCCATTTTTTTGGGGGGGGATGCTTTCTTTCTTACGAATGCTCCCCCGAATTATTCTTAAAGGAGCATTCTCACCATCTACTAAAAAAAAATGCTATAACTGATCTATCCAAGTTACATTGTAATATCAAACTGTTATTTTAAAATTAATTTTTATAATCAAGGCAAGACTTTGGACTTACCCTATGTAAGCGAAGCATTTTTCCTTCAGATTGTTTGGGCTGGACTTATAATCCCAAAAAAGGCTTGGAACGCAAGATCGTGATTCTAATCCACAGCATCTTAGTTTCTTAATTATCAAAATATCTACATTACATCGCTTTAAGGCTGTCTATGCATAATGACGAAAAGGAAAAAAGAACACTTTTTCCGATAAAACAAATTATTGATATTACTAAACGAATTTGCTATTCCATAGCAAGCGGTATATTTTTAGTAAACTCTGCAATAAAGACACAAGGTAATTGTAACTACAGTTAAACTTTCAAAATGCTGTAAAAAAGAACTTCTGGTTTGAACTGAATATACTTGAAAGAGTAGGGTATGGCGTAAGAAAAAAGTGTGTTCCAAAGTGTATCAATAGATAACGCTTTAAGAGCATAATAAAAGTAAATTCAGCTGCAAGTGGCATTTGAATCGAATTGCAACGGCTCTGGCATGAGTTGCACATTAAACCAACTGTATTGTTCAATGCGCATGATTGTTTTTTGACGGAAAAAAAATGACTACTTCGAAGTCATTCAACGCTTTTGGCACTGTTAGTGAAAAAACCATCCACCACGGCAAAGTCGTACCGCATTGGATGAAAAAAAATCGGTTTTTAATTGTCCTTGAACCAAAAACCACGTAAAAAAGCAACAGTCAAAAGGCTAATGATTTATTTTTTCTTATGCCGTACCATTTACCCTTTCCTCAAGTATGTTCAGCTCAAATTTGAAGTCATTCTGAGAAGTGGTTCTTTTCTTACAGCATTTTGAAAGTGGAACTTTAACTCTAATAATTCTATAAATGCATTGCTTGAATTTGTTTGATTTTTGTAATTTTTTTCAGAAGTTGCACCAGCGCTTATAGCTATGGATCTTATTTGAAAATAGCTTGAATGACAAGAATGAGGTTACGGGTTGATAGAGGTTTTTTTTTAATACAAGGCTCGTTTACGAAAAAAAAAAAAAATTAGGTGTTTCTCAAGAAAATTCATCATAAGTATAGTAATCATGAAATACTCAGCAGTAAATTGTAATAAAGGAACAGCCTAGTAATATTAAACTTCTAAGCCTACACTCTTTCTACTTTGAAAACAGAAACTAGAACTGAACCCAAAACCAGAAAAAAAATGCGTTATTTTGGTCGGAACGAAAACCGGAACCGAACCGAAAAAAAGTATCGGTTTATTTCGGTTCGATATACCTTCAGTCATTTTGCTACTTTAACCAACCTATCAATATTTTCTAATTTAACGTCAACTACAGAATTATCACCATCACATGTACTTTGCTTCTCGATCCATTTCAATCGTAAACGAGGAAACATAATGTTCTACTGAAAGCGATGAAAATAAAGACGATTTACAGACTTTTTAAAAAGTAAAGAATTGGCAATAAAACACGTACATCTCCTATTTCAACCGAGATTGACATTGAATTCATTTTAAATGATTTTGACAATGTACGTAAAGGCTCGATATAAAGCATGTTTTAGATTTCTGAGACGAGAATAAAATTACCTATCCGCACTTGTATAAGATTTCTATGGCATTTTGGCAGCTAGGGTTGAAAGGGCGTTTTCAGGTTTGCAATTTATTCTCCGAGACAACAGAAGTTATCTCAGTGAAATCACGTTAGAAGATACATTAATAATTAGAGACAATTTTCATATGTTAAATGAATCAATAAATATATTTTTTACAAAATTTTTGCAAGGTGTAATGCACGATGCGAGCTGCAAGCGTCGAGCGACGAGGATACACATAATCGATATAATCATGGACCTCAATGGCGCAAAAAAGAAATTTTTCAAGAAAGGGGGAGTCCTCCATTCTCCTACCATACGTTCCAATACGCCGTCCAACATATTCTTTTGATTTTCTCGATTTTCGGAAACAAAAAACAGTGAAAAATTAATTATTGAACAAATAATTAGCATTAATTAATAAAACTAATTATTAATAACAAATAGTGTATTAAATTTTACCGGGGGGTCCAGATAGACTGAAGAGAAAGATTTCAAATTCAGATTAAAATATATATTTTCTTGGTATTATAATGGAGAACATTTTTTTTATCGTCCATAGAAAATTGACGAATAAAAGAAAATGAAGGATTTTTATGTAGTGAAAAAAGAACACATACTGTCTAGCAAGCAAAAAAATACTTTTTGTGATTGAATTGATCGTATTACATACAGAAAAATAAAAACTTGCTTAGCAGGAATTAAAAAAAAAACAAGCCTTATGAAAGTGATAATATGTATTAGACCTATCATAAAGATTGTAGTATAACAAGTGTAAAGATGTCATTTCTTCAAAAAGATTTCATGTCTCTTTCATTTGATCAAAGTTTTCAAAAGATATGTTTTTACGTAATATTTTGGTTTTTATATTTTCTGGGATGGTTGAAATAAAAAAAAAGAGAAGAAAATTAGTACTCTCCTATAACACATTTAATTTAAAAAGCACTACAACCACATTTTTTAAAATTTATTTATACCAGAGGTTCCCAAACTTTTTTACCTCATAGACCCCTTGACAGGTTTTTCGGTTTGGGGTAGACTCCTATACTTACCTAATATTAAATTTTTGCAAATTCATCAACTTAAATGGGTTTTTAACAGCAAGTATAGAGCTGCATCCTTAAAAAGATTTAAATTTTTAACTGTAGTGAAGTATAGTGTTTAAAAATTAAGAAAACACATGTTAATTAATTAAACTAAAATTTAATTAACTCGCATGTGGTATTACGATAGTCAAAACATGTTCAAACCTAGTTTCAAAATCAAAAAAAGGGGCAATTAAATGTTGAACGTAGGTTAAAACTCTTTTTTTCCTGACAGGTTGTCTGTGACAATTGTGAAACTGGGAAAATTTGAGAGAGAGAGAGATGTCCAGAAGTATACTCCTTTAGCTTAATTTTGGCACACACAAGAAAGGCTGCAGTGTGGTTCTTGTTTTAAAAAAAAAATTATGCTCTCACCTTGAAACTGCAAACTAACCTCATGATACGACGCTATTTTTATTAATATTCTCAAATCAACCCTGGTTCCATAATTTCACATTGCATCATGACCATAGTTAAAATAAACAAGAATCAATAATTTAACAGAACGAACTTTTAACGTTTAAGATAAATTTATTTTAAGCACACGTATAGAGGATTTTTACTTCTACAACAAGAAGATCAAAAATAATTAAAACTTAGCTTGAGAGAGAGAAGGTGCAAAGGGGATGGACATGGTTGACGCCCGGTCCGGGTGGAATTTCGGCGTCTTTTGTTTGAAGGTTCTTCTGCAACTTTGGGAGAGGCTCTCTGTCTGAAATTCTCTGCGTCTCCCTTTTTATCCGACTCCTGATCACTCCAAAATCCTGGAGCCAAACTTGTTGCTCTGTCCAGTATAATTTCTCTGGTCCAGGGCCGGGTACAGTGTTACACCACCTCAAAATTTATGCGTTTACTGAACTTTGTGACGCGGGAAACTTTTTGACACTCCCTACCAAAGGAATTTCACCACATCCGGTCAAGGGGGACTCGTATAAAAATCCCAAGCCGTTTAGGGGCGATTTCTAAAACATGAACAAATCTGGCCTTCTATCACTCATTAAATTTAGTAAATAAATCTATTAAATAGGTAAGTCTGGTTTCCACTTGATTAAATTTCCTTTTAAAATTAAAATCACAATCTGGTTTAATGAGATCCACTATCGTAGACCCCCCATTTACACCTCATGGACCCCCAAATTATTTTTTTGCTGGCGCGGACCCCTTGGAGGTCGTCGTACATCCCTGGGGGTCTATATAGACCACTTTGGGAAACACTGATTTATACTCTTTTTACTTAACTTTCTAAATGTTTTATGCATCTCTGTTTTCATACATTGTAAAAAGATACGGGAAACAGGAAATAAGGAAATCGAATACACCTACATCAGAAATGGGCAAATAGAAACCCGCGGGCCTCATACATCCCTCAGTTTTTTTACGGATCGCCAAAACAGTCCGAAAAACAAATAGGCAGAAACTGTTCTATGATTTTGGATCAGCATATATTGGTGAGTAAAGTTTTTCCTGTATGAGGATCATCAAGAGTCAATATATATGGAAGTTGTGGTTGATATGTTAACTTTCAAACTATCATGAGAATTTCAACAAGCAGTCTCACCTCCGACTTCAAAAAAAAAATTTGCCGAAAAGTGTGATAGGGTACATTTGTCTCTTTAAACTTGTCGGAAGGAAAGTTCGTTCTTGGTGCCTTTTTTCCGTTCCGAACGAAATGCGAGTACTTTACCGATCACGCCAAAACGACCGACTCCACGTGATGTTGGTACTAGTTCATATAGATATCACACCACCGCAAAACTAATTCTAAAAATAAATGCGCTTGCAATGATTGATATGAAATAAGCACAGTCAATAAATTGAATAAAACTGCCAATATTTTTAAGTTATGCTAGCTGTTATACCCGTTCTTCGCACGGGTGAGCTGAAAAATGAAACAATACAGATTGAAGGATAAAGAAGTTTTTATGAGTTAATTTTACATAAATTACAAATTAATCAACAGCAAAAAAAAAAAAAAAAAAAAGATCTTTTGCATATCTCAGTTGGAAAAAAAAAAAACTCTTATTTGTTAAATTTTAAGTCTGTAGGTTTAAGCTGATAGAAAGGTTTTTTTTTTATTTATTACATCCCGTAACTATCTTGTAGGTTGATTTTTGAAAACATCTTCCTAAGCTGAACTTTTCTCAGCAAAGGTAACACATTTTGTGTAATGAATGCTTAAAGTAGCGTAAATAATTTAGTTCTGGATGTGTAATACGTTAATATTATTTTCTGTTGTATTTATTTTATGTTAAAATTGTAATATTAGCAAGTAGCGCTGTTCCTTACATTCTAATGGCGATTCAATAGAAACATCGCGAAATGCTGGCATCATTTTTGGCGACCATGTCAGCAACTTGGCAATTGATTGAACGGTGCAGAAGGGGATATTCTGCAGCGCCACCTGGTGGAAATCTGTATCAAAAAGGATATCACAAAAAATACATATACTAGCCAATTTTCATAGTGATCAGTGGAACGGTGTTGGAGTGATGCTATTTCATATATACAAGCATCTATTTATACATATATAGATAGATTCTACACCAGAGTGGTCAGCAACCTTTTAGCTTAGGCGAGCCAAGCCAATTCTACTAATATAATTCATTACAGTTTTATTACATATTAATTTTGCATCATTACTTAAATATTTCTTAACATAAAAATAAACAGCATAAAATATAGCTATTTCCTCAATTGTACATATACTACATATTTTTAAACATATTTATTAAAATAAGAAATAGGCAACGTAAAATATCAGAGTATTTACCTTCTACAGTTATATAAAAATTTTAATGTGAACCTAATGCTTTCGTCGCTCTACTTTCATATCGCAAAATCAAGGATATAATGAGTGACTTTCAATTCCATGTTATTCTTAGCATTCAGTTGTTTAACTATTTCTTTGCGGATTCAAAATATTTTTCCTATAAGGAACGAGTTTTTACTTAAATATGTAGAATCCAAAGCGGAAAATACAATTTTCTCTCTTCAAACAGTTAAATCTACCCAGCAATAACATTCACTAACTTACAAAATAACTGTAAATTTATCTTTAGAGTTAACTTGCAGATTTTTTCGTAATTCCATAAATGTCCAGAATTCTGAAGATGTTTGTCAAATAAGATCCATTAGAAATTTATATATATATCAACGTCTATCCACTCAAAACTAAACAAACTTGTAGAGTAGTGATGAGTGCCCCTGAGAATTGTACCGCGTGCCACAGGTGGCGACCCCTGTTCTACACCAATAATTATTTAGTGTTCTTACGTGTAACTAGTTACTTTCGAATTGTCAGCGATCATTTCACTTTATTCGAAAGAGAATGCAAATCAGCACACTTTAAGAAAATCCGGCGCATGAATTTTCGAAAAATTATAGGTTTTCACTTTTTTATATTTTCTACAAGTTCAAATGATTTTGTTTAAAATGATATATGATATGAGGAAATACGATAATTAGAAGTATTTTTATTTATTTTTTTAAAAGGAAGCAGTTACTCCTTGACACGCTCCAAACGAGCTCTGCTAGGAGCTCCCTGTGTTTCCCCTTGCATAGGTTTCCGATGAGCGCGAATCCATATGATGTTCAAGTGGAAAAATTAAAGTGTATTGGGAAAATCCAGAAGTGTATGGGTACACGTCTTTTGGATCTTAAAAGCGAAACAGAGAAGGAAAAGTTAAGTGTTAGAAAAAGCTTGAGGTCGCGTAAACAACTCACCGAAACTTTAATATCAAATTTCACAGATATTATAGTATGGATATTAGAAATATCAATGATCTACACAGAATGAAAAGTGCTATTCGGGCTGTTTATTTTCATCTTACGTCTTCAAACGAGAGTCCTCAACATGGATTGTATCCTGCGATTATAAACGCCTGATGTAAGTTTCAAAAGACAGAAGCTGAATGTAATTAAAGGCACTAAGATCATAAACACACATACACCATAATGAATTAAATGAAGCCAGATTTTAGAGATCTAGATGATCCTATGTTATTGTTTACTGGGAAAGACCCAGAATCCTAATGAGTCAGTTAATAACACCATATGGTCAGTAATTCCAAGTTCTACATTTTTGAAATAAAAACTCTAAAATATATTAGGGGTAAATATGGATATTGCACAGTTCAATATGAGTCATGTAGCAAAATTAATGATCTTAAAACATTGTGATATGGAACTAAGTTATAACTGTGTGTCATGCTTCGAAAAACTAGATACACGTAGGATTCGTGTAGCCCAACGAAAGCATCTTAAGATAAAAAAAAAAGGCAGAATTGTTAAAAATAATGGAAAAAAGAAAATTAGAAGAGTGTTTTGTAGGAACATAAAGTAAAAAAAAATACTTCATATGCTTCTGGAAAGTACTAAAAAAAGTAAATGTTCAAAAAATTACAAATTTTTAATTTAAAGCCTGTTTTCTCAAAATGTAATAATTTTCGCTTTATGTACCTTTTTCTCAAAAACTACTTAGTATATAATTCTCAAATTTTCAGTGAGGAGTTTTTTGACACATGTTTGTGCATATTTTAATGGAAGGAATTAGATATACCTAGCAAATATTTTTAGATATGACTTTTTTTAAACTAAATTTTAGGTAAAAAAATTGTGAGGACAATTTAAAAAAAATTCATAATTAATTTAATTGTTAGCAAAAAGACAAAACCCAAAGTTAAATTGCTATTGATAGGACATCAGTAAAAATTTTATCTGTGAGAAGGAAGTAGTTTCTGAGAAAAAGATACATAAACTTACGCAATTTAACATGGGCTCCTATGGAGGTGCCAGACCCCCTTAAAATATATAAGTAAAATGAAATTTAATTCTAAAAGTATTTTTGACGACATGTTTTAGTCGTCCTGCACAATCACATCTAATAAGAGAAATGTAGAACTTTATCATGCAATGTATTTGTGTTACATTTCATAGCTAAAGAATTCCTCACTTTCCTATTGCTTATAAGTCACGTATTGATTATGAATTAAAATGTAGCTAAGGGCGATGAAATAAACTTTTTACTTTTTATATGCAAAGTATTTTACTTAATCGTAATACAAAAGTCCATTTACAGTATTTTCAATGAGCAAACATGTTCAAAATCAAAAAGTCTCGCACGTCTTTTTTAGTTCGGTTTCTTTTACACACTCGCGAGAGCTTTTGAAAAATCAAAGCTCTGTAAATCAGTCCACTCTCCATGTTTGCAAATCTCTCTCGTGGGAATATGGATTGGTTATTTAGCTTTAAATTCCACTCCGCGGCTTTAAGAAAAGAAAACCTACAACAAAACGCTACTCGCTCACATGACCACCCACTGGAATCGAACGACTCGAGTTATAGGAAAGTTACAGTTTGCGGATTAACTTTCCTTACGACGTGTCGGCGTCGACCAGCCAATCGTTTCTACTACGGATATACCTTGACAAGCTTCTGAATGCAAAATAGGTGCTCCCTTTTCTTATCAATTACTTTTGGAATGCTCGGAACATAGCTTTTAGAAGTACGAAAGTTAACTAGTTTCTAGTCACTTATACATGAAATATTTCTAGAAAGTCGAAAGGGAGAAAAGGTATGTATACAGTTTTTTCAGTTAAAAGAACCAATTGAAAGTATGTATACTAAATATATAAAGAAATATTATATATTTAGTATACTTATTGAAATAAAGATTTCTATAGGCATTCATCAAAGAGATGGAAAAATGTAACTGTATCAGTAGCGCACACAGGAATTTTTCAAGTTTCAAGGGGGGGTCCGGGGTAAAAAAGTTCACCATTTTTGTATCATGCTCCTTTTGATTTTGTCGATTTTCGGGAACAAAACACATTAAAAAACTAATTATTGAATAAGTAATTAGCACTAATTAATAAAATTAATCATTAACAACAAATATTTAATTACATTTTTCGTACTATATACTTAGAATTACTATCATCAATCGAAAAAGAAATCGAGGGCTTTGGGGGGGTCCGGACCCCCAGGACCCTCCCCTTGTGTGTGCCACTGAGCTGTATATATATATATATATAATATCCCGAAAAAAGGTTCGTTATATGGAAAATCGTTATATAGAGGTTCATCTTTCAATTTTCTTGATAAACCACATAAAACAAATTTTAAATTCATGAACACTGTATGTTAAAAAAAAGTATATATATATAATTATTAACATCTTTTGTAAGTTAATATCTATTTATTATATATATCTTACCTATCAAAAAAAAGAAAGAAAGAAAGTAAAACCCCAAGGAAAGTGTTTCAAGCTTTTATCCACATCCTGAACAACTAAATTTTTTTCTTTGATCCTCAAGCACTTACGTTTTGACCTGCAAGAAACTAAGTTACCAGTACGACTGATCAATACTACAAATGAACGGAGACTAGTTCAAGGACACGGAGACAAGAGACAACTCCACTAAAGATGAAAGAAAATATCGAAGATGCTTCCAGTGAACTGGACAATGGGGGTTAAAGGTTGCACTTCTTTTGAAGAATTCATTTTCTGAATTTCATTTTCTTTGAAGCACAGAATTCTTTTGCTCTCGGTGAGTTAGGCATCTAATAAAACCAGTTCAAGATTTATGACCACCATAAAGTGAGTTAAAAGAGAGATTAACTTGAAATGTCCAGAAAAGTAGGAAGAAAAAAATTGAATCACATGAGAAAAAGTTCGTTATACAGAAAATGCAATTCGCTATTGGGAGGTTATTTTACGAAGAAAATCGTGAAATGTTCTTGGTTCCAGGAAAAAGTTCACTATATAGAAAAATTCGCAATATAGAGGTTCGTAATATGAAGGTTCGACTGTATATATGCAAACTGTCACGAACACGAGAAAACATCTGGCATGATATTAATTTTTGTAATTTATAAGATAGTTGACACATAATTTTAATGAGTACTTTAAAATCAAAATTATGACTAAAAACGCGGAACAAGTGGAATAAGCAATTGTTTATATACAGAGATTTGCACTTACGTAGAAATGATACTTCAGAAAAGAGAATCAAAATAATCTTCCATACACATTTGGTAGCAAGCAATAACAGAAAACTTTATGTATTAGTGCTTACATTCCACGTCTTTTCAGTTATGCAGTAAAAAAAAATATTTTTTAACCATTTTTATGCAAAAGGTAGTCGCGTGAATTTAGAATTCAAGATTGGTCAATTAATGACTCCACTTCCACATCAATTAATGATCTCTTGATAAATTAGAATTGTTTTAACTATAAGTACAAGCTCTCAAAACAGATCAATGCAAGAAAGCGAGAACTTTAACTCCCCTTCAGATAAACCTACTAAGGACACATGAGAAATATTGGGCATATTAAGATTATGTCACATGAAGTTATAGCCAAAGGACACATCGAAGAGAAAGCCTGAGAGTCAGTGGCGCACACAAGGGGGTCCTGGAGGTGCGGGCACCCTAAAAGCCCTTGATTATTTTCCCGATTGATTATAATTCTAAGTATATAGTACGAAAAATTTAATTAAGTATTTGATATTAATGATTAATTTTATTAATTAATGCAGCTATTTATTCAACAATTAGTTTTTTACTGTATTTTGTTCCTGAAAATCGACAAAATCAAAAGGAACATGATACAAGAATAGTGAACTTTCGACCCCGGACCCCCCTTGAAAAATGCCTGTGTGCGATACTGTTGAGAGCCACTGGTCAGCAGCGTCTTAAGGCATGGGCTGATTGGGCCCGGGGCCTCGTTTATTTTTCGACTCAACTTTAATAAAATCATGATTCGAATAATTCCAAAGGTTTAATGTTATTTCCGGTTACATTTTCCAAAAAACTGGGCATTTCGGACTCTGTATCAACTGGTTACATGTGAGGATCATCGGTTATGTATTAGCCTAGGCCCCTAACCAAAAACCATCATTACTCAGTCAATCGAGCCGGTTTGTGCGATTGTAAGACATGCACTTTTATTTGTTCGGGTTATTGTTTGTACGGGTATTTGACAACGTATGCTATGCATACTGTCTACTTTTATCTGTCATAAGTGTGTCCTACATTTATGTTGGGGCCCAGGGCCTCAAGAAGTTTTAAGACATCCTTGCTGGTCAGAAGATTTTATAGGAAAGTTATTTGTTCTTGTGATTTTTATGACACATACAAAAAAAATGCAAGGTTTTTTTTTTTTTTTTTTTTTTTTTTCTTCTTATTTAATTATTTATTTTGGGAAGCATTTTCTTATTAATTTATTTATTTATTAAAGGAATAAGAGTATTTTTCTTATAGCAATAGTGTTAAAATTATTTTTCAGAAAGAGGTTTCAATTTGTTGATACATGCCGAAGTTTATAACAATACGAAAATAAAATTATGGAATTTCTTTCAAAATTAGAAATTCTGTTTAAACTCTGTTGCAGATAAAAAAAATTCCAATTTTAAATAATTTATAACTGACGAGAATGTTTTAAGAGACTGACGTACCGTGCTGCCATCTATAAGACTTAAATGAAACAAAAATAATTCGCCATCTATATTTTTTAATTTCCTATTCACAATGTACTACTTAAATCAAGGGAAAATTTTCTTTCTCATGAAAAAGAAAACATTTATTTATTGCTTTTACCTCAAACGCGTATTATACACTACAAGTTTTAATATATCAGAAACTTCAAACCAATACATAAAATTCAGCAAATTAATATAACGTGCTGCCATCTACCGTACAGAAATTAGCTCAATTCCTATATCAGTTCGAATGTGCCCTTAGCATAAATTTATTGAATAAAAAGCCCAAAGTCAAACGTCATTGTTTTTAAATAAATAATTTTGAACTGGGGGCCAAAAATCCTTTTTTTAGCTTCTTTAAAAAATTAAAATCCATTAAATCGATGATCTTACTGTTCATTCAGAGCCGTTTTCAACCTCCCTGGCACCCTATGCACTTCAAATTGTTACGCCCCCCCTCCAGAGCACCCCCTTCTTTTGTATTAACTTTGCCAGTTTGGGTTAGAGAGAGATTTTCCCTTCATTTTCTTACTCCTTTGTCTTTCTTTGTTTTTGCTCTTTGGAAAGTATCTTTATTATCTATCAACTATGAGACCGGACTGGCAACCGTCAACGCAAGGAAATGATAGTGGCATGGCTTGTCCACTCTTGTTCATTTTTTACCTTACGACATCTGCCTTTTTCTAAGTTATTGCAGTAAATTAGTGCAATCGTTTGCAATTATAGTATAGAGCAGGGGTACTCAAACTTTTTTTTGCTGGGTCGCATACTTATGTCAGCTATTTCACGCGGGCCGCATCACGAAAATAAAGAGGGAGGGGGTGTGCGTTAAAATGTGGAAATTTGATCAAAATATTTTAACTCTTGATTTGCTTTTTTTAATTACAATTTTTTATTTTATTATTTTTTTTTACTCTAGCACTGTGAATTAGAAACATTTAATAAAGATTCCTTCACACTTTCTGCATCAGTAAACGGTCTCATATGAATAACAACAATATAACAAACTTCATAGGATGCCTTTGTTACCTCTGTGATATTATTACTGGCAAAACACTTTGTTGCTGTTACAAAGAATATTCAAAAAAGTTCAAAAGTTCGTCTTTTGAAGCTGCAGGACGTGGATCACGAGCGAAACGCCGACCAACTAAATCCCATACATGCTCAATAGGCGACATATCCAGCGAATAAGCAAACGAAGGAAGACGTTGCATGCGTTGGGCTGAACAGAATTCTCGAACAGTCTTTGCAGCATGTGGGCGTGCATTATCCTGCTGAAAGATAGCTCCTGGGATGCCTTAAAGGAAGGGAACGACTTCAGGATATAGCTCTTCACGGACGTATCTGTTGCTCTTGAGATTACCCTCAATTCGTAGCAAATTGGATCTTCCATGATACGAGATCACCCCCCAAACCATAACTTTGGGTGTTAGGCCACTATGTCGTTCGATAACGTACTCTGGAAGGCAGCGTTCACCGGCATAGCGTCTAACAAGAATGCAGCCATCATGATCCCACAAATTGAAGCGTGATTTATCTGAAAAGACAACTTGGTGCCAATCAGTTTTCCAGGCTCTGTGCTCATGAGCCCATTGCAGACGCAGCCATCGATGGTTTGCCATGAGGGGGATCCTGTATAAAGGCACCCTTGCACGGAATCCACGGTGCAGCAGACGTCGACGAAATGACGAAGCCGACATTAGTATACCTGTAGCAGTAGACCAACGTGCTGCCAACTGCCAAGAGGAAGCTGTAAGATCCTTCACCACCATGCGGAGCAGGTGTCGATCATCGCGCGCTGACGTCACCTTCCGTCGTCCACTGCCAGTTTTTCGAGTTGTTCAGTGTTCATCTGTCCACTGCTTCCAAATTCACATCACTGATGAACTGCTCCGCTGCACACGAGCTCCTATTGCTCTATAGGAAAATCCTCTTTCTCGTAGGCCAATAATTTTCCACCGTTCAAACTCCGTAAGTTGTTGGAATTTCTGCTTATTTCGTCGTAGAGGCATACTTAGGTCTCACTAAACGTTCGCCACTAACAAATAATCATTAATTATTCTCAACGTACCACTACAGCCCTCTATTTATACGCTTTCAGCATAAGTTAAGAGGGCGATGCGCACGCCACGTATGCGCAGTGGCTCTGAAACTTTACTATTTTACGTAGAATCCTATAATTGGTATTTGAAGCAAAGTTCATTTAATTCTGATGATTCCTTCATGGTGTTGCATTTTTTACAAACAGCAGTGTATAAATCCCAAAATTAATATATTCATTCATATATATTACAAAGTAATACTATTAATAAAAGCAAAAACTGTTAATGATACGGAAAAAATGCTATTAATTTCTAAAAAAGGAACATTAATTACTAAAATTAATGCTCCTTTACTGGTTCACTTGCGTCTGAAGCCGAAATTGAATCAATTATTTCTCTAATGTTACCACAAAGAGATAAATATTAATAAATACTTAAAAATGTATCTGCTGCTGAAGTATCTATCAGCTATACGTACGTTAAAAATATTGATTTTTGTAGTTAAGAGATTTTGTTTGTGTAACCCATCTCTTGCTTATGGAATTGCTATATTATTGTTACATAAATATGCATAAATATTAATGTAAGAATCTCACATGAAAGTTTGGTTAAGAAAAATAATAAATAAGAAAAGTTGCGAGATTGCTTAAAAAAATATACTCCCCAAAACTGCATGGAAGGTCATTCCTTTTCTTCAAATTACTAATTCAATTACATAGCACATAATAAAGGCAAGTATTCGAAAATATTTTTAAAAAACAAATGAAATAAATAACAGTTTTAAGTATTAGTACTTATCCACGCGTCGTAGGCTAGGAAAAGTTATTCCTTTAAAAACTAAATACTTTTAGTGAAAGAAGTTCGATAGACAGGCAGAAACTATTCAGAGCAAATAGTTTTCCACGGCTAGCTGAAAAATTCTCACCAACCCACGGGGAGGAGGGGGGGGGGCTAGGAAGATATTCTTATTCTCTTATTACACTCTACCCACTGCAGGAGTTATGAACATTCCTCCCTCCAGGAAGTTCGGGATGAAAGAATGCAAATCGCCACAATACGATCAGCTAAAACTTATATCCGAGGTAGAAATCTACAGTCAATTCAAAAATAGCTACCTCAAGGATTATTTAAGACCCGTGCCATTCCCGGGAATACAAAAAGTACTGAAATCTTACGATTTCTCGGGAACCTGGGAAAGGAATCCTAGTTCGGACCTCAACCCAAGCGCAATTACCATCCTAATCTCACGCTTAAAGAGTTTATGGGAATAAAATAAATAGTATGATAATAGTGATAGTTAAAGAGTTGGAGAATACAATGACCAGAGCAGGTTTAATGCACTGGCGTCATTAAAGTACAGTAAAAGCTCTTTTTGTGCGGTCCGTTTTTATGTTATTTGTTTTGCGCTACTTTTTTTTTTATGCGGAGTATGAATTGGCACGTAACGTTGGCACCACTGTAATGTTTTCTAACAGTGTACTTTAAGACCGTTATCTCGAAAACTTGACTGACTTCAGGGTGCCAAAAAGAAAATGTATCTTCAAGTGCGAAAGCGATCTTGAACCAATTCAACGTAGGATTACGTTTTGGATTACGGAGAGTAGCAATAAACTATGTATGAGCATTTTGAAAACTTCATTATGTATACAATGAGAAATTAAATGTTTTTAAAATGTTTCTGTGTGTGTAATCTCTCTCTCTTTCTTTAACTACACTCATGTCCATAAATTAAGGATAATTCAGAATCATACAGAAATTGACCTCTAAAATAAAAATTTCAGCTGTAGAATTATCACACACATCTTGAAGAAAAGTATGCAAATACAGGAAACCACCAGATGGTGCGGATAGTACGTCACAATGACGAGAGTTAAGAGAGGGGTATATAAGGAATGGTGGCAAAGAAGTAAAATTGTTCACAAGCGCTTTAAAAGCCTTTCAGTGCAATAACCGCATAGTTATGGCACAAAGGAAGCATTTGGATGATTTTTTACGTGGTAGAATTATTGGTCGACTGGAATGTGGACTTACCCAGCTGGAAGTATCCGAGGAACTTGGAATCGCCCAGAGTGTCATATCCAGGCTTTGGCAACGATTCCAAGATGATGGTAACGTGAGTAGATGTTACAGCACAGGTCGCCCCCGAGTTACAACGCCGAATGAGGACCGGTATTTGGCAGTTACTGCCAAAAGAAACAGAGCACAACATCAGACCTGTCTCGTCAGCTCTCTTCAGCTACAGTTTCAAGGCAGATTGTGTACAGACGCTTAGGGCACATTGGTCTGTATTCTCGTAGACCTGTCAAATGTGTTCCACTTACCGCAACTCACTGTCGCCTGCGATTAACCTGGAGTAGAGAGCATGCATTGTGGACACCCCAACAGTGGTCTTGTGTGATGTTTTCCGACGAGTCTCGGTTTAGTTTGCAGTCTGATTTCGCCGGACTTTAATATGGAGAGCGCCAGGTACCCGTTACCACCAAAAGAACACCATTGAACGACACCGTCATGGTGGTGCAGGATGGCTCGTTTGGGGAGGAATTATTCTTGGTTTCAGAGCTGACCTGCATGTTCAGAGTGTAACGATGACAGGCCACATCTATCGGGATGTCATTCTAGAACAACATGTACGTTTGTTTCGAGGCGCCATGGGCGCTGCATTTCTGTTTATGCAGGGATTGGCCAGCATACTCACCGGACTTGAATCCAATAGGGCATGTGTGGGATATGCTTGGCCGACGAATTACAGCCCGTCAACCCCTTCCCATCTTTCTACCGGAGCTTCGGAGGGCATTGCTTGATGAGTGGTGTAATATTCCCCAAGATCAGATTGATAATTTAATACTCAGCATGCCTAGGCGTTGTAAGGCCTGTATTGCATCGTCCGGGAGACATACTCCGTATTAATCATCATTCTAACCATGTTATACTGTTTTTTGTAAATAGGTTCTTTTTTGAAATTTGCTCCAGGGAGTAAAAAGCGCAATTTTTATTAATTATGTCAAACATGTAGCATCTTTTTTGCTCTTTACCTTTTGTTTAATAAATAGACTTAACAAATAAGTCAAATTTGTTTTGCTTCTGTCTCTTTCTTTGCCTGAACTTCATTATCCTTAATTTATGGACATGAGTGTATTTATTTTGTCTAGAAGACCTTTCTCATGTATTTTGTAAATAGCTGGCTTATTCTCTAAATGCGACTTTTTTATGCGGTCCCTCCACTCCGTATTAAAAAAAAATTCCGTAGCATGTCGTACTAATTATGCTATATGTAAATACAAAATTTAAGAATACTTTTTGTGTGGTTTTTTACGCGGAAGGATGAAGGAATTCTGAAGGATGTTTGAAATAGCTTCAGAGATCAATTTGATAAGAATTTTAATTTTGGGAGAGAAAAATTAAATATTTATAAGAATGCTAAAAGAAAATAAGACATCGATATTGTCGATAATTTTAATTTTTTAAAAAGATAGCATTTTATTACTACATAGATCTCAAATTTTGTTATATGAAACAAACAAAATGTAAATTTTTTAATTCATTAATGTATTAGCAAACCATTTTTAGATACATAATCATACAACGTTGTTGTATGCTACAAAAGCTGTAGTATATAACAAAATTTGAAATGCCTTTTAAAATATTAGATATATTATTTGTAAAAGTAATTGCATTATAATATAGTTACAATACATATTATTTATTACTACTTTTCAGACTATAATTACACTTGATACTAACAGGTAAAATATAAATAAATAAATAAAACAGTTCTTATAATTTTTGTTTTATGTATTTCAATATGAAAATAAATGAATAAGGATACAGTTGTGAAATTAATAGCTTGAAACGTTAATCGTCTTAAAACATTAAAAACAGCATCCATGTTCGATAACAACTGATGGAAGAATGATTAACCCGTTGCGGTGTGAAGGCAAATCTCTGTTCATTCAGAATTTCTGTAAATTGGAAGGATTGCTACAGACTCGGAATCGTTTGGTGTGAAGGGAGCCTAAAAAAATCGCACAAAAAAAAAATAGCACAAAAAAAGACCGCACAAAAATAGGTTCTGCTTTATTTAGTTTTGCAAGACGTTGTACTAGCGAGTATAAAAACATTTTGTGGAACCCGGGATAGTAAACAAACTATTCACAATCTAGTAGGTAATAAATATAAAACGTTTTAATATTCTTTTATAATATTATAATAAAGTTTAAAAAGTATTGCAAAATAAATTTATTATATATGTATAAATAAAAAATTTTCAGTTTCTTAATAATAGGGATGAGCTTTAAATTCTTGTGGGCATAAAAACTTCATAGAGAACGGGAATCCATTTTGCTTGTATATTTATAAATTTTTTTGTTGTGACTCGTGGAATCCCAGACTTCCGGGGAACACAGTTTGAAGACCATTGACCTAAAAAAATCTAACAAAAGTTGAGAGTGAACAGCTATAGGAAAACACTTGTTTAAATAGTTATTTAAGAGCAAATAATAAGACTCAGTTATCATTCAATTTGGTATTTTTTTTCTACCGATGCCTTAGATGTGGATTAAATTAAGTCTTTACTCAAACTTGCACACAGTAATTTATAAAGCTAAACAGGTAATGTTTAAGAAACTTATTTATTAATGAAATTTATAAAATGTGGTTTTTTTTTCAGTTTATGGCAAAAATAGCATTACAACATCAGTATACTCCGTTTCGTAACTTTAATTTAAAAAATTGCTTCGATTGCCGCATTTTTAGATTGCATCTATGCTCAGAATCTGCTTAATTAAAGGTAAGGCATCTTCCGCAGCGCAGAAGGAACGAAATCTCTGTAATGTACAGTTTCCCTTCATAGTACACAAAGACGAGTCTCTCTATTAAATATATTAAATCATCTATTAAATCTGTTGAAAATCAATTTCTACTTAATTTTGAGATGGCAGTTATGTTTATCTTTTAGTTGGATTTCATTAATATTATTTCCACATAGGTTGTTACCGGTAAGAGAAGAAAGAGGGGGAAATGGAGCAAAATGAAGAAAATGACTGGTGTTTTAACAAGAAAAATCCTCAATGTCCCATCAACTTCGAAGACTTAGTATATATTTTTTGCTGTTTATTTACAAATCCCACAAATATATGTGTATCGAGTGAAATGTGAAATGTGCGCCAGTTCTGGTGATACATAAAGTGAATGCCACTCGATGAAGATTGATTTTTTAAAAAAATCTCCAATATATCCATCCTTCAATCAATAAGTAAATTTGACCAAACTGTTTATTAAAGCTTTCCACCTTGCAAAACATTTTTACACGCATCGATGCAATACTGTTTCCTTTTGGCATTTTCTTGATTTGACGACTTTTGATTTTTGTTTTATACCTAAAATACCCCGGGAGATGAAAAAGAAAAAAAAAACTGCACGGTTGAAATTTTGGCGAAATATTTCCCTCACCAATCCAAAAAGTCGCCACTGAAAGACATTATCTCTCGCACCACTGTTCCGAAAATTTACAATAGCTTATCGTCGCGTCTGCTTAGTAGCCCGTCAGCCACTGTTATTTCGAAGGGTACTTACGTATTATCGCAACCGTATTGCCGATATTGTATGAAACGAAGTACTTGGCTGCCAACTCGCCGCTTACGACAGATGCGAAATCGGGGTTGCCAACTTGGCGAGTTAATTTGAATGAACAGCGTTGCCCGAGGAACATCACTTGGAGGTCGGCTACTTTGGTCCCTCGAGGCTGCCCTCTTCAGCAATCCTTCAGGGCAGCCCCGGGAGTGTAACGAAACACCCCCTTCCGTACATAGTGTAATCTGCAAAAATAAACGTTAGTTGGGGGGGGGAGATTAATAATATCTAACAAGGACTAGAAAGGTCGTAGATAATCTAAAAAAATTAGTTTTACAATGAATTATTAAATTAAAGAACTTGGTACTTTTCCGTTTCGCCGACGCAGGAGAAAGTTGCCAAAAATGACACTACCAACTCCAGCTGATAATCAATTACCATCCCATTCTCAAAACAAGTAGCAGTCTTTTCTTATTAGTATCTTTTCATAATACATGAAAACAAGATGAAAAACTAATGAGAACTCACATATACTTGTTATTGCTGTCTTGTGTATTCTGTGTGTTGTCGCCAATAAAACGAGATTTGCGCCGGCGTAACGGAAAAGTATCAAAAACATTTTTCATAGTCGAGTTTAAAATGCCATGTCTTAATAAACAAGTAAAATAAAAATCCGTTGAAAAGAAAATAGCTTTTAAACAGACTTATCAAAAATTATTTAATTATTAATTGTTACAAAAAGATATCTTGAAAATTTACTTATAGAAATATCGGTACTTATATATTATCGCAACCTATATCGGTAATATTATATAAACAAGGCACATGAATGCCAATTCGGCGCATATAGTACATCGGAAATCCGGCTCCAAACTTGGCGAATTATCATTAGAGTTGGCGATTGTTGCGATAGTACATACGTACCAAAATATCTGTTATTTTCTATTATTTTTTTTAAAAGAAGACTTTTTAAAAAAAATTGTCAAAATCTATATCAAAAGTTAATCGAAACACATATTACTAAAAATATTTCTTGAAGAATATTTTAAAGTTAGTCGGAAAAAAATATAAATATGTAAATCATTTTTCAGTCTAAACTAAAAGGAAAAAATTTATTAAAGTATAAATTTCTTTTCTACCAACTGCAAATATTTCATATAGAACATCTATTCTTAAATAGAATTTCAATATCAAATGAGAGTTAAATCTAGAATTCGTCGCCAGAAGTACATCCTCACTGAAGCTACTATCTCTTAATATATAGAATAACAACGTAAATAGAATTAAAAAACATTAAAAGAAGAAAGAAAACGACATTAAAAATAATAGACATCACAGACACTTTGGGTGCCTGAGGTGTCCTTACCTTCGGAACGAGAGCCCTCATGTGCGGGAAGCGGTTGGCGGAAAGAGAAGGGGGTTCACTTACCTGAACGGAGATGAGGGACCTCATCTTCCGTGGGGCGCGGGAAGGAACAAAAGGTGCACTTACCTCAGGGAGGAAAGGGACGTCCTCCCAGTCCATGGGTTCCTCTTCTTGGCGGCGATCTCAAAAGAAAGACTCATAAAAAGCATTAAAATCTGGCATTGTTTAGCCAAATGAGCAGAAAGAAATTAGCCAAAAGAAAAACGTCAAGAGTTAAGCCTAACGCTACAGAAAGTTGCAAAGTAAACACAAAACTGAAGCTATTCAACAAGATTAATATATAAAATGAAGAAACAAGAAAAAAACTTCGAAATGCAATAGATTTCACGTCACTAAATATAGAAAACAAGGTCGCTTTTTGTCAATTGGCACAGAGCAGTTTTATAGCAAGTGCAGTCGCAGTGAAATCTCACATTAAAATAAAGAGTTTCCTTCAAACAATATCGATTCTAGCAATTTCAACCAATCAGAATGAAGCCATCAGAAGTGGAAGTTGAAGTGCCTAACATTTAGTGGTAAATACGCTTGTCGTCGTTTTAGCATCATCCAATGAATATTATGTTAATTTTTGAAATAGAAATGCAACTGGTTTTGTAGGAGAAAAAAGGAAATTGATTCGAAATGTAACTGGTTCTCTCCAAAAGAAAATTCAAATCGATAAATTTTTATTTAGAACTAATTTCTTGTTTTCTTGAGATTTAATAAAGAGCATAGTTAAAGATTTCATGCATATTATTTGATGTGTCTCAAAATATTAACATTATACCAATCCTGAAAAAGGTGTGTGATTTTAAACCGATTAATAATTTCAGGAACAGATAACATTATCAAGAAGCGAGTTTTCAATTAATAATTAGGTATCACTGAAAAAAAAATTGTAAATATCAGCCATTTCTGTATGTATGTTTCAAAAGAAGAAAATATCACATTTATAGGTCTGAAGAATATTTTTTTTTCTTCTTGAAAGCTGGCTTTATTGAATATTGGGTAGAGAGGAAACACTCCGTGGTCAACCTTAATTATAACAAAGACGGTCGTGCATTGTGATGATGGCTCATGTAATTTGGCCATCGTGCAAAATCCTGAAGTTGTATGGTGCAAAACTTATGGACTAGGAAATTTAGGGGGGGAAAGGGGGTTACAAGCCAGCCATCTTGTTGAGAAATATCTCGTTTCTTTTCATTTAGAAACTGAAAAGCACGTGCAATTATTGATTAGCATTTCTAAGTTATTTTTTATATTTTCTAAAACTTTGTTTAATTTACTGTACAGTGGTGGCCAAAATTGTGGACACTTTTTTAAATTGCTAGATTTTTTAAGTCTGTATGCTTATAGAAAATTTTACATTACACAAAATGCTAAGTATTTTATAGCATTTTAAAGGGAATTAAATACTAAATTCAGTACGAAAAACAAAATTCAAGTATTTGTAATGCATAAAAACTGTCGATATATATTATTGGGTTGTTCGGAAAGTAATTTCGTTTTTTTTTGTTTGTGGAAACGAAAGACAGTTTTCGTATAATAAACAAATACTTTATTAAATTATATATTGACCATTCTGGGGTCCAACACCTTTTGCCATCTTTCTGGTAGTAGCATAATTCCACGCTCATAATATTTTTGGTCTTTGCTGGCAAGAAACTGATCGAGGTGGTTTTTGACCTCCTCATTTGAGGTGAAGGTTTTACCACCTAAACATTTTTGGAGTGACAGGAACAAATAATAATCCGATGGTGCCAGGTCTGGAGAATAGGGTGGGTGAGGCATTGTATCCCATTCAAGCTGCAAAAGCTTTTGGCGAGTGACCAAACTTGTGTGAGGTCTCGCATTGTCTTGGTGAAACACTACACCTTTCCTGTTTATTAGTTCTGACCTTTTCTATTGAAGTGCATCATTCAGTTTGTCCAGCTGATGACAATAGACTTCCGAATTAATCGTTGTGTTATCCGGTAAAAGCTAAAAAAACAACAACAAATGATTCCTTTAAAATCCCACCTTTAAAATTCACCTTTTTTTTAGTGAATATTGGCTTTGGAAATGGTTTGAGCCGGTTCATCTTTTTTGCTCCATGACCTTTTTCGTCTCCAGTGATGATGCGCTTCAAAAACGGATCATTTTCGTGACGTTTGAGAAGCGAATCGCAGACGTCAATGCGGCGACACAGATTTCTCTCTGTGAGAACATGGGGCACCCATACATCGAGCTTCGTGGATAATCCAGGGTCTTTCAAGTGGTCATAAACTGTTGAATTCGATAAATTTAACCTCAGTTCGATCTCACGTGTTGTTATTCGCCGGTTCGCATCAACTAATGCCTTTATCGCGTCTTTATCAGCTTCAACCGGCCTTCCCGAACGGGGTGCATCTTTTCGACATCAAATTTGCCGGATCGAAATTTAGCGAACTAGTTCTGGCACTGGCGTACTGTCAACACACCTTCTCCATACACATCGGTCAATTTCTTTCTGGCTTGAACAGCATTTTTACCCTTTCTGTAGTAAAACGGTAAGATATGTCGAAAATGCTGCTTATCGTTCTGTATATTTAAAAGGGCACCAAACCAAAAACTACTGCGTAGAATTAATTGGAATTTTTCACACACAAGCCTTGCTATATGAGCTTACAAAGCATATAAAAATTATACGGCTTAAATGTGAAGTTGGGTGCAAAAAAATACATTTAAATCCTCTGTCGGGAAAAAACAAAATTACTTTCCGAACAACCCAATAAATACAGATGTTAGCAGTGAGTTATCAGAGCTTAGTGAGGTTGCCTTTATTCTTTATTACAACTTCACATCGGTATTTCATTGAGCTGAAAATAGTTTTAAACTCTTCCTTTGTTATTACATGATGCCAGGAAACAGTTATATCCTTAATTAGTTCATTTTTATTTCATGGGTGCCTCATTCGGACAAGAGTTTTCAAACGGTGCCTCAAGTTTTCGATAGGATTGAGATCAGGACTGTTTCCTGGCCAAGACAACAACTCAATGATCATAGAATGGTAACAGTCTTTCAATTACTTTACCGTGTGACAAAGAGCAGAATCTTGCTGAAAAATAAATGAAGCATTGTTTATAAATAGATCACTGATCAAAGGCAGAAGTTTGGGTTCTAGAATGGTGTCAATGTATTTTATGACATTCAGTGTCCCATCGATATGAAGGCGACCGAAACCATCTGCTGATATTCATGACTAAGTGATAAAACTATGTGGGTACTTCACACTTACCTAGATACTGTTAGGATGTAGCATTTCTGCTTTTTCACGTCTTAGATATGTTAGGCTATCTCTACCAAATAACGATATTTTAGTTTCGTCCCTCTATATCATTGTACCTCTGTATCATTGACCAGTAATCATTTGTCCAATTAATGTGTTCCGTTGCCCACTATAGTCCTTTTTAGCGCTGCTGTATGTTGAGATACGGCTCTTTTGGTGGAATTCTACCTTTTAGTCTTACATCTGCTAATCTACTCCTGATTTTTTTGAACTGACAAAAACACCAGCATCACTCGGATCATTTCTGATGGATGTCCATGAAATTCTTTTATCTCTGAAACATAGTATTTTTGTTCTTCTATCATTTACATATGTGGTGGACCTTTTTTTTTGCCTTTTCCTGCTTTTTTTTAATTAAATATAATCTCCTGACATCTTAAACAAAAGTCTCAATCTCCAGATGTAGTCACTAAACTACCTACCTCTTTGGTAATTTTAACAAACGAAATACCACTTTCTCGCCACACATGTGTCCAATCTTCTCTTTTATTTGATATCATTGCTTTTTGACTAAATATCACTGTTATCCTGGCTATAAAACAGCCATGAACCTCAATCCTATCAAAAACTTGTGGCACACCGTTTGAAAACTCTTATCCGAATGAGGTACCCATGAAATGAAAAGGAACCAATTGAGGATATAATTGTTTCCTGTCATCATGCAATAACCAAGGAAGAGTTTAAAACTATTTTCAGCTCAATGAAACATCAATGGGAAGTTGTATCAAGGAATAAAGGCAACCTCACTAAGCTCTGTTAACTCACTACTATCATCAGCATCTAATGTATATCGACGGTTATTACAGCATTACTTTCTATGCATTGAAAATATTTGAATTTTGTTTTTGTGTACCGAATTTAGTATTTAATTCCCTTTAAAATGATATAAAATACTTAGCATTTTGTGCATCGTAAAATTTTCTATAAGCATACAAACTTATAAAAAACCTTACAATTTAAAAAAAAGTGTCCACAATTTTGGCCACCACTGTACTTTTACTTCGTTTAAAAATTGAGTAATTGCACGTGTGTGCTAATTGTTCATTATCTATTTTTGGAAAAGTTTTGTTTTGAGTGAATGGCTACGTTTTTGGAATAGCAGAGAATCTATATATATATAAGACGCATTTGTTGTCTGTTTGTCTGTTCCCTCATAACTCGAGATCCAGACACCCAAATAACGTGAAACTTGGTACACGCGTACACAAAATTACACGAGAAAGGTTCTTAAATAGGTTTGGCGTTCATAATTCCTTCCAAATTTTTGAAAATTTATGTTTTAAGTGATTTTCCAATGTTATGACGTCATATGTAGTCACGTTTCTCACTAAGTGGACAATTTATACTTTAAATGCAGTTTTTCAAGATTATTACATATTTTTACTGTAGCTATGTTTATCGGTTGGAATATTTATTCAATTTTTCTATTCTTTGATATTTAATTAGGATTATTTTTGGAATAAATAATTTTTTTAAGGATTATTCTTTCAACAACTAAAATTTTGTTGTTTTGGCAACATTTAGGTATTATAGCGGGATGCTTATATGTGTGATTTTGCTTGCAAATTACAACTTATTTATTTATTTATTTAGAATGCGAAGATAATAATTTTGACAAACTAAAACTTCTCACTGATAAGGGTTATATTTCAGTTCGGTTCATATGTAGTATAGGGGGGACCACTTTGGATTTGGCGATTTTTCTTCGGATTTTTCGATTTTTATCTAAATGTCATAGTGAGATATCGAATTCATTCTTAAATAATACCGAAAAAAGTACCTTGGAGACCACTTTTAGTAACCAAAATAAAGGACTGCGCCAAGTAGCCCCCCCTATACTACACTTGATCCAATAATATGGTTCTTTGCAATTTCATGTGTCTTTATTTTAACCTTTAAGGGTATAACTATTGGCTTCAGTGCATGAAATTGCCATGTAGAAAATCCTACTTGGGTAATCATACTGCCCAAGCAAAAGCAGTGTTGGTAGTAATTACGTATCAAACTGGAATAGGCATCAGAGAATGAGCAAAACAGACAAATGGCTTAAATACCTGTTGAGAAAGCAGGTGGTCGTAAGATAAATTATTTTTGGAACTTATGTACTATTCTGACAATCGCCAACATTCAAAATAACTTGCAACCCTGATTTCGCATGTCATATATGCTGAATTGTGAGTCATGTGCTTTGTTTCATATAATGTCACCAAAAGGTTGGGGTTATATGTAAATACCTTATTTTTTCAAATTATGTTTTTGCATTGATAAAGTTAGTTCAGTTCTTTTTATGTCGGTTAATGTTAGTATTGTACATCATTTTTCAATTTATTTTTATGCTCGGGATATATATACTTTGGATATTTTTTTAGTACTTGCGTATTTTTGCACAGTCGCCAACGTTCAAGACAACTCGCCACTTTGGCAATCCCAACTTTGTATGCGTTGAATTGGCAATCATGTGCTTCATTTTGTATAATGTCACCAATAGGTTGCAATAATACGTAAGTACCATTAATTCTGTAACATCAGACTGGCCGCAACATACCAATTTGGCGTGATTTCAAAATCATGCCAAAAATGAGTAGCCAACCAATATGAAATTAATATTATGAGTGTTATCTTAGCCTGTTTTATCTTTCCCTCCAGTAATCCTTAATTAATTCAATATATAATTTTTGTTTTTGGTTTATATTTTAGTACTTACATTTTTATTTCGTTATTATATACTGCAAATATTTTTTTGCACATTGCGATGTCTTTGGCAAAATTAATCAGTGGTATTTTTCTTAAATATGTTTTTTTATCTGTTTTTGACAATTTTTAAAATTTTGTTTGATGTCTGCCTGAAATGCAAATAGAAAAATAAATATTTTACAATATATACATTGTGTTTGTATGAAATGTTTATACTGAGAGAGATTTATTCGAAATATTGAGTCGTCTTTTATTTTTGATATCTTTTTAAGATTTAATTTTATGTTATAACTAGCTATACCCAGCTAAATGTTGCTGTGGCTCAGTCAGCTTTAAAATACTGGTATACCATAAAGTATGTCATGAAGCTTACAAAAGTAATAATAATCAAGAATTCAAACAAATCTATATGCATATAAGACGCATTTGTTGTCTGTCTGAATAAACTTTCTCTTTCACACTACATCATTTGGACAAATTTTCAAAATTTGTTTGTGTAGTTAGTAATTATAATGCTATAATTTTAATTGAATAGACAGATATTGCATTTTTAAGTATAAAAATAGTTATAACTACTGTACTGTATTTTTTCAGTGAGTGAATATTAACGTCGCACTGTTCAGCTACATGAGGGCTTTTGGCGACGGATCACATAATTTTGAGCCATGGTCAAGAGACGTGGACGACACCTGAGCTGGCACCCCCTTCTAACTACCACGCCACACCAATTTAGCAGGAATATTCTACCAATACTTAGCCGGAATATTCTTTGAATTCCACTCTTCCAAGATATATGACAGCACGGCTTCTATGATGAGTATTTTAGCGGGGAAGGCAAATAGTTTTGTAGCAGATATTACATTTTCAGCTGCCAGCGTTTTTAGCGGATTGCAAAGATTATCATTTTTGTCCCCCCAAAAATAGTTAATGTCAAAATTTAAGTGTCTTATGTTTTTGTATGTTTATGGAGATCTTAGAAAAGGATTTGACTATTTATTTTAAGTGAATGGTGTATATAATTAATTTTACAGTGGAATATATTTAATTTATTAGCTTTAACCGATTAAATTTCCCTGAGTATTTTGTTTATGTATGTCCCTTAATTTTCAATGTAGTGACAAAAAAAGATTGCATGAAAAAAAAAATTGCAGTGAATCATAATGCGGTAGATAAAGGGTTAACGTGCATCGCTCCCCTACACGGAGGGTCTTACAAAGCTCTAATGAAGTTTGAGCTATGAAAGTAGCTAGACATTTGCCAACTTGACTCTATTGTCAACATTTCGCTATTTTTTCCATTGAATCGCCATTGTTATTTAGGAAACGGCGTTGCTTGCAAGTATTACAATTTTAACATAACATAAATACAACAGAAAGTTATAGTAATGTTTGACACTTTCAGTTATAAATTATTTACAATATTTTAAGCGTCAAAAAACTTTTAACAATGTGTTACTTTTGCTGGGCAGAGATCAGCTTAGGGAGGTATTTTCAAAATCAACCCTCAAGAGTGTTACGGGGAGTTATACATATAAAAATAATCCTTTATATCAGCTATTAGATCTACAGACTTAAAATTTAACAGAGGTATTTTTTTTCTTTCTTTTCTTCAGCTGAGATATGTAAAAAGCTTTTTTTGTTTAATTTGCAATTCACTTAAAATTAACTCATTAAAAACTTCTTTATCCTTCAATCTGTGTTTAACTTTTCAGTTCACCCGTGCGAAGAACGGGTATACCAGCTAGTAGAATATAAATAAATTGATTCATAATAATGTAGTATATATAAGCTCGTATCTTATATTTAGAAAACCACACAATATTTAGAGGAGAAACGACTGAATGAGAGAGAAACGAAATTCAGATAGAGTCTCAACACTGAAGTTGTATGGTGCAAGGGGGTTATGAATTAGGAAATTGAGGGGTTTACTCAAGTGTCGATTTCGTCGTCTGAACATGTCTAGGAAGTAAGTTAAAATGACATTCATTATTAAAGTATCTTTGAACATAACGATTTGAAGGAATATTAAAGTACTCAATATTAAAGAATCCAATTTAGACAGTGAAATTTTTAGGACATATACTTCAAAATAATTTTTAATGTCAATCAATTTTTCCCCAATGTGATGATTCAATTTAAAATGGCAATGGAAACTTTTTAAAAAAATGTTTGTGGATGCTCTTGTAAAAGTGTATCGACAAATCAGTTCACCTATTCTGTAGCACAGTTCGAGCTAGGTTTATAAACAAAGCCGAAATAATAGAAGTGTATCAGGACAGCGCCAATGCGCCAAAGCTTTTGACGCAATTTTTTATGTAATATGGAAACTAAAATGATGGCGCACGCATAGCTTGATAATTTCTTATCCCTCTATTAGTCGATTGATTTTTGTTGCTCGCCTTTTATTTACATGTTGGATACTTTTTACTTTTGGTTTCTTGTTATTTTTTGTTGCTTTATTTCGTAGATGGATTTTATTATCTTTGTTTATTTGAGTTAATTTCTTTTTTTTTTTAAATTAACTTTGATCAACTATTTTCGTACTCCTTATGAAAATTGTTATTGTTTCATTCTTTTAATTCACCAGTGCGAAGAACGAGCATACCAGCTAGCAATACATAACTTTTATAAATTCAAAGAACATAAAAAAAAATAATTAAGGAACAACTTTCGTGGGTAAACATTAAGGTAAGAATTCTGGTCAGATATTTTTGAGAACACGCTCTTTCTTTACTCTCGACTCCGTGTGATTTCTCCAGCCTGATTTGATTATTACTTAACGTTGCTACTAAAACAAAAGTGTTTTTGATGAAGAATCTTGTAGTTCTGAATCTTGATCAAGTGATGAGGACCCAAGATAATATCCCACTCTCCAAACCTCCACCTTACGCCCACATGAAACCTTAAGTCGCAACAAATATAACGGGATTCAACTGATCTACATTGTTGCACTAGGGATCGAACTCATGATAGCGACCACTGGCTCGTGTTCATAACCATTAGGGTCAGTGGCGTAACGTACACCCCTGCACCGCGGTGGGGCCCAGGACTCTAGGGGCCCCAACGCCTGAGCGATTCCAATTGCGTAAGATCCGGCTACGGCTCAAAATCTGATTTTGCAGGGGGGGCCCGAAAATTCTCCCCTACTCCACTGATTAGGGTACTGTAGTCTCACATTTAAATTGAAAAGGATTGGTAAAATATCCTTAATTATTATATCGCTGCAGCTGTAAATGACATTTTAAGCAAATTTCGGGAAGTAAAATCACAATTGTGTGCTCTGATGTTGAAAAAAATATCTTCCTCATTTACACAAATTGCTTTCCTGCATAGTTGAAAAAATAAGATTAAAACTATCTTATATAATTTAGCTTTCTTAATTTTTGATTTCAAAATCAGTAATTTTAAAATTTTGTATATAAAGAACAGCTTAAATTTTTTTAGGGATAGATGCAAGTCTCCATAACTTAAGTACTGAAAAAGTTAAAAAAAAAAAAAACTGGAAAAAAATTACTATAAAAATGCAAAATCTGTATGGGGTTTTTAAACTTGTCCGATTTCTGCTTTGGACAGTTTTATTTTCCCTGGGTAGCATTAGGCAACTCGGAAACTTGTACATATATACATTTACAGAAACAAATCAATTTCCATACAAGCAAACCACATAAATATCAACCATTTTATTATACTAAAAAGATTCTTCCATTTAAAAAAATATGCAAACAATTCGAAAAGGAGCCATTTCAACAATTTCAATGGCAGTGAAGTTGTGTTCCAATTAAGAGAGAAGAATACATAGGGCACTGTTCTAAAAAGCCTTTGATCCCTTCGTATTTCTATGTTTGTCCCTAAAGTTCGGCCATTTCCCCTTTAGTTCAACATATAATCCGGTACTGCATGATGCAACTAAATGAATAAGCTATTTTTTTTAAAGGACTTCATTATTGATTGTAGTAACTAATCTTTTCCTACAATTTTATTGTGAAAGTACCTTGATATCTCATTTTCTATCGTAATATATATTTCACATTAAAAATTGAAATACGTCTGTTGCTTTCCTTTTCTGCATACATTTATGTATTGCGTCCTCCAGATATAACAGCAACCAATCATTCCGCAGCAGTCAATTTCGATCGTTTAGTTTTTATAGCAGCAAGTTTCGGGCGTTTAATATTTTTAACAATCAACTTCGTACGTTTAGTTTTCACCGACGCCAGCTTCAAACGTTTAGTTTTCACCGTTTCGTTCTCTTGCAACATCCTGATTAGATAACTGAGCACATTATGCATCTGAAAGCATAGACCAAGCATTGCATAATTTAGTTGTTTGCTTAGACTTGAAGATTGCAGGGACGTGAATGGGTTCGTTACCGCAGAAACAAGTCTATTACAGTCATTTCCTGGTATAAATCGGTCGTACTTTTCTACAGTAGTCTGTCTTGGGCGTTCTTTATTAACATAAGTTAATCCACTCGAATAACCAAAGAGTGAAAAAGCGGTTCTGATAACTAAGCGAGTAATCCAGCTGTAGATGATATATAAACCTCCTAATGTATTCTGCAAATAGAATCCAAATTTGGTACAGTAAGTTTCGAAACTCATGGGTAAAAACTTAAGAGTGATAGAAATCATCTAAACGAACAATTTTTATCATAGTGCATGGGCGAAGAGTAGTGAACCGCTTGAAAATTCTGTAATGGAAAGCATAAATCACGAGTTTTCATACATATTTCTACTGTGGATTTCGCAAGGAATAGCGGAAACACAGTTGGAAGGAACACAAATCAGGAAAAAGCGGACGTTTACATTATATACGGTTTTGAGAATGGGAATGCTCTTGAAGCCAAAAGACAGTACAGGCAGCGTTTCCGGAGAAGATGCATGCCAGATCAAAAAATTCTAGAAATTGCATCTGTAAAACGAGATCCTTTGTAACTTGCATGCATGATACAGGTTGTGGCTGAAGTGTGCGGCACAAATTATAGAGGACAACTGCAAAGAGTGAAAGATCATCCTGATATTAGCACTCGAGGAGTTTCCCATGCTATAAATGTTCTCAAATCGATTGTTTGGCAAGTAAGAACGAGACGAAGGATACCTGAAGATCATGCACGGTGTGTCGAGTTTGCATGTTGGCTTTTGCAACAGCTATCGGCGCAGCCTGATTTTAGTGTCCGTGCAATATTCTACGGAAGAATGTACCTTTACTCGTGAAGACATTTCGAATACATACAATCTTCATTAGTAGGCAATCTATACGATAAATGTCCACATCCTTATCAAAAGCACTTCATCCTAAATCTTTTGGCTGGAATTAGGGCGACTATTTCATTGGCTCATTCCTTCTGCCCTTCTGACTGAGTGGTAGGACATACCCTTACTTTTTTTACAACTGGTATTTTCAGAATTGCTTCAACCTGTTGCAATTAACATATAAACATATGTGGTTGTCAATACGATGGAGAGCACCATGGTATTTCAATTTGGATGTGCGGAGGATTTTAGATGCTAAGTTCCAAGGGTGATGGATTGGTCGGGGTGAGCCTACTTCTTGGCCGGCACACTGTCAATTACATGTTTAGATTTTTTCCATTGGGGCCATTGAAAAAGTTTTGCCAACAAAAACCGCATCGATTCTGACGAGATCCTAGTCCGGTGCCGTACCAGAAAAGCCGAGTGTATTTGAAAAAGGGACTACATCGCAGATTAAACGACTTCATTACAGCTGGTGGTCTCTTGAGCAGTTTCCTTAATTTTTCCCATACAAGCTGTCAGTAGAATTGTTCATTACCTCTAGTCGCTTGGCGCTCAGTTCTTTCACGTGACCTTCTAGAAGTTGGCCGCTTGCTTACTGTCCATGCATTGTACGGCGAAAATTCCTTGTTTAGTTTATATCTCTATCACCCATTAAATTTTTGCCCACGAGTTTCGAAACTAAAAGTTAGCTTTCCAGATTAAGGTTATATCATAAGATTCAAATTAGAATAGAAATTAAATTTATCATGCTTAACAATGTTAGAGTGATCCAACTAAATAAATCTGATACAAAATATATGCAGCTCTTATAATGCAATAGATTTTAATGCTTGAGAAAATTGATTAAAAAGAGTTAAGAAACTTTCGTATTAGTCCCGTGCCATTGGCTAATTTTGGCGAATTTGAAAAATTTGTTACTCCAAAAGATATTTATGAAAAATGTTGCCATTACTCTGTACGATCTTTAAGAAAATAATTGTAAAAGATAAAAAAGATCGATCTTAAAGGAAATAATTTTGGTAGTTGCGTATTAAAAGTAAAAAAAAAATACTTACGGCAAAATCTGAGATAGTAAGAATTTCCACGAACGTAGAGTTAGCCGTATGATGTACATTTCTATCGGTTCCGAAGAATAAAAGTGCACTACAGATGCATTGCAGCAAGAGTAAAGAGCTCCACTTACGATGATAGTAATCCAAATGATCGTTCTTAAAAAAAAAAAAAAAAAACTAGTCTAATAAAAATGTTTCTTAGTACTCATGTGATTATTGAATACACCAGTACAGTGACGTAGGGTGAGGGAGAGGGGCCATGGCTTCGGGTGGCATACGAAAAGGGTCGGAGGCAAGACCGTGATATTTAAATTCAAAAAATATTTCAAACTCCAAATCGAGTCTACTCGACGAAACTGACGGAAACGAGTGAAAGCTTTAATACACGCACAGTTGCAGGAAGTTTATTAGTCGCTATGCAATCACATTTGTTTTTATGTTACTTAGGCTTCTGGCAACCGGTACTGTGATGCTCAAAATTATTTGCAAACAGAGGGACTAAATATCCATCAATGTGCTAAGAAAATACGTGCTTTACAGACCGTATTACAAACAGAACGAGAGGAATTCGTGGGTGACGCTTCAATATATGCTAAAAGTTTATGTGAAGATCTTGAAATTTCTTTTGAGCCCCAAGACGAATAAGGAGGAAGCATATATTTGGCAACGGAAGTAAAGATGTTCAGTTATCGTACGAAGATGACTTGAGGCGAATAATGTTTTCTTCAATAGACAGAGTAACTGCTGAAATTAGAGAAAGATTCCAACAGTTGTAGAATCTAGCGCAAAAATATCTTTTTTAAGGCCTGAAGTGATATTGAGCATGGATGAACTTAACTTAAATCAAGCTTCACAAGACATTAATAAAGAAGAATTCCAACTTGAGCGAGTACGTCTACAAGCTTTCGTAGCTGCAACAGACCGAGGCTGTAAAAAAGAACTCATTAAGTCCAGCTCTCTGGGTTTATTAAAATATATTATTGAAGATAGCTTACCAAAACAGTGTCATAATGTTGACGTTTTTTTAACATTTGCCATCAGTAATGCCAGTTGCGAGAGAAGCTTCTCCAAGTTAAAATTAATCAAAAATTTTCTCAGATGGACTACGTCCACGTTAAGGCTAACAAATTTAGCTATTCTGGCAATTGAACATGACATACATATTGGTATTGACAATTGTATAAAAGATTTTGCAGTGAAAAACACGAAAAGTGCACTTTTAATCAATAAAAAAAATTTAAGCTGAATTTGACTTTTACTAATTTTCTCGAATAATAATTAAAATAGAAAGAGGCGATAAATTTCCGGTGGGCCCCAGGTGGCGGAAGTCCATGCTGCCTCACTGGACCAGTAATACTCAACTGCGGCCCGCATGTAGCCCACCGGTCTTTTCTGAGAGCTCCAATTATGGCCCATTGCACTAAGTTCAATTCTTTAAAAACAATGTACTAAAAGTTTAGCGCGAAATTCTGCGAAATCAAGCAATCAAATCTATCAGTTTGCCACTTATGATACACTGCTGGATAATTGCTAAGGACGGATAACACTATTATCCATAGCAACCACAAAATGAAAGGAAGCAAAATGTGGAAAATTAGAATAAGTGCGGGATATTAGTAAGAAGAAGTATGAGTATGCAAATTTTTTTTCCACGTCTGTTCATCACGTGATAGCGTTCATAAGAGCTTTAAAGGTTTTGACGCGTGTGGACAATTGTTTCAAGTCAAAGTTTTACAGGAAAGATTTAATAGACGAACTTAAAATTTTTGGCATGTCTTCCCGACATCACATAGATGATTTTATGCGTGGCCGAATTATTGGAAAGATCGAAGAAGGGCGACAAATAACAGATGTTGCCAGGGAGTTCGACATCGCTCACAGCGTTGTTTCACGGCTGTGGAAGTCATTTAAAACTACTGGAATGTGTAGTAGACGGCACGGGGGAGGTCGTGTTAGAAGTACGACGCCTGCAGAAGACAGATATATCGTCCTATCAGCAAAAAGGAACAGGCGCACCACAGCTCAGCAGGTGGCAAATCAGTTTCTTGTTGTCTCCGGAAAGCAGATCTCCCGAAAAACTGTTGCCAGACGTTTGAGGGGAGGAGGACTATACGCACGCAGGCCTGTTGTGTGTATCCCATTGACCAGACAGCACCGTACTGCCCGTTTGCAATGATGTCGTGAGCATCACAATTGGACTGAACAGGACTGGACCAGAAAATATCCAGGAAAAGGACCGATATCCGTCATGCAGTATCATAGTGTGGGCCGGCATCATGATCAATGGCCGCACGCGCCTACATGTGGTTGCGAATGGGACTATGACGGGCCAACGAAACATTGATGAAGTTCTACTTCCTCATGTTCGTCTTTTCCGTGGTGCTTGCTGTCGGTGATAAATTTGTTTTTATGGACGACAACGCAACATGTCATCGAACACTCGCTGTTCAAGATTGTCTAGACAGCGAGAGTATTCAACGTCTCGTATGGCCAGCGCGTTCTCCAGATCTAAACCCCATTGAAAATGTGTGGGATGCTTTGGGGAGGCAAGTTGCTGGTCGAAACTATCCTCCGACAAACAAGAAAACCCTCATCCGTGCACTCAGAGGAATGGGATAAATTGCCTCAACAGCTGCTGGATAATGTTGTGCAAAGTATGGTACGACGTGTGGAATGTTGCATCACACTCCACGGTGGACATATCCCGTACTGATACCCTTCTTTAAGGTGCCTGCTGACTTTTAGATGCATTGTTCCATTTCTCCGTACGCAGATCAAATGAACATTTTTTTTCTTTCAGATGTTTCACGGCTTTTGTACTTTCCAGAACAATAAATATTCTTTATTCTAATGTCTGAACAGTGTGGCAACTATATTTTATCCTACTAGGCCTCATGTCTCGCTTAATGTTATGCTACATAGCAATTTGTGATCCGTCCTTAGCAATTGTCCAGCAGTGTAGTATGAAAACAAGTGGCTGGATGATGGATGAAAAGGAATCAAAACTACCCCATAAAATTCAGTAAAATATGGAAAACGTTCATATTTGCTTGTGTGTGTTTAATAAAAGGGTTAATCTAGTATTAAAATAAAAACCGAAAAAATGAGTTTAACAATTTGATCAATTCTTCTCTGTCCAATGTTGCTTTGGTCATAGTATTTATTCCCCATTATCTTCAGGTTGCGGCCCGAGTGAAATACCCGTCATATGTATGTGGCCTGGCCGGAAAAAAGGTTGAGTACCCTTGGTATAGACCAGATGTGGCCAACCTTTTTGGTAAGTGCCGCTATTTGATATTAAATCATTATGCGTGCCACTTCCAACTTTTCCAGCAAACAAAAAGATGTATAGAGGTGAAAAAATATTACTTATTGGCTCATATGGGATTTTTACGCAAATAGCATATCTTTTTATGCAAGTCTAAGTAGGGAAAATTTAAAACATAAATACTTAGGTTTTATTGTTAATAAACTTTTTTTCTTAATTTTTATAAACTTTAAGGTATGCAATAAAAACGTATAACTTGAAACATTTAATTCTAATATATTATTAAATAGTCAGTACTTGCTTAATGTGGCTTTTGAATTTGTAGCTATTTTACCAAGTCATCTATATTAGGATTAGTTCTTGAAGATATTAGCAAAATTAGGTTGTTTCAGGTGCATATCAGTTAATTTTGAGCGATATTATGGTTTTATATATATTGTTACGTTGATCGGGGGTTGAGTATTTTATGCAATCAGTCTCAGAGAGAACGAGACAGTTCTTTAAGAGAGATGAGAATTTATTGTAGAAAATCCAATCCTTTAAATACAGGAATCAGCAGCAATACACAAAATAAATCTCAGAAGATCTTCACACCTTCAACAGCACTCGAACACAATTATCAGTGTCTAAAATACACGAATATAAAAGATTCACAAGCAATCATTCGTTCAACAGCAGAAGTAATCAATAATCACTTCAACAGTCAAAGCAATACAAACTGATCGCCAGTCAAAACCAGACTGACTTTCGGCGAGCATCTCTATTTACATCTCTCGCAGATAATTCTAAAAAGACCCGCTTGCGTCATAGATCTTAAAATTAGTGTATTTCTCTACTGATTTCTAGAAGAATCCAGAGGGTCTCGAACTCGACAAAAATGGTCCCCAACATAATCACCAAGGTCGCCAACATAATCACCAAGGTCGCCAAAATTGATCACCAAAAACGACGCCAACTTAACTCTATCACCAAGATTTCGCCAAGTTCCCATGGAATCAGCATTATAACGCAAAGGACGGCGTTCCATGTTAAAATTACAATTTCAACGCAAACTAAATCTAATTTAGAGTAAGATAAAGGCATTACACATCCAAATACAAATTACTTACACTATTTTACACAAAATTCGTAACAATATATTATGTTCATAACAGAAAATATTTATTCACAAACTTATGTTGATCCAAATATACAACAATGTCTGACAGCTAAATCGTGTGAAATTGAAAAATTGCCTGTGGGTTCAAATTTCCAACATTCAATATCATTTGGATCACTAGAGTTGAAATGAATTCCTAATATTTGCTTTCAAGTCTAGTATGGTGCTGCAGGTAAATAATTCCGATTTGGACTTCGGGGGGTTAATAATTAACGTCTTGTAGAGAAATTGAAAAGGGATTTTTGAAAATAGTCTTGAAAATCATCCAACCTAGCACTGATTGAATATTACAAAATGAATATTAAATTTTTAAATCTATTACAGCTCGAAGCATTTTTAACTTGGGTAGATAATTGATAATGCTCGACCTACTTTTTTCTTCAAAATAAAGATAAAAATGCAAAAGTTTGTTTACGAAAGATATATGACCTACTAGGGTATGGGTAAAATGCAATCCCCCCCTGTAATCTTAAGTTTAAATTATTTAAATGTTCCATAATATCGGCAAGAAAAGTTGAATCCCATAGCTAATCTCCATTCTTAAGTAGCAAGCATTCACTGGGCAGTTCATTGTTTTCTTCCAGATATTTTAAAACTCCCTCAAATTCCATAATCTCGCGAGTGTACTTCCTTTGGAAAGCAAGCGCACACAACAAGGAAGAATTATTCTTTACATGATAATTTTCTATTGTAATTCAATTAATTGTATTTAAAATAAATTGAGAGTTTTTATCTAAGACAACCCCATTTTAATAAAATTGTAAAAAGAAAAACAGAATTGTTATTTGTAATTATAGTTTTAAATTCTAATAAGTCTTCGCGTGCCACTGTTACCACTCCACCATGCCATCGTATAGTCAAAAGCAGCGCTACTCAACCTTTTTTAAGCAGGAAAACATACACATGACAAATATTTCAAGCGGGCCACAAAATTAAGATTAAAGGGGGAGAGGGGACTCTATACGATCAAAGGTATTCAAAACGCAGAAATTGATCAAAATATAAATATTTTGGATTTCATTTTAAAACTATTAAACTCCATCAAACTCTACTCACGGAAGAAAAAAGGTTTAATGCATTTTTTTGCCATGTTATGGGGTAATTTCGATTTCCTTTCATCAATGTGATCACAAGACCTCCACCTCCATATGTTTTGTTGCTGTCGCAAAGATTTCTTTTAAGAAAGCCAAAATTTAGCATTTTCATGACAAATTAAATAAGTTGTTGATCCTGTTTGTTCTACTCTACTAAACAGAGAAGATCCCAATATTGTCTTGAAATAAATATTTTGAGTGAATATTAACGTCGCACTGTTCAGCTACACGAGGGCTTTTGGCGACGGACCACGTCATTTTGAACCATGGTCAAGTGACGTGGACGACACCTGAGCTGGCATCCCACTCTCCTATCACACACCAACAGGAGGACGTTTCAGCTCTCGACAAATTTAACGTGCATCGCTGCCCTGCACGGCGGGTCTTTAGTGGTACTGGACTAGAACTCATGACATGCCTGCCATGATCCGATACCTTGACCACTGGGCTACCGCAGCCCTCTAAATACACCTGCTAAATGCGAGAAACTAATTAGTTTCATTTCGTGTATCATTTTCACGAAGAAATTGAAGGTAATTTAAAATTTAATTTCAAAGCAATTTGATAACCATTTATCTCCTTTCTTCTAAATTTGGCATGGTCAGTTTTGAGAGGGAGACGCTCAGGGCTCGTCCTTGTCACTTGTCTGAGGTTCAAACTTGCGAGATTCGTCACCAATAGCCCTCACTTCAGCGGTGTAAAGGAAAACATTTGGGCTCCCCTGCAGAGTCAGGTTTAAGGCTCATGACATACCTGCCATGATCAGATGCCTTGACCATTGGGCTACCGCAGCCCCATAAATATTTTGAATACACCAACTGCTGTGCCGTATGGCCTGTATTCGAATCCCGGAGAAGGCATGGATGTTTGTAAATGTATAGTGCCTGTGCGGTATGGGGGCACTCTAAATAGCGTTGGAGTCACAAGTCCTCTTGTGAGAATGGGGTGGAACCGAATGAAATCGTACCGTCATCTGTATGGTGCTCAAAGCTACGGCTAACGACAGGCGCAAAATTAGTCCTTTGTCGCGGTGATTCACGTGGGTCTTGATCTGATGTTGATGCCGATCAAATGTGACAGTAGTGAGTGAATATTAACGTCGCACTGTTCAGCTACTCGAGGTCTTCTGGCGATGGACCTCGTAATTTTGAGCCATGGTCAAATGACGAGGACGATACCCGATCAGGCACCCCCACCTAACTACCACACTAACGGGGGACTCGACATGCATCTCTCCCCTACACGGCGGTTCTTCAGCTGTACTAGGCTCGAACTCATGACACGGCAGCCAAGAATCCGTTGCCTTGACAACTAGACTACCATGGTCACGATCAGGTGGGATAAGTAACAACAAAAGAATAATTTATATCGCCCTTTTTACAAACAGGAATAATTTTGGTTTGCCTCTAGACGTCTGGAAATATATTTGTTTTCAAAGACCGATTAAACAAGATACGATTCTTATGTTCTCACAATTTGGCGGACCCTTTAATAATTATAGAGGGTGTATAACCAACTCCGCCAGTTACAGATTTCGGCTAGTTAATAGCAAAATCTGCATTACAGGTAACAGTCGAATTAAATCAAGTCATCTAAACAATTGGAGATTACAATCTGTTATAGCTCGTATTAGGTTCATAAACAGAGCCGAAATAATCAGATAATACATTAGTTACATCGTTACTACTGTTATAACATTACTATATGTTTTATTCGGCAAAGGGTTATTTTTTTTTTTATGTATAATCAAAACTTTAGGCTCGGAAATAAGATTATCCGTACTTCGTAGGTATGTAGTATAATCCTTTTTTAATAATGCGTTTTACGACAGAGCTTACAGTTTTGAATTCCTTAACATTTGGATTCTCCTCTCCGTTGAACAATGATTTCTCTTTTAACTCTAGTTTTACAAGAATAATCACAACATGGAATTTTTTCACAACTTATTTTTTGTGAGTGTAGTTCGACTTAAAACTCGTTTCATTTCTTTGTTTATTTGTATATTCCACCCAAAACAAACGGTGGCAGCCAAATGTGGTCCTAATGCTACCTGATCAATGGTGTCAGATGGAGGCCAAAGAAATTCATCACAGCAAGGGGCTAGAATAAGTCTGTCGTTTTGTCCACAGCCTTGAGTAACATGCAGGTGACAGTACGTTTTAGCTACGTTTTATCCACCTTTGAGGAAGAATACCTCGGGCATAGGCAAGGGATCTCTTACCTGTCTTCCAACCTCTCGAGACGACTTTTGGGTCGACGAATATTTAGGATGTCCCTATGCCCCACATGCACTATACATTTACAAACACCGACTCCTATCCTCAGGGACATCTTAAGGCATGGGCCAACTGGGCCCAAGCCCAGGGCCTTGACCACAGTAGGGGGCCTTGTCTCGTTCTCGAATCAACATTAATAGAATCATAATTTGAATAATTTTAACGGTTAAATGTTATTTACAATTGTTTTTTTCGAAATTCTTTGCGAATGATATGTCAACTGGCTACATGTCATTACCGTCGTCCATGTATAGGCTTAGGCCTACCACCATACACCATCATTATTCATGCAGTCAAATGGCGACAGTCGGTTAAACCGGTTTGTGCGATTTTAAGTCATGCACATTTTTTCTGGGCACATTTTGGAGGACTATTTGACAAAGTATGCTATGCACCGTCTACTTTTAAGGATCGTTGGGGGCAGGGGCTACATTTGCCTAGGAGCCCTGGGCCTACTTTTGAATAGGGACTCAGGGCCTCAAGAAGTCTTAAGACGTCCTTGCCCATCCCTGCCTTCTCCGGGATTCAAGTACAATTGTCAGCGTCACTAACCCTAACGTGACTAGCATTAATGTTTCACTTTGCAATCAAATTTCAATAGCAAGTACTAAGTGGAACACAGAAACGAAAAGCAAACTAAAATGGCTTAACTATTTGTTGAATAAACTGGAAATCTCGAACTTTGGTTGCCATAAAGAAATGCCTTCGAATTACCAGAATTTTTTCTTACGTTGTATATCACAAGTGCCTAATATCAAACGAATTAGCCAAGAAACATTCTTTTTGCATGTTTTTTTATTCGATTCTGGCTATAAGTAAAATAATTGCGATGGGATTTAGAATCCTTTTAATCCTAATTTTTATTTTTGGCACAAATTTGATATTTGAGTGCTACGCGTCAAGCTGTTTATCTTCGTCAAGAGGGGCGATAACATTACAATATGGCTACCTTTATATTTTTATGGTGTGTTAATGTGGGTGCCATGGGATAATATTTTTAGATTTAATTTTTATTGGTGTCTTTCCGCGACACAACCCTATTAATTTCAGATTTTAATTCGATTTCTTTAAGAATTTAATAGCATTTTAATAGCATTTTTTCCAAGCAGCTATTCGAGTCTTGTGTTGTATTTTGTGCTATTTTCGAATTTGTATATTTCTAATGTTATTGGTGAATACTAGGATATTTTTTTAAAGAATGAGGGTTGGTCTTTTAATTATTGCTTTAAATCCCGCATTTCCGCTCCATTTTATTTTTAAATAATGCATTTTTGAACGTGCGTTCAAAATAGTTCCCTTTTATTTATCATGAGTACGATATTTTTATCTTATAAGGTATACGTTCGCTTTGAAATGCATGAAAATGATACTGGAAATATTTTAAATATACGAGAAAATATTTTCTATGGCAGATTTTTATAATCTGATGTTAGTAGAATTTGAGTAAAATACTCAAAATATTTTTAAAATTCTAGTTTTGAACTTTTTTTTGGAAATATATGATTGAGTTGATTTAAATATTCTCACTATAAACATTTAAAATTTATCTCGGTCATAGTTTTTATACGAGTAAGATTATATACTCAGTCATGGATTATCGGTTTAGTGTAGTTTAATTCCAAATATAAAATGCTTTTCTGGTGGTACTTTCACTTCTGTAAAAGAAATGAGTTGCCCCTTCACAAATATGTATTCATTTACTAACAAAATTTAAGAAATAAAAACTTACCCTTGAAATTAAAATTACGAGGATTACAGAGCAGACTATCAAATTAGCTATAAAAAGTTTTTCTCCCAAATAAAATCCATGGGACTCAAGAGCCTTATAACATCCATAAATCGAAAACAGCAAAAGTAGAAAATTCAAGCTTCGTAGACAATACGTAAGGTAGCTTTCCTGGAAAAAAAATTTATTGCAAAAAAATTTTCCCCCAAACAACGCTATTGTAAAGATATTCAAACAGTTGCAACAGGTTTTAAATGTTAATTTTGTGCCATACTTTTATCTAGAGAATCTTGCAAAGAAGCATCTGCATTAAAACATATATGCCAGGTACTAGATTATATCAAGCACTTCAAGTACCATTATTATCGCTTACATCTACATTATTAAGTAAGTATAATAAGCACTCGCGTAATACATTAAACACTCGCGTAATATATTCAATGTAGTTCAGACTACGGAACTTCAGATACATATGCGATTAAAGATTTCGAATGATTCGTGTACTCCTCAAGGAAATGCAACAGATCACGCATCGTTTTTATTAATTCCTTTTTCTTTAAATTAGAAATGAATTGTTTAAACTTTTTCCGAGAATGTGCAAAACACGCAAGAACTAATAATTTCCTACAACTTAAGAATTGTTTTAAATTAAGAGTTTTTAGTTGGATGGTAAAAATACGAGTGCATACAAAAAAAGTGATGTCAATATATTGTATGCTACGATTTTATAGAACATGGGTGTCCAACCCAAATAACCTTGCGGGTCACTTCGGAAAAAAATCGTAATCTCGCGGGCTGCACTTAAAAATATGTACCTTTATATCAGATTTGGAAACAAAACATTTATTGATTGAAAATTTAAAACAGAATGAATTATTATTGTTTTCGTTATTTTTCATGTATACACAGACACAGATAATATAATGTTTATATAATATAATAATGCAATGATCAATTAATGTTTAAAATATTACAGTTGCCATTTTCTTGAAAATTACAGTGTTCCTATTTAATTTATCTTTTGTTACTCATTGTTGAAATTTTGATAGTGCTGCCATTCGCAAACGATTAAGTATACATTGTCCTTTATTTTAACAGTCCTGGATATTCTTTTTAAACTTTAAAAAACATCTGACTGCCTCTTTCTTTTTGAGCACTCCAAACAGAAAAGGAGGGGGAGAAACGGAAGTCGCACACACAAAGAATCATGTACCATCCATAGTAAAGGATATGCATAATGCAATTCGAAATTTATTAAAGTAATTGACTATAGTAAAATCAAATGTAACTGTTTGATAAAATATAAATCTATTTTAATCTAAAGGACATTTCTATTATCAAAAAGGATTTATTTTAAAACAAGAACAGGTAACAGGCAAATACATTGTAAGATAGATATATAAATTTCCCTCAAATAAATTTCAAAATGAAAAAAAATTTTAAAAATTTTTTTAAAGAGTCGGTGGGCTGCAACTTACGAACTGACGGGCCACGTGTTGGACATCCCTGTTATAGAATACTTAGGATATTGAGATTATATTTAGGATTGTATTCAAAAAACATAGAAAACAAGTACTTAATGTTTCTTCCGCATTTGTTAGTTTTAAAACTATCAGATTTGTAGAATAGTTAAATGGGATTAATGTAATGTTGCGTACATAACATAAAAAATATTAAAATCCTTTTTCACTTACACTGCAATCTTCGTCATTCATTCTGAACGGTTTAAAAACTCAGTAATATCAAATAAATTTCAGCGACAAACGTTTTTCATTTTACGTGAAGTAATACTAAATACGTCACTGCAAATGTTACAGTTTAGTTGTATCAAAAAAAGGTGACTGACTAGTTTACTGTGGCAATTATTGATCAGTATTCTAGAGACTCTAACAGCGTCTTCCTCATTTCTCGGTTCGAAGATATGAGAATGAACTTGGTAGCCGAGTGATCGTGATCGCGAAATGGTGGCCGGCTTTGCCAAGTTGTGGGATTAAAACCTGGGGCCACTGAAGTCCCACCATGAAAGCCGCATTCACACCAAAGCAGTAAGCGTCAAACGTTGAGTGTCTATCCAATCAGAGACTTCATTTCGCCCGAGATGAAGTCTCTGATTGACTAGACGCTCAACGCATGACGCTGGCTGCCTTGGTGTGAATGCGGCTGAAGAGTGGCTGATGCACTTTAAATTTGCAAAGTCTTCCCGTTGGCGTCACAGCGAAGTTTGGAGAAGGGAATGCCAGTTTAGTTGTTCTCCTCGTTACTTGAGGATTGTTCAAAATTAAGTGATCCATCGCCAATAGTCTTCGTGTTGTTTCAGATTGTGACGTAAATTAAAGTTAAATCAATCCACGATACGAGTCCTTATTGAAATTCTTGTGTACCGCAACAAGAAAGCTTTGTATCAACTTTATTGATATTTCATTGAGTACTCTCGATGAATTATGTGCACTTCATTTTGATAGAGCCCGAAATAATGAAATGAGTTGTGTCTTTTTGATGGTTGATTGTTTTGAGTTAAATGTTTCGAAAGTTACCCAAAAATCTGTTGGGAAAGGACTTCGCAATTTAGAGTCATATTCAAGTGACAAGGAGAACATCTCAGCTAATATTTTATTTTTTGAAATTCCATACCAAGGGTGGACTTTTAGATTTAACAAATGGTGGGCCAACACAGATTCTGCTTTCGTCCCTTGACTGTGTCAAAATTTACGAGGTCCTTTGATAATTTCCTTCGTGTTATTTCTAAGTGCGACATTATGAAATAACCTAGCAGGCTATTGAGATTTCTTTCCATTTAAAGTGTTTAGCAACCCCACTTGCTTCATTCATCAATGTTTTTTAATTAATCAAGATTCGAATTCGTGCTACATATGGAACATCTTTGGCCATGTAACTCGTGAGCATGGCCTATCTTTGAGATTAACATCTTTTTATGAAGTGTGATTGATCGATTGTGTTTTAATATAGCATTTAGAAACTAAGGGAAGACTATTTGTAGAATATCCAAGAAGACTGAGTTCACACGAAGGGATTTAGAATTTAAACCCTCCCACCCTGGTCGTTAGAGACATTTGATTGGAGCACATAACCCTGTCGCATTCTAAATTCCTATTATTGAATTGTAAGTGACTGTGAAAATCTTTACAATGCTCAGAGGTAAAACGAAACATTTAGTGTAAAAGAAAAAATTTTGCTTTTTAGAAAAATATACTTTTAAATAATTTAAAATGACAATTAACCGTACAAAAATATATTCACGTAAGAGGGGCTTTTGAGTATCCATAACTATCATGTATGACAACATGATAATTCACATGCTATAGATTCAGGGTTGCACCAATGGTATTTTAGGACAAATTTATGTGCTGAAATCATTCGCGAATCATTTTATCATGCCATACTCGTACAAACAATAACAAGGAACAAATAAATATGCATGAATTACAATTGAAAAACCAGCTCGATGGACTGCTGCCTTTTGATCGAATAAATAATGATGCTGTATGGTGGTAAGTCTAGACCTGTACTCAGTGGCGTAACGTACACCACGTAACCCCCACATTGTGGGGCCCAGGTTCTAGGGAGCCCAAGGCCGGACTTACGCCAAGTAAGTACGCCGTGTAAGATCCAGGTTGGGGCCCCAAACCTTACTTTGCAGGGTTTGGCCTAAAATCTCCGTTACACCACTGCCTGTACGTAGACAACAGCCATGACATGTTGCCACTTCATATATCATCCAAGATTGCCAGTTTTTTGGAGAATACAACCGGAATTAACATTCAACCTTTCATATTATTCGAATTATGATATTATTAAGGCTGAGTTGAGAATGGGACAAATTCCCTGGATCCGGGCCCAGATAGCCCATGCCTTAAAACGTCCCTGTACATTTGCATTCCTTTAATGATTGTTTTCTCTGTTTTTTAATGATCCTAAATATCTGTAAATCTGTTTGAAAACAACTTTGGAAGATTCTAATTAAGGTAAATAAACCTTTTACTAATGTTGTTTTCAATTTTGTATCAAAAGTGTTCAACAGGTTTTAAGAATGACGTATAACTTCAGATTTTGCCTCGTAGCAAGGATGTGAAGTGAAGATATAACCCACTCGTTGCCATGGGTAAAGTTTGTTGTAAACGTGTCTGTCAAATACCGCGGGTGTTCTGTATGTGTACGAGGTTTTTGTTTTGAGTTTCGAACGGATCACTGCGTCAGGTGCTCTTCGTATATGCGTTTTACTCCGTGAATAGTAGAGCTGTCATGTGGATTTTCAAACCGATTTATGCCTTCTAGATCTTGTGTCAGTTTGATGAAAACAATGGTTGAATAAAATGTCTGTTCTTATGCGTCTTGCAAGGTCATACTTGAAACAGGTTTCTCTATTAGTATAAAAATGAAAGGAGAGTGAAACAGAACATAAATAAAACTTTTACTACAAAAATGGATTCCGAAGATTTCGGTGATGTGGGATTTACTAATGTTGGGTTGAAAGCCCGATCCCCAGAAGGACATGCTGCTAGAGCGATGCATATCAAAGGAGATGAATATATTTGGGTCGAAATACAAGAGAAAACTTTTAAAAATTGGGTAAATGAACAAATAAGACCATTAGGCATGTCTATAACAAATTTAGCCTCTGATTTCAGTGATGGATTGAAACTAATAGCTTTAATAGAAGTTTTACAAAAAAGAAAATTGAAGAAAATTAGAAAACCTTTAAATCAACATCAGTGTCTTGAAAACGTACAAACTGCACTTCAAGCAATGGCATCGGATAATATAAAATTGGTTAATATTGGTGAGTGTTACTCTTACTTATTTTACTATTTTTTTTATTTGTTGAGAATTTTTAAATGTATTATTATTTATTTATTTTGAACTTTAAAATAAAAGATTTACTTTACCGAATTTAAATTTTCAAAATCATAACATCTTGTGACTACATTAGCACTATAGTTATTTTTCAGCTCAAATATTTTGTGTTGATTAATATTATTCTATATTTGATAACTCGGAGGAACACAGTTGCACACTCTTCCTAAAAGGTGAAAATGGACTAAATTTAAAAAAAATTATCAAATGAAAAATCACTTTTAACTTATCGTAATTATACTCTAAAAATATTAAAAAATCTGCTTCTGCGTGTTCTAATTATATCAATAGTTTCTCTTTTTAAAAAAACTTTTCTTGCTTTAAATTTAAGTGAACTTTGCATTCTTCCCTGAATGAAAATAGTTCTTTTTTTATTTTATATACTTGTTCTTTTATTCACAGTTGCTTATTATGATTACTCCTTTGATATAATTCTCACTCTATTATGGCATATATTTTTCTCTAAAATGTTGATTTTTATTTATAACTCCTAATTTTCATTTGTATATCAGTAAATGAACTTGTTCTCATGGGGGAGAAGGGGGCTAAATTTGATTTATGTATTGCCTTCAGTCTTTCTCATTGTTAATTTTTTTTACACTTTTAAAAAGGAATGTGGTACTTACATATTATCGCAACAATCACCAACTCTATTAGTAACTCGCTAAGTTGGCAATGATTTTAATTCGTTGCATATGCTGAATTGGCAGCCAGGTGTTTTCCTTCATATAATGTCTCCAATAGGTTGTGATAATACATAAGTACCAGGAATGTATTTTAAGAGATATCACTACAAGTTCTAAAAATAGTTTTTTTAAATTTTTTATTATGGATTATTAAGCCTTTATCTAAGTTCTAGAGAATTTCCAGTTGCATAAAAAGCATATGTTTTAGAGATGAATATGCAAGAGATATAATAATAAATAATTAAATTAATTTTTCCTCCTATGCCTTATAATTTTTGGGGGGAATTTTTAGAAATTCACTGTATGAACTTTTTGTGTATCATTATGCCTTCTCTTAATATTTCCACTTTAAAAAAAAAATCAGAATAAAAAAAAATTTGTAACGAGCATAAAAATCATTTAATTACACTCTTTGATTGAAAATTGTATTAATGTTTGTGAAATGAAGTATATAATTAGGAAAGGTTATTTGAAGAAAATTGCAACGTTAATAAAAAAATGTGTTAGACATAAGAACATGTTATCTACTTTGCATTATCTTTAATTTGTTGAGGAATATCATATTTGAATCTGTTTTGAATAAAGTAATGATAGTGCTTTGTTTTGAGCATCAGATTCTTGTGAACTCTCAAAGTAAATCGTTACTATGAGCATGATTTATATTTTTTTGCTATTTAACCTTTGCCCTCAGATTTTCTAATATGAAATTCTTATTGTTCTAATGCCTTTTATTATCTTTCCCACCATTGTGTTTCTGTTATCATAAAGGCGGTAATTTTTTATCTTGCTATCATTAGAATTTGTTTCAGTATCATATTTCAAGAGCTTTTATCTTTAAATCTGATTACTACCCTATTTAGCAACCTTTTAATAATTTCCAAGTAGTAATTTGGATTAATATGAAGAGATTTAATGGGTCTTTATCAAATTTCTTTTAAATTATAGATTTTAAGGAGAGTAATTTCTCTGATATTTTTTCTATTTTTCTGAATGAAATTTTTATAAACATTTCAAATATTGCTTATGTGTATAAATTAACATTCATTCCATAAGTATTTTAAGAGTGATTTCATTTACAGCTTCCTCTTTTAAATATAAAGATAAAAAAATGCCTTCTTTTACAAATACATATATTTTTACTGTTTATGAATGAATGGTTTAAATAGCTGGTTATCTCATTTCTGTTCCCATAAATCTTCTCTGTAATTTCAATCCTTATTGAAGAAAGGTATATTTTAATAAGACTAATTATTATTTTTTTTTATTTACATTTGGCAAATAATTTTTTGAGTCTACAGTACGAGTTAGAATATTTACAAGAAATCATGAAAGGAAAATTCTTGGTCTAAAATTTAATAAAGTATACTGATATAAATAAATAATATTTCTGTTAATGTTCTAGTTATGAAATATGCATGATATTAATTTATTATTTTTTTATGACAGATATTCTGTTGCATTCATATGATCTTCAAATGCATTTTTGCTTCTGTATGCTTTACTTATTATTATTTTCTCTCTGTTTGAATTAGAGGTGAATACATGCATAAAAAAAGAACTCTGTATTTTTGATGAGTATGAGACTTTTTTAATGCGTAGAATATGTGAGTTTTTTAAATTCTGTTGTTATGATAAAAAAAGCATTAAAAATATTAGAAAACTACAATTTTGAATATTCTAAAATGTTTTTTGAATATTATATGGAGAAGATTAAAAATTCTTCTTTCTTTTTCTCTTTTTAACTGTGATATAGGTCTAAAGAAAGGCATAAAGATTTTAAAAAAATATATAAAATGGAAGAAGGGAAGAAAAATTCATTTAATTGGAAATAGCATAGATATTTTTATTATTTTAAGATGCAGTGGCCACAAGTGAAGAAGGCCAATTAGAATGAATATTTCAAATTTGTGCTTCCTTTTTAGAAATGAGAATTTTCATTAATAAAATCATATTGTATTTAACCCTGTAAAACGGTATGCATTTTTTTTATGAAGTATATTTTATTTGATGAAATTTTTATGTTGCTCAAATTATTATTCCTTGTTGGATCTTGATAAAGTTATTTTTATCTATTCTTTCATGTAATTTCTAGAGGTATTACAGAATAAAAATAGACAGCAATTGTATAGAAATATTCATTTATTTGAATGAAAAGCATAATTTCTGTATTAAATAATTAGCCTTTAGAGAGAATTGGTGTTTAAAGCAGTTTTTAAAAGTTCTGGCTTCTATTCATTTATTTTAAATCTTTAAAGTATTGTAAAGTTTATTTTATCCAAGTATTTTTTTATCAATTCTTGTATTGTTGAATAAATATAAATAAAATAAGTGTGATAACAATATACAAAATTTTGTATGATTTATATTTGAGTTGTCGTGAACATGAGTTTAATGTAGACTTCTGTAGATTATTTGATTGATGCAAGCTGAATTAGAAATTCACATGTATTTACTACTATGATAACAACATATTAGTAGCTTTTGATATTAATATTATTACAAAGTTCTTTTATCAGTGTTTTTAGGAAATAAGACTAATACAGATAAAATAAGGGTGAATACCTTGTAATACGTACAATTGTGTGAATTAAGTAAAATATTTATTTTTATCTAAGGGGTATTCTGAGAAACAGTGTTGGCGTTACAAATGTTATTTTTTAAAATTGCTTGCAATATCATCACATTTAAATGTTTTAGGGTATTATATATTATGATCATTGAAATGATTTAATTGTAGTGGTTGCCAAAAGTTATTGCAATAGTCTGACTAATATTAATTTTAATTTCTCTTGGAAATCTTGTTTATTAAGGTTGAATAAATCACCCAATTTTAAAAAAAAAAAAAATTTTCCCCCAAGTTTTGAAATGCACACAATTATTACTTCGTTGATATTTTTATATAAAAAATTATGAACATTTTCCTGTGCATTTTTATTTTTTAGTATTAATGTTTTTAAAATTTTCCGTTTAGCATTTTTCTTTTAGAACTATTTTCATTTGGGTAAGCCGATAAAAAATAATTAGTGAATTATGTGTATCTTACTTAATAAAATTCTTTTATTTATTTGATGCATTATTATGAGAAAAGCTTATAAATTAACTTGTATTATTCCTGAAATATATATAATTCTTATGTTTTCATGATATGAAAACTTTAAAGATACATATTTGTAAAAAAAAAAAACAATGAATATGTTCCACAAAATACATGTTCTTAGCATGCATTTTATGAAGTTTAGGGTTTTTAGCATAAAATTAAAAATGATAAAAACAATTTAAAATTGTATTATTTATAATAATTTATTCTCATTTATGAATTAAAGGTTTAAATTCTGTACTTTTTCTCAAATAATTCACATTGAATAATTCTTCTAACTGCTCTTTGAATCTCAACAGTGTCCTACATGCTGTTTTGTTTGTGTTTGAACTTATTAACTACAAAATTATTGAAGCATTTTTTTTATTTATAAACAGAAATTACTTTGTCCTACATGAATAATTACTATTGTTAAATTGAGAAATTTTTTCCCCGTGTTTTATTTGAAATTGTGTTCATTTTATCAAATACCTTTCTTTTTGTTTTTCTTGCATTCACTTATACATCGAACCCTTTTTTAGACTCAAAAATAATTTTTGTGTTAATTTTTCATGATATTTTGTTTTAAAAAAAATTAAAACTACACGGACTATGGAAAATGTTTTATAAAAAAAAATCGTCTAGACAGCGTGCCTAATACTACATTTACTGATTAGCAGTATTTTTAAAGAGTATATATTTTTGAGAGAATGTCAACAATTTTTTTTGTTTCAAAAAGAAACCGTTTTCAGCAGATTTACATGAAAAGGAATGAATTCTATTGTCCCAAATACATAACTTAATACTGTTCCCTAATTCAATAGTTTTTATTTCAAAATAACTTACTTTTTTATTACAATTGTAGGACATTGTTTTAAGACACCTGCATTTTTATATGGAAATCTTCATATTTAAAGACCTTGGCAAGCTCCTTTATTTTATGCAATTTTTTTCCTTTTCCCCACGGACTACGTATTAGCAACTAAGCCTTTGCAGACTCGGCAAGTAACCAAATGTGAGATCATTTCAGTGGTGGCACCATCTAGTGTCAGATCTCGCTTCCGAATTTGAACGCTTGAATTAATTTAATTCAAGCTCTCGTCGAATGCTGAATATCGTCACGATTTAATTTTGCCAGAGCCAAATTGATACTCATTGGATCTTTTACATGTCACATAATCACATGACATCTGTGCCTTTGATTTTCGTATCCAAAAAATCTATCGACTCCTGCCGGAATCGAACTCGAAACCTTAGGCTTACGAAGCGGGCACGCTACCTCTAAGCCACTGGCTACTTTTGTGTAAAAAAATAATACAGGTTAGGGATGTTTGTATTTGGTTTGGTCTCGTGTCAAATTTGTTGGTGACTAGGAAACAAAGTTAGCATCTAAAATTCTAAGTTTTGCCGAATTGTAATTCTTAAAACCGTCTGTACCGGAATTTTATTATACCTTGGAAGTTGGCTATAATTACCGTCACTAAATTCCGTGTCATGGAACCACTAAAAAAGTAAAGAGAAAAATATATCAGTTTTTTAAAACTTTATTTTTAACTGAAAAATCGAACGTCGTTGATAATATTTATATTTTTACTTTTAATACCGAAAAACTAATTTGAAATTAAAAATCAAGTTTATTTCTATAACTTCCTATGATGATCCTATGATGTTCTTCATTTTTTTTAACCTAACGGGATTAATCGAGAATAAAAAACAGCATATAAAAGCACCCATCAATGAGGCACACTTCAAAAAATTTGTCATTAGATAAAAGTGTATACACCTAATTTAATGTCTATATATAGTAAAAAAAAGTGGTTAAGGTTGGATAGTAGCAATAAAGAAGGATCCCCCAAAGCTCTACTTGCATACAGTCCAGACTATAGAAAATATAAGAATTTATTCAATATTTCCCTGGATTAAAGAATGGATACATGTGCTTAGTTCTAGACACGAAATTAACTTAAGCACCACACATAAAACATACCTGTAACACAAGGCACGTATGACATTTGGCTTACTGTACAGTCTTGTGTCTTTGCGGCGTAACTGTGGTAGCTTAGTGACTTTGGTCTCGAAATCGTGGCCAGCGTATCGGGAGTTCGAGCCTTGGTGCCTCTGTAGACTAGGTTTTCTGATTTCCCGGGTTTTTCCATTCCTGGGAATGTAATTGTCATTCCCAGGATTTCCGGAAATACATCAAAATTTCAAAAAAATTAAAAACAAGTTATATTTAAATAAAATCACACAATGATAATTATATAAAATAAAAATACATATAAATTCCAAAATTAATACTTATTTATATAATGAGCTAAAAAGTACAAAAAATATGTAATAAATTCATTATTCATTTTTGAAATAGGATTTCAGAAAGCATAAGCAATTTATTCTTTTATTACTCAGCCTAGTTCTAGGCTTTGTGACGAACGATCTGGTAGCAGAAAATGCTCCTCTGGGCTTCAACTTACGTAGGAGGAATTGTTTTTAAAGCCTCGCATTGTTTTATAATGTTTGGTGATGGATTTTCAGTCGAGTCGAACAACTGCACCCCTTGTTTCATGATTTTGTTGAAACTAGTACTTTTCTTGGTTGAACAATATAAAACTTTTGTTTTAGAGTAAAATGTTTTATCTAATTTTTCGTCCAACGTCAGAGGTTTTTCTTTCAAAATCTCCATGTTCTCTTCTTCTGAGTGCGGAGAGTTGCATATTGATTTTTCTTCTTCACAGAAAAGCCTTGTCCCTATCTCTCATTTGGGCTTGTCTAACCAAACAATTTTTACAAGGCAATCGCGAAATATCGACAGTAACTGCAGCTGCTTCGTATTTTCTCCCAAAATTCAGGTATTGCATTAATCCTATTAAATTAACGTTGCGTCTCATTAAGATATTTCATACTTTTCGCAAATTCTGAATTTTGTTTGTTCATTTCTCCAATAACGAAAGAAAATATATCTTCTGCAGTTAGCAGTTGCATTTCGACTGCATAATTTTTCTGAGCCAATTTTCACTGGCTTTAAGTCTGCTACAATTGAAGTCACAGTTTCAAACTCTCTACATTTGCCATCATTTGTTCTTCTTTAACGTCAATTAATGCTTTTAAAATTGCTGACATTATTTCTAAAAATCTTTCATGCATTGCTAGCAAACCATTCTAGCGTATTTTGGTCTCCAAACAAACCATTTTTTTCACATCCAAAGTCTTATAATTCTCAGGAATAAAATAAGTACAGAAATCTTACGATTTCCCGGGAAAGAAACCCTTCTGTAGACCCGCCTTGTTGAGGGGCTGATACATGTTAGAACTGTTGAGGCTCGAAGTCTAATTCTTGGCGTGGTACCTACTCAGATGTCGTCCTCATAACTTAATTGGAGTTCAAAATTACGGGGTCCGTTGCCAGTAGTCCTTGTGTTGCTTTATAGTGCAATGTCAATAAGCATTCACTCACTCAACGGAGTAAATTTGCGGTTTGGCACAAGCTTCTGCTTTTCACTATTATCCTGTGACCAATCATGCTATATATTTCCCCGTTTGGGGGTGCTGCAGCTATGACCTACCTACATTAGGAGGGTTTGAGTCCTGGTATCTAAAGTCTTACCGTGCAGAGTGGCTGAGGCACATTAAATTAATGAGGCTCAAAGTTCTCTCGTTGGTATTGTGTTGAAGTTTGGAGAGTGTTAGTTCAGGTGTCACTTAACTGAAGTTCAAAATAAAGAGATCCGTTGCCTATAGTCATGTGTTGCTTCAAAGTCCGAAGCTAATAATAATAAAAATCAAATTTACCCGTGCTAGAGACTCCATGGCCTTATTAACAAAATCTTAAAACGATAGCAAACGCTCCTCAGTACATCAGATGTGAAATCATGTATCGATATCTCAAAATTGAGCCTTCACCTTTTCTTTTACCAAAAGTGATGAAAAATATTTTATCCGAAATTTATATTGCGTTGCTTAGTACCCAGCCTTTTAACAATCCGGCTATAGCATCCTTTTGAGAGCCACAGCTGTTTTGAATCATGAAATTCAAAATGTTCTTAAAGTTAAAAAAAAAACTAAAGAAGTTACTAGGTAACCCGTTGTGAAGCCTCTTAACTAAGGAACCCCGCTGAGTAGTTCTATTCCTCCTTGATCTAGAATTAATGTTCTCTCTCTCTCTCTTTTTTTTTACTTAAATTTTAACTTTTTTTTAATGCGATTTCACTTCTTGTAGCGTCCTTATCCCTGCTTCACTTTTCGTGTTTCATCACTTCGTTGTATATAGTCTTTATTATATATGTGTGTGTTTTTGAAATTTGTAACTTAAAAATTTCAAGCTATGTGAATGATGGCTCATTACAATAAGTTTAAAAATATTTTTAAAGTAATTTGGCATATGTCTTACTAACCTACTATCCCAACTTCCTGCTTGGAAAAGAGTGTTTTTTCTTTCCTTAATAAATATTTATTCACTCAATTTTTCTTATAAAATTCTCAAACTTTATATTCAAGCGAGTTGATTTGGTCCTCTATCACTTGAAAAGGTCACTTTGAAGCCCATTAATTATATATCAGGTTTTTAATTGTTAAAGTAAGCTTCCTTTGAGTAATTTTAAAATTCTATTTCATTTAATAATTTTGACGAGGTGTTACAATTCTCTGTGGAATAAGAACACTGTAAATTAAACATCTTCCAAAACAGCTGCCATTCTTCGTTGAAAATAAGATAGGGCTTGCAGTAATTTTTGTTCCAAAAGACTGTTTCTTTTTCATACACTTTCATTTTTTCTTTCCTCTTATCAGGTCTTTTTTTTCCCTTCTGTGTGCGTTACAAGCTTTCCAAAAATTACACGGTGTCTTTTCACCTCAGTTATGTTTAATTTTCGAAAAAATACAGTTATATACTGGGTGTTTTTTTTTTATTTTTTTTTTTTTTACAGAAAATCAAAAGAGAAAAAGGCAAAAAATATCTAGTATGTTTTATATAAAAGTATAAAATATCTAGTAGTAATAATTTAAAAAAAAATGCATTTATATAAAATAAGAGTCATGGTCTCTCTCTCTTCTTATGTGTAATAGATTTTGATGATCGTATAATTGAAGAGCATTATTTTCGTTCATCCAGCAAAGCAAAAGAACATTATTTCCAATTCGGAACTGTGAGCAAAATAAAATTTTTGCTAATGGCAAGAAATATAGAAGATTTTTTTTATGCATATATATAAAATGATTATTAAGCGTTCTTTTAAAAAAGTTAACGATTAATTGATCGTTTCCCAACTAGATATTTGTTTGTCAATTAGTTGTTTTAAGTGTAATTTTATTCAAAATCTTCAGAACAGCCCGATTCTTTTTAAATTTATGATCATCAAAGAATTAAGTGATAGCGTGATAGAACAATGGGCTCTGAACGTTCGTATTCGACAAGTCCATCGATGCTGGTTGAGGTTCTGATTCCGTTAAAAACCTGACGTTTAAAGTAATAGAGACTTCTATACGCTAATTGGAACTGGATCTCATATGAAGTGATTTGGAAATTTACGAGTGAGATATCGATACAATTGTCATCTTCAGCACTTGACCTCGGTTGGGAATTTCGAAGTCCGTTGCTAATACCCCTTGTTTAATTTGAGGGGAACAACTCATTTGTTCAGAGATACTTTACACTATAGACATTTCTATTCGAATTTCACAATTCTTGTTGTTGTTGTTGTTGTGTGTGTGTGTCAACTAATTTACTAAAACATTGGCGTAACAGAGAATATTGGGATACCCTGCAAAGGCAGGTTTTGGATACCTCGCGATATTGGGGTGTACGTTACGCCACTGCATATACATTTTTAAGAAAGGAAGTGTGCAAACTATTAGCGATTTTATCGGAGCAAGATAACAGAATAACAGACTCGTAATCAAGCGGTTGCGTTTCAGGCAGTTGGTGTGGTGTGGTAGTTAGGAGAGGTGGTGCCAGCTCAGGTGTCGTCCACGTCACTTGACCTTGGTTCAAAATTACGTGGTCCGTCGCCAAAAGCCTTCGTGTAACTGAACAGTGTGACGTTAATATTCACTCACTCACGCGTTTCGGGCAGAGGCGTAGCTACCGCTGTATCAATGATACGGGGCTCCTAACTGCATGGTCCCCAACATGTGTAAGCAAAAAATCGTAAAATGGGAAGAGCTTCCAAGGAATTTTGATATAGGGGCCTCTCAAGACTTGCTACGCCAGTGGTTTCGGGTCTCATATTTCCTAATTCCATTTGTAGAAGAATCGATGTAATTAAATAATGAAAATCATTGTAGTTAACTGTCGAAGAGTTTGTCGTGATATAGATGCGAATAGAGGGATTCCAGTTCTTGTGTTGTCTTCGTCATCTTGACCATTGCTCAAAATTAAGTTCTTTGGCAGTGGCGTCTTAAGGCTTCTTGAGGCTGTAATCTCCTATGTCCCCCTTTTTATCGAATTTGCTGTGTATTCATATAAAGTTCAACAAAAGCAATGCATAAGAAAATGAAATTTTACTAGTAGCATCCATTTTATATATCTTATATTCGCAAAATTTTTAATTATGTTTTCTAAATCAATCGGTAATAATATTTCATTTTCACGGACATGATATGACGGTGAACATGGCATGACATTATGTCCGCCGTGAACTATATGCCACTGTTATTAGTTGTCATATGGCTCGCAATTTTTCGGAGAATATGTCCGTGACCACAATATTATATTCGTATTATGATATTGAGGCAAAGTCGAGAACGAGACGAGGCTGTTACTCCCCCCTCCCAAATTCTAGGACGTGGGTTCAGTTGGTCCACACTTTTAAACGTCTCTGTCCATCGCCAATAATGGTGTTGCTTTTCTTTCGACGTTAATAAAAAAATCATTTTATCGAGGGATAGGTAAAGTTTCATTGAGGTACGAGTATTTCTTACCATCACCTAAAAAATTAATACTTTTACTGAATTTATATATGTTTAATTTTGACAAAGAGAATTCGCACTTTTGGATAAAATTTTTTTTATTAAAATATGTTTTTATTATATTCATTGTATAAGTTTTGCCAATAAATCATGTTATACTTTATCGAGATAACTTTTGTTTGAAGTTGTATTTTTTTATAGTCATATAAAGTTTTCGTGATTGTGTGCTCTGACTACATTTCGATGATTTCTTTCGAGAGAATATTAAAAAATTTAAATCTTGTGAGATGGAAGAAGGGAGAAAAAAAAATGAAATGTCATCTCTCTTGATGGGAAATCATGTGAGTAAAATATTGGAAATTAAAAAATTGCCAAATTTAATACTTGTCCTTTAAAACATTACTTTATTACCCTGAGTATAATCAAATAAATAAAAGGATGGTCATTTAAGCCTCTTTTGGGGGTATAATTTAGGTATTGAAATCGTTCTTGAACCGTTATTGTAAGCAAAATTGACCTTCGACTGAATGTGAGGCTGTTGTTTAATAGAATACCCAAACATGGAATTCGACTATAGGTTTTTTAAAGCCCTTTAGCCTTAATAGAATACCCAAACATGGAGTTCGACTATAGGTTTTTTAAAGCCCTTTAGCCAAGGTCATAGATATTTATTTTTTAATCTTAATTTACACAGTCTGTTTTTATGGTTGTGGTTTTTAATTTTTCCAGTTAATTGATAGAAAAAAATCACAGCAGATCTCTGCCTATCTTTTGATCAAGTAAGCATGAATCAGGGTACACCTGGTAGGGTGGAAGATGTGCTGTTCGGGCTTGGTTTGTAGTCAAAATTATGCATTATATATGTGACGTGTCGTCGTGCAATGATAAGGCGATGTTCCCGATTTTTTTTTTTTTTTTTTTTTTTTTTTTTTTTTTGCACGGAAGACTGGGGAGTATAACGTTAGATGATCACCTACGAAACGCATCGTGGGCTGTGTGTAGTGTTTTCTCATTCGGAAAAACTACTCCCAGCGGAATAAAAAGCGTTCGAAGCGTTGGAGAAGGCGTTACGAATGACTACCTGTTCAGAGGACAATAGAAAGTTAAAATATATATATACATGATGGTGAATCTTACAACTCTCTCTCACACACACACATGTTTATTTTACAATAACGCTGTTCTTAAGGATTTGTTGTTACTTTTGTGGGGGTAAAAAAACTTTACTGCCTGAACTAGGCGGATGCTCTTTCTTTATTTCTTTCATTTATGAAGGAATTATCTGCAGAATACAATTTTTTCAAATCCAATTTTGTACTTCTACAAAATCATACCAAAACTGTGGGCCATATTAGTTAGATTATATTAGGGCATATAGAGAGTTAGGTTATAAGAGCGAATGTATTGTTGACTAGTTATGTTTGGAGAAAGGGTAATTTTCGATATTCAGCCTTAGATTTGCTCAAAATAATGAAATGTATATGATGGGTGTTGTACTTTTAAATGGGTTTCCAAATGCTGCGTTCATTTTACTTTTTTTAAAAAAATACCTAACCATTTCAAATTCTCGAAATAACTCTTTAAATACCTTCCGATCTTAGAAAAAATTAGTTGGTGTCATCCTGAATCTAGCCCAGTTTAATTTTCATTTCAAGTAATTGGAAACATTGATTAGTTGTTGTAAAAGATGAAATTACTGAACAGTAGATGTTATATTTGATAATGTTATATAACTAAATGTGGAAAAGCATTATTTATCATTATTATTATTTTAAAGATTTTCATCTACCCGTTTTGAATTCCGGAACGTAATGTTTAATCTCATGAAATTTGTACGTCGCTTCTCTCTCTAATTTAGGTTATTGTATTTAACGTAATGGTATCTGAAGTAGGGGATTGTATTGCAAAAAGGTCGACTTAATTGTGGCAATTTTTCTCAAAATGTACATCTATGTGCAAAAAAACAAACAAACATTGTGATTTTTTAATGATAAGTATGAATACATGCAAATTTGTTTGATGTGTATTAATTTCGCTGTATTGAAACATAATGGACAATTATTATCGACCTCGTAACGTCGAATATCAGCGACTCTGTTTCAAAATTGCTTGCTTTAAAGTTTGTGACCTTCATCACCAAACTACTGTTGTTCCAATAATTTAAAAAATAGAGGTGGGGAGAAGGGGAGTGTTTGTTTACATATTAGTGTCTTTCTGTATTTAAATTTATTAAAAAGTTTCTTTGATTTTTAAAAGACTAGTGAGAAAATTATCTATCGTCTACTTTACAAGATTAAAATATTTTTCTAATAAATTCTTGCTATGTTATATGAAAAAGTTTAAGTCGTAGGAATCTCTCTCTCTCTCTCTCTATCTCTCTGATTAGGTGCTTTTTTTTTTCGTCAATGACAAAGATAAATAAATTGACAGCTTGAATTCCCATTCGTTTTTTGATAAACTTGAACAGGCATCATGAAATATAGCAACAAAGGAGTTTACGTGACGAAATTTTTTCCCGCCTTTGAGATGTCGATCACAAAGCATTCTGGTTTTAAAGAAAAGAATAAGTCAACTTCAACTTATAATTAGATAGGGCGTATTATTTTTTACACGTCTCCATTATTTTCTATCCGGTAACAATTCAGGCTCACCATGCATTTAATGTAGGAGTCGGGCTTTTTTTTCTCTACCCTTTCTTAAAAGTCAAGTGAAAGGGAGATGTTCTCGGTAAAATAGAAAGCGAAGATGACGAATAAATGCAATTTAAATAAGTTAGAATTATGCAAATTTCAGTAGCATTCATAAGAAATTGACAACTTCCAAGGAGCTGGAACACATCTATTGCGTTATTTATTAATTATTTTTTCGTAAGAAATGCCAATATTAAGGAACGTTATTTGTATTTTGACATTTGTGGTAGCTTGGTTTAGAAAGCAGTCTGCTTTTGGGGGTTCGAAAGCCATCGTGTGAAATAATAGTTAAAGCGCATTAGGCACATCTAAGCCCCAAACCTTCGGTTGATGTGAAAATAAATAAAAACAAAACTGATGTGTCTCAGCCCAAGTATCTTCATCGTCTTTTTATTATGGTACGCTTCAGTGGCGCACACAAGGGGGCGCCACTCAAGAAAATCAAGGGCTTTGGGAGAGGGTCCTGGCAGTCCAGACCCCCCAAAGCCCTTGATTTTTTTCCGATTGATTAAAATTCTAAGTATATAGTACGTAAAATTTAATTAAGTATTTGTTATTAATGATTAATTTTATTAATTAATGCTAATTATTTATTCAATAATTAGTTTTTTACTGTGTTTTGTTCCCGAAAATCGATAAAATCAAAAGGAGCATGATACAAGAATGGTGAATTATTAAGTGTGCTGAGTACTATGTGTGCTCGAATCTTAACAAAAATTTTGTAAATTCTAAAATTGTTGAAAATTTGTAATTTTTAAATTACATTCTTCATTTAGAATCAACATCTGAAACGGGAATATAATCCAGGTGACGTGTGAAGGCCGTGGTAGCCCAGTGGTCAAGGTATCGGATCGTGGCTGGCTTGTCATAAGTTCAAGTTCAGTACCACTAAAGATCCGCCGTGTTGGGGAGCGATGCACGTTAAATCTATCGAACGTCCTCCCGTTGGTGTGGTGTGGTAGTTAGGAGAGAGTGGTGCCAACCCAATCACCTGACCACGGTTCAAAATGACAAGCCAAAAGCCCTCGTGTAGATGAACAGCGCGACGTTAATATTCACTCCCTCACCTAGGCGACGTGTGAAACGTGAATATAATCCAGAATATAGGCGACGGACCTCGTAATTTTGAGCCTCAGATAAGTGACGAGGACAACACCTGAGCTGGCACCCCTCTCTCCAAATACACCACACGCCTTCGGGGGTCTTAAGGTCTTGGCAAATTCAACATGTGTCAGTGTCCCCTTCGCGCGAGTATTTAGTGGCACTGGAGCTCGAACTCATGACACGGAAGCCACGAGTTCGCGACCAAAACTACTCAGCTTCCAAGGCCATTTTTAAATTAATGCTCTATCAGAGATTAATATGTCATATTTTTCGAATCGATAAATTGTTTTGAAATTACCCTTTTGTGAGCCAAATCGCAATACATATCGACTGATGAAAGGACATAAGGCACTGCTTGTTCTTTTAGTGTCCGGAACCGAAAAAATGGAAAGAAATAGCTTATTATTGTGTTGGTAAAAAGAGGATATGTGTATATACTGATATATAGTCCTCCGCCCAAAGTGCGTTATAACACGAACTGTAGGAAAAAGGGTGCTCTTAAACTTTATAGTTAAACTAGTCGAAAAGTAAGACACACACGTATCCGATTTAACATGCCTTTATCTAACATTTTTTCACTGACTTCGGGTATAAAAGCAACACGAGAGCTATTAGTTATTTACATCTTAATTTTGGTGCACTATCTCATAACAAAGACAAAACTTGAGTTACCACCTTATCTCCAAATTTCAACAACGAACCAACGTGTGGACTTAGACCAGTGATACTCAACCTGCGGGTCACATGTGGCCCGCCACCTTTTTTTGAGTGAGTGAGTGAATATTAACGTCGCACTGTTCAGCTACACGAGGGCTTTTGGTGACGGACCACGTATTTTTGAACCATGGGCAAGTGACGTGAACGACACCTGAGCTGGCAACCCCTCACCAAACTACCACACCGCACCAACAGGAGGACGTTTCAGCTCTCGACAGATTTAACGTGCATCGCACCCCTACACGGCGGGTCTTAAGTGGTACTGTTCAATTATTGGAGAACAATGTACAAAAAATTTAACAGGAGATTCTATCAATCAAGCAATCAAATGTATCAATTTTGCTATGAATTGTTTTTTTTTTAATATTAGAATGTAAGCAAGAGGCTTGATTATAGATGAAAGAAAATAGAAATTATTCCATAACTCAGTAAAAAATAATAAAAATAAATGTTTTTCTGGTGTGTTTGATAGAAACGTCAATTTAGCATTAAAATAAAAGGCAAAAATGAGTTTCAATATGTTGATCAATTTTGTCTGTCAATGTTGCTTTGGTCTTATAATCTGCTTTTTCCATTATCCGCAAGTTGCGGCCCGCATGAAATATCTGTCGTGTGTATGCGGCCCGGCGGGGAAAAAGTTGAGTACCCCTGATTTCGATGATCTGACACTCGACAAATTGAACGTGCATTAGCTCCGCTACACGACGTATCTTAACTGGCGTCAGGATTCGATTCCACGATTCGACAGGAAAAACACTGGCCATCAGTTCGCAACCGCGGCCTCAAATTCATATGAGTGGCTGCCGTAACCTAGTTGTGTTGTGATTTCGGACTAGTGGCCAGCATGTCATGAGTTCGAGTGCAAGTACATTGATAAACTGGCTGCATTGAGTGGCTGATGCACGTTAAATCTGTCGAAACTGAATGTTCTCCCATTGGCGTGGGGTGCCAGTTCGGGTGTCGTCTTCGTCACTTGACCATGGTTCAAAATTACTAGGTCCGTCGCCAAAAGCCATCGAGTAGCAAAATAAAGCGACGTTAATATTCACTGCACTCACTCATTTTAGAGTAATTAGAATATTTAATCTCACGTGTCAAAATAAGTTGCAGGAAGACGTTTAGTCAAATCACCCTTTTTGTGAAAAATTTCAGCAAAAAATGGGAAACATTTGGAATTTTTTTTTTTCGTTTTGTTTTCATTTATGTGTTTAATAAATGTATATATAAATTGAATTCGCGCGATTTTTAGTATTTACCTTTCATTGTTGTTTTACACATTCGAGTCGTCACCCCAAAAGATTCAGACTAAATCTCTTTTCCTTCCGATTTAGAAACCTCTTTCCAAAACAATTTAATTTTTGCCGTTATAATTTTATTTCATGGTAATTACAGGCACGTTTTGAAGTGCTCCCCTTTTCACCAGAGGCCCAAGTGGCAAAATTCCAGGAATTCGTCTTGACCCGAGCGGATTGAGGAAGTTGGCGCGGAGGTCATTCACAGGTGAACAGGAATGCAAACCGGTCGTCTCTTTCATTACGCACTGTGTCATGAGATTGGCATCCCATTTGGCGAGGAAGGCCGAGAAATTCCCTAATGGGCTCTGTTGGCTGCGTCTGTCAACAGACCGTTTTTTCCCCCCTCAAGGTCATTTTATCCTTTACTATCTTTGGTTAAATTTATTAGTGACGAAGTTCAGGGTTTTTTGTTTTGTGTCACGCGAAATGTTTTTATAATAAAACGCTTCGATGCTGCAAGAGCCACTTCTCTGTTGTTCTGCTAATTCTACTATTTATTATTTTACAAAAAAAAGATCAGGTTACCGATAATAATATAATTCTGTTTATTTATATTTAAATATATTTTTTTTACATATATATTTATTAGTGGCGTTACGTGCAATCCCTCTTTGCTACATATATATTTATTAGTGGCGTAACGTGCAATCCCTCTTTGGGGAAGGGTGGGGGGCAGGATTCTAGAGCAGTGCTCCTCAACCTTTTTATTGCTGCGGACTGGTTAACGTTTGATAATTTTACCGCGTCCCGCTGAGGGTGGGACACGTTGATTGTTTATATTTCAGATTGTTTTCATTTAACAATTTTAATTTAGTTATATTTAAATTTACCTTCTGAATAAAATATTGATCCATCTTAAATGAATAAAAGTGATTTAACATGGGAATATAAAGTGATTTCTGTGGAAAGTTGCTCAATCCGAAAGAAATGCACCACTTTAAATAAAATGGCAATAGTTTAGTGTTCTTTAGGCGGACCGGCACCATTTGATCCACGGACCCGTACCGGTCCGCGGACCGGAGGTTGCGGAACACTGTTCTAGAGTGCCCAAAGCTCGATTGACGCTAAGTACGTATTTGGGCTTAGGGTTAAAAACCTGACTTTGCAAGGGGGGCAAATGTTCTTCGTTACGCCACTGCTATTTATATACGGATACTCATTACTTTGAAGTTAATAAACTACCGATTTAAATGACCGCGAAATTACTGAAAGTGAAGCGTGTTTGAATTAATTGTCAGTGGCGTAACGTTCACGTCCGTAGCCCCACATCGCGGGGGGAGGGGGGCCCGAAAACCTACGTCATATTATGGCTTTGCAATCCATTGTAAAATCCGGCTTGAAGTCCAAAACCTAATTTTGCAGGGAGAGCCTAATATTCTCCGTTACGCCACTATTAACTATCATAAAAAATTTAACTCCGATGCATGTCTTATTTATGCATCATTAAAAATGAAATAGCAGAATTTTTAAGTTCAAATGGCGAAACTGGGTGGAGCTTCCTGTAAAATCTAGTTCCTGTAGCATGTGCAACCCTTGCGTGAAGTTAAATCAACCTTGAACATAACTAAATCAACCGAGTTTTAAAAAAGAAAGTCTAGTTTGGTTGAATTAACGTCATACTAGACTTACACAATAGGCTATTTGCAATGGTCTGCAAATAACCGAACAATATTTCTAAAAATAATTAATACTTCGTTTGCACTGGCAAAGCAATTTCATAGTGAGCCCTGTCTCACAATTTCTTCGGGACCCCTTTTCAAATATGAGATCCTTGTTAGTGGGACTGTAGTTTCACTTGTTGGGGCTCCTGTGGCTTGGGGGTCTCGTATCATTGATATGGTGGTAGCTAAGGTCCTGATGAGATGTCTCTCTCGCGAAAAAAACGAGTTCCTTTCCATTACATTCAATCTCAGGAGGTTTTGTCCTTTTTTAACAAGAGAGCCGTTTAGATATAAATTAAACCCGATAGATTTCTTTTTAAGTTACAAGAATATATCTAATGACAACTCTCTTTATTTGATACAATTGAGATTGATTGATTGATTGAATATTAACGTCGCACTGTTCAGCTACACGAGGGCTTTTGGCGACGGACCACGTAATTTTGAACCATGGTCAAGTGACGTGGACGACACCTGAGCTGGCACCCCCCTCTCCTAACTACCACACCACACCAACGGGAGGACGTTTCAGCTCTCGACAGATTTAACGTGCATCGCTGCCCTACACGGCGGGTCTTTAGTGGTACTGGGCTCGATCCTGTGACAAAGCAAGCCACAGTCCGATACCTATACCACTCGGCTACCGCGGCCACATTTGATACAATTGAGAGTAGTTATTAGTAATCAAAAAGTGCAAAAACTGAGGTATTGCAGTCCACAATAAGCTGTGATAGCATTGGTACGATTAGGTTAGAAGTTGTGAATAATAGTAGCCAAAGTTGATTCCACAGACGCCTTTTATTCTTAGAATCATTCAAATGATCAAAAAGATCTCCAAATGAATGATAATATCTTGGAAAATATACAAAAATTAAATACGTATTACGTTGAACCAGCGTCGGTATTACGTCTTACATTTCTTTTCTCCAACTGAAAAAACGTATTTAGAATAAGTACAAATGATGCCAACTTAAGCAATGTAATTTTAACAGACGATTATTGCAAATAAATTAGTATTATTGAATTAAAGCAGACGATACTAATACGGAAGATAATTTCAACCTAAACAATATCTATTGTAAAATTTAAGCGGTCAATTAAAAATTGTTCAAAATAAAGAAAAATTTAAATAGAACTAAAAATATTTTATAGTAGATATACAAAAGTGTAGAATCTTCAAACTAGGTGGTCGTATTAAATAGATACAATTCTTAATATACATTAAAAAAATTAATTTTAAAGGGCGTGTATATTTAAGATAATACAGATATGTAACAGTGGTGCACACAGGAATTTTGTCGAGGGGGGTATCGAGGGTCGAAAGTCCACCATTCTCGTATCAAAGCCCAATACGCCACCAAACAAATTTATTTGATTTTGTTGATTGTCCGAACAAAAAAAAAAACTACAAAATAAATGATATTTTGTTTATATTATTTCAAAGATAAGTAATTATGATGGCTGCTATATAACCGAAGGGTCATTGAAAAATGATTATCTTATGTTGAATATTTTCCATTAAAATAAAATTCCTGGATACGCATGATTTTGTACAATCTTATTTTGCATCTTTCGATTTAATTTCCTATAAGGATTCTTAAACAAACTGTTAGCATAATGCACAAAGTCGCCGAGTGGTTGTAGAACATAGGTGAATGCAGTTTTTTTTCTCCCATGGACTGTGTCTCTGAGTTTTAGGATAAGAAAATCTATTTGTAGAAGTTTTTAGTGTTTTTTTATTTCAAATTATTAGAATTTTTTATTAAAATGAAAACCTTAAATTATTTACGATTAACTGCAATTTAATTCAGCCGCAAAGATTATTCCAATACAAAACTGGCTATCTATTTCATAAAGGAAAAGTAGTTGAAATATGACGCATTCAATTTTGAAACCAGTGGGTTTCGTAATGCGAATACTTTTTTCTTAAAATTTGATTTCATGCATCATAGTGTATTATAAAAATTTTAAACATAATCTCTGACAAAAAACTTGTGATTCATGATTTTGCGCTACTGAGGTGTAATGTTGTTGAAAAACTGGAAACCCAAATGACTCTGCTGTTAAACTGATAGCGTTTCGTTTGAAATAGGATTTGTAAGAAGCAATTTTAGAAAAGTTTTCGAAAATAATATTTCACTAACTTTTCTACATAGTTTTGATGAACAATCCTTGTAAAAGTTATCCTTGTGACGTGTTAGAAAAAATTAATGCTACCGTGAGAGTTAAGAAATTAAATGATTGTTTTATTTACGTCACAGCTATTAAATGCAATACATTTACATTTTAAATGGAAGGTATTCATATTAATTGTTTCAATTCTACAGAATATGTCCTTTGTGAGGGAGGAGGAAACACAACCGAACTGGTTATGTTCCAAAACGGACTGTCTACTCTTTTGGGGTGAGTTGGTTCGTTTCTGATACTTCGAATTACATTCGGAGTTTCCGTCTCGCAGGGGTTGAATCTAGCCGTTGGGTTTCGGGGCGATGTCAGTTGAAACGTGAACGGTGTTTACTGTGCACATAAAAATGCCGATTTCTCGGCTGTGTAACGCGAAAACGTTACAACCTGCAATAGCCGAGGAGTCATGGTCTCGAACGCTTGACCGGCATTGTCGAATCGTGAGTTGGAGTCCTGGTACTGATGAAAACTCATCATTTAGAAAGGCTGGTCCAAGTTGAATCTATCGAAGCAGTAATTCCTTACGTTGATATGGTACAATATTTGATATTGGTTGCCAGATCTCTGGTGTCGCCTTCATCAACTTGATCGTGGTCTTCACCAATGATTGATTTATTATTTTATAACGTTGCATTTTTACTTACTCGAGGCAGTCTACTCTCAAAACTTTCACACCACATCAACATGCGAGCTTTGAACCTCGAAAGGTGGCCGCGGTAGCCGAGTGGTATAGGTATCAGATCGTGGCCTATCTTGTCACCAGTTCGAGCCCAGTACCACTAAAGACTCGCCATGTAGGGCAGCGATGCACGTTAAATCTGTCGAGTGCTGAAACGTCCTCCCGTTGGTGTGGTGTCATAGTTAGGAGAGGGGGTGCCCCACCTCAGGTGTCGTCCACGTCACTTGACCATGGTTCAAAATTACGTGGTCCGTCGCCAAAAGCCCTCGTGTAGCTAAACAGTGCGACGTTAATAATCAATCACTCACTTCAGAAACCAGGACTCAACAAAAACATTTATTTTTTTTTATTTCTAATTTCAATACATTTTTTTTTTATGCTTACACTTGTTTTTAAAAATTCCTTATTCTTGTATTGATAAAATTAACGCCTCGAATATAAACAATTTAAAACACCTTTAGAGTCTGAAAACTAATTATGTTTTTATTCCAAAATTAATTTATTCTTTAGCTACTGATTTTAATTTTATTCAAGATTAATTTATGCAATAATTTGATGCAAGATAACTGATGCTTTTTTTCAGCTAAAATTAAAATTTTACTAAAGTGGTAAAAGATTTCTAAATATAGCTGCCAAGACGAATCTATGACTTCAGAAAAAATGCAAAAGCAATTACAGGGGATTTCGTTCGGATGTGGTTGCTCTAAATTTTACGTTTCATCTAAGACAAATTTGTTTTAATTAGATCTTAGATACTTTACGGCTTAGATACTTTACTTATAGATACTTTATGCAGTTGACATTTTTCGAAAAATGTCAACTGCAACTTTTAATTAAAAATGATACTGTTAACCTGTTTAACTTCTCACGGATAAAATGTTTATATTTTATGTTTATCTTCCTCTATTTTTGCACTTGTTTTTTCCATTTTAAGTTAATTTATTTTTCTTTTAAAAAAAAACTATTTGAGGAATCTTAAAATAAACTTATTGAGCTTTCCTCACGGTCTATTTACTTTTTTTTCGTTATTATCTAGAAATTAGATAAATCCCTAAAAGTTTTAATTTTCATAAACCGATGCCAAAGAAAGGATTTTCCGCCTTCCTTTCAGTTAATGACATAGAAAAATAAAAGTTTATTCGGAAGTCTTATCGTATAACTTTGCATTGTGGGCATAAAACATTATTATACACGATTTGCAGACATTTAAAACTGGTTTCTCGAGACAGGTGTAATTCATTATAAATCGCAGTATTAAGAAGAATCACTTTAACCCTTTATCGACCTCATTATGATTCACTGCAGTTTTTTTCGTGCAATTATTTTTTTTTAATCACTACTTTGAAAATTAAGGGATATACATATAAAAATAATCAACTTTAGGAAATTTAACCCGTTAGAGCTAATTAATTAATTAAAGATACTCAACTATAAAATTAATTATATACATTGTTCACTTAAAATAAATAGTTAAATCGTTTTCTAAGGTCTTCATGTTACGTACAAAAAAAAAATAAGACCTTCATATTGTAACATTAACTATTTTTTCGGAACAAAAATGACAATCTTCGCAATGCGCTAAAAACGCCGTCAGTTGAAAACGCAATTTCTGCTATAAAACTATTCGCCTTCCCCACTAAAATACAACATCATAGAACCGTGCTGCTATTTATCTTAAAAGAGTGGATTTCAAAGAATATTCTTGCTAAGTATCGTCAGAGTATTCGTAAAAATATTTATTGTATGTCATTTTAAAGTGAGTGGTACTTATATAAGTACCATCGGTAGAGATAAAGGGTTATAGCATTGCACAATCCCTCACTATCTTTCAATTTTTGCCTCATCTTCTTTAAATACACTCATCATAAAAAGAATATCTTCCATATCAACTGATGACGGGTGCAATAAAAAAACATAAGCTAATTGTTGATTTTTTTTTTTTATCTTTGAATGAATGTTGATGCTATGCAATCAAAATTACCATCTATTATTATAATTACTCTTTGTTTGTAAATATTAATTTTACTTTACATGAGTAAATGCCATGTTCATCATTTAATTTTAATTTGAAATATTTATGTCTCTTATAAGTAAAATAAGACTGAGGTTTATTTATAAACTGAGATACATTTTGCAAACTTATTAACTTTAGAATGCACATTCTTCTCTCACGGGTTAAATTCTTAAAAATAAAACCAAACAATTCAGTTAGTCAAATTCCAGAGAATTAGTCCCCTCAGGGGCTCACCTTCTTTAGGTGAGTACGGGCGTCACAATCCCAAGGTACCCTAATGATCTTTTCCTTTTCCCAAGGGGTTTACTATCTTTGGTAAACACGGGTCTCACGAACCTGGAGTACCCTAGTGATCCTTCTCTATTTTCGACCCTCCTTCTTGTCATTCAATATATCCTTTCTTTCTTTTCCCGTCTAGATCACAGATTTTCCCAAATGTTTCGCGCAGTATTGCCAGATTTGGCTCTTGCGCCATAAAATCTCACATTCACTCACTCACTCCAGATAATTAGTGCCTTGAAAACCAACCTTCCTCAAAAATATTTCCAAAAATCATAATCATTTCATTTGCAATTCATTGTGTCTGGGGGTTGATTAACATTGTTAAACTTGAAAGTACTTCTCTCCTTCTTAAGGTATCCGACTACGTTCGGAACACTGATTTTAAAAAAGCGCATAAATGGATAATTTTCATGATATTTAGTGTCATTTAGATTAGAATACATGTATAAAATGGTTTTAAGGACATTTTGACAAAAAATAATTATTTAAATACAATATTTCGCCAAAAAAAACTTAGAGTAACCTTTTTTCAAAATGTTCTCCTTTTGTGAAAAATGCTTCTATTATAATAATACTTTGCCTGTATATAGATCAGATCTCTGTACAGAGGTCTCAACTATGATTTTTGAAAAATTCACATTATTTTCAGAGTTACAACCAATTGAAATAATTATCGGAGTTTTTTCTTAAAATTTCTCCCCTCTGTTGTCGTAAAACATGGATAAACCCACTTCTAAGTTATATATTTCAAAAATTCTAGTTTAGTCTCTGTACAGAGGTCTGAGCCATATACAGGCAAAATATTATTATAATAGAAGCATTTTTCGCAAAAGGAGAATATTTTTGAAAATGGGTCATTCTGTGTTAATTTTTTGACAAAATATTGTACTTAAATAATTTTTTATTGTAATACTATTCTTAAAACAATTTTATATACATTTTCTAATCTAAGTGACACTAAATATCATAAATATTATCCATTTATCCGCTTTTGAAAAATCACGATTCCGAACATAGTCGGATACCTTAAATTAAGATTCTTCGTATTGTTGCAATTCAAATCATCGAACGTTTTTGTTCTGCATTCTTTTTATTTGATATGATGAGTTGTGTAGAAACAAGTAATAAAAAAAATTTTTTTTTAATCAATTCCTTAGATCAACTAATAAAATTTTTTATTTTAATTACTTTTTATTAAATAGTTACAATTAATATAAATATGTATATACATAGGACAGAATCACAACATTAAGTGGCAATTAATTTTTATTAATTATCATTTAAGTATTGTATTGTCATCCAAAACAATCGTGTATATAAAATTTTAGTTCATTTGAGAGCTTTAAATTCTGAAAATATGAACAAGATATATAGAGAGAGATTGTGAACTATAATAGTAGTAATAGAAAAATTTTGCTTTTTGATTGTCACATTTTTAGATTGCATCTACGTGTATAATCTACGTAGTTGAAAGTAAAGCCTGTGGAAAATGATGCCAACTATTAATTCTATGAATAATTAGTTTTAATCAATTAATGTCAATTATAATTACTCAAGATCAAAAACTCAAACTCAGTGGCGCAACAGCCCATGAAGGTCAGGGCCTTCTGTGCCCATCTCAATATACGTGACCATTGGGTGCTGAGGTGCATGAGCAGATGTCCCAATCAGGTGGTCTGTCTGAAGCGAGACCCCAAGAAAGCTTAGTACTCATTTGTCGACCCATTGCAGTAGGGATGAAAGGCTGAGTCAACCTTGCCCAGTCGGGAATAGAACCCGGACCTGTGGTGTGGAAGCGCGAGACGCTACCACTCGACCACTGAGCTTTATTAATTATGATTAAATTACTGTATTGTCATTCAAAATAATCGAGTATATAAAATTGCAGCTCAATTGAGCGCTTTAAAATGTATTTTATTAACGATTGAAAATTTGAACAAGATACATTTATGGAGAGTGTGAGCTAATGGTAGGAATTGAAAAATAGTCACGCACATTGAAATCGAATTCAAACGTTATGCGGGCGTATAGTGTTGATCTCGTAACTTGACTAAAAAATTGTTGCGATCTTTTATGTTATATCCTTAACCTGATGGAAAATATAAAGCAGTTTGAACTAATACGCAACTAACCAGAATCGTAAACTCGTTCAACGCTTTAGTAATGGATTCCTAGTCTAACAGGAATAACATAAAATATCCAATCCTTTGATTTTAAGAAAGATTTTTTTTCCGGTAAAAATAAACGGTTTTAATTTTCTTTTATGTGTCTCAAA